>BPLQ01002161.1:311884-324081 GCA_021605075.1 Caerostris darwini | reverse complement strand
ATGGCTAGCGCTCTGGCGTTCGGTACCGCAGGTATCGGGTTCGAATCCCGGCTTTGCCATGGGTGTTTGTAGTGGTTCGGAATCCTCTTAAAGAATTAGGTCCCGGTCCTAATAGGATCGTAGAGCGTTACTCCGCGTCCGTGGCTTACAATCAAGTTACACGCGCCCCCTGGGTAATGCAAAGTGAGTAACATCGGTGCAGCCCTTATGGCGAAGATCACGGTCTATTTGCCAGCTGCATTAGAAGAAAAAAAAATATTGCTTTTTCAATTAGTCCATTTAAATTCCGAGTTGATACGTTATTAATAAACTTCCTAATACTTTTTATATTTGTCTTTCATCATAATATACGAATTTTTACGTTTAGTTTACTTAGAAAAAGCATTAGTCCACCATTAAAAATATGTTGATACGCTATTCCCAATTTTTTTTCCCAGCTTCTTGTAAGGAACGCATCATAAAACACCATTCTATCAAAAACGGCGCATTAATCCGGGACTCTTACTTCCCTGAAAGAATTTAATCTGCGAGTCTCAGCGGACCTCACATACCGGCCCAGAAGAACAAACATTTCCGAGCTGAGCTTTCTTCGAGAAAAGAAAGTCCCGCAACGAATGCATTTAGCCGCTTGTTCAATAGTGTCATATTCTTCTTCCTGCCCAATTCTTCTTCTCCGGTTGACAGATGATGCGCTCGGCAGCCATATTGCTCCAAAGCTTTTCGGTTTTTCAAAGCGGAAAGAGAGTGGAATAATTCAACGAAGAGAAATATTTTTCCTTTTTCGGTGGTTGGAGGTACCGGATTTTAAGAAAGCGATAAAATGTCAATACCTGTGAGTGGTAATAATTTGGAATTGTTGGTTATAAAGTTCCTAAAAGAAAAGTGAATTGATGTTGAGGTAGTTAGAAATCATTTTATTATGATAACATTTTGTGTTTTATAATCTTTCAAGCAAGATGGTCCATCAAGATTTATACAACTCATTGTTGATTATATATATTGTTGGTTATACAATCATCGTTGGTTTTGTAATCATTCAAGTAATACGTTTCGTTATGAAACAATATGTGAATTATTTTACTTATTATCTAAGATATTTAACATTATTTTGATAAACATCATAATGGAAGAACAGATAGATCTCATTATATTATTACATGAGATGTCCTTTTACCATATCAAGAAATAGATTCTAATCTCAGACATTATAATGGTTAATTCCCTACATTTTTTTTTTATCAAATCTATTTTTAGACATGTAGATACTTATATTCCTTAATCAAGCCATTATGAGATTTATCATTACAGTTCAATTGTTTGTGAAGCCTGTTTTTAAACTTAATATGTTTAATTTCAGATTAATTGCATAAAAGTTTTTTTTTTTTTTCTAATGCTAGGAACTTTTTAAATTATTCGTTATGGATTTGTCTAGTTCCTAGTAAATTCATCATTACCTGGTTGTTGGCTATCTACATATAGAAACTGCGGAAAAAGGTGTTTTTAAGAGTAAATCTAATAATCTAATATCCTAAAAATAGTAATTAAACTGATGGAAAAGTAAAATGGAATTCACTGAATGACAAAAAAAATCAATCAGTCAATTCTATTTTATTCTCAAAAATTTAAAAAAAGTTAATCATCATTAAAAATATGTTATTAAGTTCTGTTATAATTTTATGAAATAAAATACAATAAGGAGAGTACACTAATATTGCCAAATTACAGGATATACGAGTCTGATGAAAATCGTGTATATCTTAATACAACTTTGCATATAATTATGTATAAATTTGGATTAATGTGAATAAATTGCTGACAGAAATTCTAATTTAGGATAAAATTATTTGCTGGATAGCATATAGTGCTCTGTTGAATAGGATAATTATTCACTTTTATTTGATTAGTTCAGAATTTCAGCATTGTTCCCATCTCAGCAATATGCCATTATTCTAATTACTCTTGAGTTCAAGGATTTAACATTTTCACCGATAGAGAATTATTTTTATTTTATGATCATTCATACTGTAGACTCCGGCAATTAAAACTTCTTTACCAAATTTACAAATTTTCATTTCTGCTATCAAAATTCTTGATAAATTTAAGTTTATATTCCAAAGATATCGTTTTATTTTCCATATAAAGTATAAATAATATTTACTTCGTTTGAACAATATAGATTTTTTACATTTAGAAACATATAGAAAAGCAGTCTTGATTTCAAAATAGTGACTAGCAGTGTTGCTACACGAAACAATTAACAACTGCTTAACTCCGAGTTGGTATAAGTCGAGATATTGCTATATTTTAATAATTAATACATGGATATAAAGCCATACACTTATTGCAATAATATAAAACATTTTATGCACTAGAATTTCTTCTCATATTAGTGTTTTTCATGTTCTCTAGAAATTAATCAGTGCAATGATTACTTATTATTTTTTTAATTTCTATAATTTTTTACTGTGTTTTTTATATACACATTTATATATTAAAATTGTAATCAATAATATATTTAACATTCCATAATCTATTTAGTTTTTATGGGGATCCTAATTTAACAGATTTTTGACTTTTGACTTACTTGACTATTCTGTCATTGATTAACCAGAAGATTATCTTAAGTGATGACAGTTTACAAATTATCTCCAGCTTTATTTCTCAAGGGTAAAGAGATGATCTCTTAAGAAATTCGTTTGAAAAGTTACGAGATGTTATTGATAAATTAACATAGTAATAAATAACATGTATAATGTGAACAATCCAATGTCTCTTTGTGAAAGGAATGATAAATTAAATCTGGAATTTCAAAGAACCTTAACGATTCAGAACATGGTTCTATTTTTCTCCTTGCGTTTATTTCGAGGACATATTTTTACTTGTAGAAATAAACGAAAATAATACAAACAAAGCTTCACTGTTGTTGATTTACTTTCAACTCCAAACCTAAAACCAACGTATTTTATTGAATGTTATATTTTAGCAGATTCTTAATGGTAACAAATAAAAATGCTTTTGCATGATTCAAATTTTTTACAAAATACCTTTTATTTGAAAACTAAAATAGAAAAAAAAACACATTAATTTATTGTATATTTATTTAACGTCAAAGGTAAATAACTGAAACGATTTTTTAAGTAGTTAAAGCAAAATATTCATTATTTTCCGATACCTACAGGTGTTTTGATTCTAAGTTTTAGTCACTTATTTCTTCACTTCATTTTTTTTAGGATGTGTTGAATTTACGTTTAACACATTCTAAAAGAATTTCTACTACGGCTTAATTTTAGAAGAAGTTCACCTTTAATTCTTTAAAAAAAATTTTCCTTGCAAAAACAAACACAAAAGTTATCCACTTTAACCATGTTACAAACATCCATGGCACTGCTGTTACCCGAATCCGAAACCTGTGGCACCGAGCGCCTATCACTGAACCATCAAGGCCACTATATATGAGCTTACTCGATTTAATTTTAGAAATAGACCCTGTTTAATTCTTTCAACAAATTGCAAAAACAAATACGTCTGATTGTCAAACAAATAAACGTAACTACCAAAATATTTACGCAATAAAAATATACAAAATATTCTCCATCAGAATTAGGTTTTAAACAATTTATTACATACGTTTTCGTTTCGTATTAAATTACATTAAATTTAGAATTAAACTATTTGAACAACAGTACATTTAGACACAATAATACATTATTCAGAAAAACAAAACCTGTGTACACAAAGATCCAGTATTCATTTTAGTGTAGTTTCTTTCTTCCATTACCAAAAAAAAAAAAATCGTTGTTTTTACTAAACTCACGTCTCCGCATCAACACATATGAAAAATTCCTCCAAGCAGAGTTTCTCAAAGTTATTTCTTCTGCAAAGAAACAGCGAGACAGTTCAAAGATCACAAATACATGTTGTACCGGACAGGCAGAGTTATCCAGTTTGCGTATTTCACTCCTTTTTCCTTTTTTAAAGAAAATGCTTTCTCTTACAAATGTTTGAGACCAAGTAAGAAACAAGTGTTTTCCATTTCCAAAAAAACCTTTTTCAATATTAAGACAGAAAGAATATATTTTCAACTTTCTTCTTTGTTCAGTAAACTCTGTTTATATATTTTAGAAGAAGTCGAAAATTCTGTCTCGCGAATTCTCGGGAGAATTCTCTTCTTTTAAGAAATGTTTATTCCATCTGAAATACTTCTATAATCATTACTGAAAACTATTTGATAAGACTTTGTGAACTTGATTATTTTGTTGAATTTATATCTACAGAAATAAAACACCTAAAATGAATAATTCTTATTAATTTATCTATTTACTTTGGTATATTTATTGTGCTTCAATGTATATAGTTTTCAAAATGTATTGTATGTTTTCTTGAGGGAAAATTTTTTATTATGAAGAAAAAAAATCATAATTTTTGTTAGATTCTATTTCATTTAATTTATATCTATAGTTATATAGCTAGCTGGATAAATCATAAAATAAAAAAGGGAACATTACATGTCCATACATATAAATGAAGAGTGTTCATATTTTCAAAGCGTTCTCTAAAAGAAACTTTAAATTTTCTTGTTTATCAAAAATTTCCAGGAATTCCGCAAGATTTACAAGAAAATAAAGCTATTTCATAATACGTAGTCATCTCATATGCTACGTTATTATTATTCTTATACAAAAGGAGGAATTCTGTAGATTTTTTTTAAGATGGAGATGGACAAAATTATTGCTTTTTTTACGAAACACTACTTAGAACTTGACATCAGAAAGGTATATTGCATGTCATTATTTAATATTATATTTTCAAGTTGATTTAAATGGAATGGCTTGACTCTAAAACTGATTTGTAAAAATGAAAAAATCCTCCTTATATCAATACTCTAACCAGCCATCAAATGTTAGATATTATATTAGTTATTAATAAATAATTTAACTACCAAAAAGTAACAAAATATTATAAAATTTTATGTTTAACCTTAAAAGGACTTAGTAGATAAAGCCTTCGGTTTCCGAAATCAGGAAAGTAGGCTTCGAAATCAGAAAAAAAAGCCTAACAGGAAAGCACTGATTACTAGGCCGGGAATAGGCCCTATAATTCCATAGGTTAGAATGTCATTTTGTTTAGTTAGAGAAAAAGGAACATGAACCAGCCCATCATAACAGCTCTGAGGGGCTTCATTTAATATTGTGGTGGTAAAATATGAATACAGTTTATTACGGCTCCCATAATTTCTTACTGAAAAACGATTAATCTGCTACACATCTGCCATTCTAGAGGAGAATAAAAAGCTCAACCTTCTCAAAAATATCAAATCAAAAACATAACATAAAAACCTTGAATAATCCAAATCTTATACGTGTCAAAATCATTCCCACACTATGCAACTGAGAAGTCAATAAAATTAAACTAAAATTTTTTCAGTGCGCCAAAAATCAACATCTTAAAATGCAAATTTTCTTCTCGAAATTTATTACATTTTGAATAAATTTCCTTTTAAAGTTTACCCTTTCTATAAACCAGGTGCGAAATCCTTTCTTCAACTTCCTTTCCGAAAATCCACATCCAAATCTCTTTCCGACACTAAACAGACCCGGAGCATTCTTTGATGGATGTGGTGACTCCAGTGCTCAAGGCATTTCGAGCTCTTTGGCAAATGATGTCCAAAACGAGTCTAATCGAAGAACATCTCTTAAAGTGTCATTTCAGGAATTTTAAATGGTTTTCAGCGAATAAATTGTGCGATAGTTGAATGAGACGGGAAATGGGGTTTAAAAGTATTTGGAGAAGCATTTTAATGTCAATTCGAATCTTGAAATAGGAATAAAAAATATGTATATTAGGGGTTTGAACTGTATAACATTTTTGAGAACTATAGTGACTAATACAGTTCTCAAATAGCACTACACCTCATTATTTGCTACTTAATAGCGAATAAAAAAAATATATGGTACGTTTGGTATATAATGTTTTACAGCGTGATCATAATTTATTTGAAACAAAATATGAAACGTGCGAGATCAAGGGATTAAAGTATTATTTAAGACAAATTAAAGGATAAAGAATTAGTTAAATATCTTTATCAATAAAGACGGCAGTTAAGATAATCAACTGGTATATAATTTGGCAGCATCTTACATAAGAGATTAGCTAAATGAGTGGTATTTTGGTAAGGTGTAATACGAATAGAGGTATATTCTCTTGAAAAAATTCAAGAAAACCACCCAAAGTGCACACTTAAATAATTGCAAACATTACATGTATCTTTTGTGGATATTAATTATTTTATATAAAAATATGGAAAGATTGTCAATCGATGTTATTTATTAGTAGTTTTACTAATTGCGTTAATGTTATAATTATCAACAAAAATATAAATATAATGTGGATGCCTAATATCGTTTCTTATTATATTAAGCCCCATCTTAATCTGTTAGTATTTTTTGGTAAAGTATTCTGAATTTATATACATTTGATATCTATGATGCAAACTGGGTTTGGCCACTTAACGCCTTACATGCCAAAAGCAATGATAGGTGGAATTCTGATTGGCAAGTAATTAAGAAATTTAGATGGTAGACTAGCATATAATTGGACAGTTTTATAATTGACTAGTTACAAAGATGAATGCTATTTCACCAATTTTGACAATATGTAACAGAAATACAAATCAGTTAGTTTAAAAAATAACTCCACATAAATGGTCCATATAATGGTATATATGTATATATCATTTACTCAACTTAAGAAATCATCCGGTCTCGGAATCGAATAGCTTGAATCTAGGGTACTCCTTTCCCTTTTTCAAAATTGATTTTTTTTTGTTGTTGTTGTAAATGGCATTATAAAAATTCGTCAGTTCCTTAAGGCAAGCATAAAATCGTTTGTGAAATCCGCATTTAATTTCAATTCCAATCACTCTCTCTTCCCACGACTAAATAGACCTGGAAGGTGCTTTCAAACAACAAACTCAAAAAAGGGCATTTCAAACTCTTTGGCAGACGATGTCCAAAAGAATAAAGGATGTCGTTAAGTTTAATCGCATAGCATCTCTTAAAGTGTCCTGTAAGGAATTCTTAAAGGTATTTTTGCAATGAACTTGAAGGATGGGTAAATGAGCCAGTAAAAGTTAAGAGGATACGAAGTGAGGGATTTAAAACGCCAATTAGATTCTGAAGGAGGGAGTGAAAAAATGTGTATGAGTTGATCATGGTAAGCCAGTACCATACTCAAATAGTTCTAAGCCTTATAACTTTCTATGTGATAAACGCTTTTGATAAAAAAATTATGTTTGTAGGTTTGGTTTGTAATTTTTAATAGTCCTACGATTTTTTTTTATAAACAAATTGGGAACACGTTCCCAAATTGTAAGAGCATTTTTTAAGAGAAAAAAATAATACCTTCATTGCCCATTATCAGTTATATATGTAGTTAAGATGATAAACTAACGTATAATTTGGTAGCATCTGAGGTCCTTTTTATTATGATGAGTGTTTTTCGTTGATTTTTGCAATTCTATTTCTGAAATGTAGATAAATTTTCTTTAAGAAAAACCCAGGTAACGATCCGAAACAAGCACAAATGTAATAATAATAGGTAAATGTATACCTTACTGAATATTAATTAACTTATATAAAAATAATCAAAAGACTATGAATGGATATGTCTTTACTATTTTATTTGTTTGGAATTTAGCTAAGCCTTTTATTGTTATATTTATAAAAGAATAATTCTGTCAATAGATGATACCTCATACGATACGTAGGTTGCATATATAACGAGTTATTTCTCTGATTTTAACAAAAGCAATTCCTTCGAGCGAAATACATCGTAAAAATTTAGAATACTGAGAAGAATTTGAGAAAACAATACTTCTTAATAATAAATTGAGCTTATTCTGATTGTAACAATACTAAATGTAATAAATATTTACCAGAATTTTAAACCAACCTGTCATTAAATTACACCTGTTAAAACCAATCTTTTTTTAAGACACTCCGAAATCATCCACTCACAAAATCATCGATACACGAAATCGATTAGCCTAAAACGACATCCTTCTTCCCACTTCCCGAAATGGATTCTCTTTTGAGGAAATCACCCTTTCGAAACTCGACCTTTCCTCGGGCCAAGCAAGAAATCTTTCCTTTCCACAAGACTTTCAGTCCCAATCTCTTAACCTGCGTCACAAAACTGATCTTTGATGGAGATAGTGTTTCGGTTGCTCAGGGCATTTCGAACTCTTTGGCAAACGATGTCCGAAACGCGGGACGCTGAAAGGTCTAATCGA
This sequence comes from Caerostris darwini, assembly GCA_021605075.1. NCBI lineage: Eukaryota > Metazoa > Arthropoda > Arachnida > Araneae > Araneidae > Caerostris > Caerostris darwini. The sequence continues at coordinate 315,791 of BPLQ01002161.1, read as the reverse complement.
AGAACGTTTCTCAGGGTGAGACATGTACCGAAATCTAAAAGGCTTTCTGCAATGGAATCGAAGGATAAGGGAATCGAACGGAAGAATGATGTGCAAGAGGATTTTGAGATGCTGAAAGATTAAAACGCTGATTCCTTTCTTGAAAGAGTAATGGAAAAGACTTATTTTGGACTATTTAATCGGCTTTGATTTGTTGAGGTGCGTAACTCTTTACCACCTGAACTGCATTTAGACCATTTAATGTTTTTTTTTTTATATTTTAAGTACATTCTTCCAAAAATTCTATCAAATTGTTCAAAATAGTTCGTTTTTGTGGTATTGCCTTCTATGAGGAATTTTCTATGAGTTTCCACATCTTCAAAATTTGAATAACAAAAATCAGAATTAGTGAAATTTTTTATTGTAAAATAAATACCACTTATTCAGATTCAACAGTAACGAATGTAATAAAAAAAATTATCAGAAGTTTAAACGAACCTGCCATTAAATGACTCCTGTTAAAACCAATCTTCTTTAAGACACTTTTTTGAATACACACACTTAATTATAAGTGTATGCATATTTTGCTGGGAATTAATTAACTTACATAAAATTGAAAGACCAACAATGGATGTGACTTTACTATTTGTTTAGAATTTTGCTAAATTTTGTATTGTTATATGTATAAACGATATAATTCTACCATACGATGATACCAAATACGATAAGTAGGTTGCATACATAACGAGATATTTCACTGACTTTCACAATAGCAATTCCTTGGAGTGAAATTCATCTAAAAAGATATGTAACTGTGACTGAAAAAATTTTAAGAACAAAATATTTTATAATAATAAATTTCACTTATTTTGATTCCACAATAATAAAAGTAATAAAAACATTTTCAGAAGTTTAAACAAACCTGTCATTAAATTACACCTGTTAAAACCGATCTTCTTTTAAGACACTCCGAAATCATTCAACTATCCGGATATAGCTTTACTTTTTATTTGTTTGGATTTTGCTAATTTCTTTATTGTAATATGTATGAACAAATAATGCTGCCATACGATGGTACCTAACACGGCACGTTGGTTGCAAAGATAACAAGTTATTTCACTAATTTCGGTAATAGCAATTCCTGGGAGTGTAAAATTCCTCTCCAAAATTAGAATACTAAGAGAATTCGGAGGACAAAATACTTTATAATAATAAATTGCATTTATTCTGATACAACAATAATTAATGTAATAAATAATTATCCAAAATTTAAACCAACATGACATTAAATTGCACCTGTTACAGCCGATCTCTTTTTAAGACACTCCAAAATCATTCACTCAAAAAAGCATCGATGCACGAAATCGATTAGCTTAAAACGACATCCTTCTTCCCACTTCTCGAAATGGATTCTCTTTTGAGCAGATTCCCCTTTCGAAACTCGACCTTTCTGCAGGCCAAGCGCGAAATCTTTCCTTTCCACAAGACTTTCAATCCCAATCTCTTAACCTGCGTCACAAAACAGATCTTGGATGGTTGCTTAGGGCATTTCGAACTCTTTGGGCAAACGACGCCCGAAACGCGGGACGCTGAAAGATCTAATCGAAGAACATTTCTCAGGGTGAGACATGTCAAGAAATCTAAGAGACTTTCTGCAATGGAATTGAAGGATAAGGGAATCAAACGGAAGAAGGATCTGTAAGAGGATTTGGACATGCTGAAAGATTAAAATGCTGATTCCTTTCTTGAAAGGGTAATTGAAAAGACATTTTGGTCTATTTGATCAGCTCTGATTTGTTGAGGTACTTTACTGCCTTTAGATCAATTAATGAATTTTTAAATTTTAAGTCAATTCTTGCAAAAATTATCAAAAAATTCTATCAAACTGTTCAAAACGGTTTGTCTTTGTGGTATTGCCTTTTATGAGGAATTTTGTATGAGTTTCCACATTTCCCCTCTGTTAAAACTAAAATTCATTTTAAATTGATGTTGTTATGGCTTATTGAATTAATTGCAGCTGATATTGTTAAGGCTTATTAAATTAATTGCAGCTGATATTGTTATGGTTTATTGAATTAATTGCAGATGATATGGCTATGCCTTATTTGAACATATAACTGTTTTTAATACGAAATTTGGCAAAATGTTAAATGCTATTTAAATTTTTTTTTTCAATTATTAAGTACTTTACTCGTGATACAAGGATAACGTGCTACAAAAAAGCATACATGTGAATCCGCTGGTGGTCTCCGTTGCAGTCAGTTTTTGAAGAAATGAGGAGACTCTATAGCGATTGTAACAACATGTGTAAAATCTACACGACAACATGTGTAAAATCTTCATAACAGATTGTTTAGTGGAAATTTTTCGATTTTTCTCTCATGCATACATTGGACATTTTAAATAAAACAAAACGTTCCTCCCATCATTGCTCGCCGTTAGGCTGTTCATCAGTTCATCGTAGGGCTCAACTTTGCATAATGTTTTAGCAAATGGGGCCTGAATGGCCGAATGGCGAGCTCTCTGAAGCTCGGTACCACAGATTTTGGGTTCGAGTCCCGGCGGCGCCATCAATGTTTGTAGTGGTTCGGAATCCACTTTAAACAGTAGTTCCCGTATTAACATGAGAGTTGCGGGGGAAGTGTTACTCCGCGTCCGTAGCTTATCTTCAAGCTACACGCACCTCCTGGGTAGTGCTAAGTGAGTAAATTCGGTGCAGCGCTCCCTTCAGACCTCGAAGACAACTGTCTAAGCGTTTGGCAGCTACATTAGAGCAAAAAAATGTTTCAATAACTAATTAACTTAAAAACTGGAACTAAACATCGAACATGCAAGTGCTTGGGGTTTTTTTCCCGTACAGACCTCGTGAACCACTGATGTATACCACAAACAGTCCACAAAATCCCTCTAGACTAACGTTATTTGCTATTAAACTTTAAATTGCTTTTTTCATTTCATTCTGAATGTGAAAAAAGATTATCTACAATACACATCCAATAAGTACACACTTTAAATTCTTTCTTACTGTTTAAATAGTACATACCTATATATACACCTTCAGCAACATGCTTTTACAGCCTGCAAATTTACCTTCAAACGTAAATTTATCAACAATTGCAGCTTATTGGCTTATTAAAATTCAATAGAAAGCCAATCAAAGTAAAGCAGTATACCTTCAATGATTATTTCCTAGATATTTCTAAGCACTTTGATAAATTCTAGATTGATATATGGCTAAACTCATATAATTTTCAGTCTCCTCTGATTATTTGTATTTTTTTTTAATTTAAAAAATAGAAAATTGTAGTTTAAGTTAATAATACCGAATCGCAAAATATGCATGACCAAACCAAAAATGAGACTGCTGTCATTCAAGTCTCCCTTCTTAAGACTTATAATTTTAATTTTAACATTAGTGACATTCCAAAAATCAAAAATTTTCATCTCGGCTTTTATGCGGATGGCTAGTCAATTTCAGAAAATTCCTATGAAAAGTTCTACTGTACTCCAAATCATACAATTAAAAGTCTTCCTTTTTTAAATTTTGACCATTCCAAGAACCCTAGATAGATTCTGCATATTTTCAAATAGTTTTTTTTTTTTTTGACAAGTCATCATGGCTAACGAATCTTATGCATTTTATTCTTACTTTAATTTCAAATATTTGTTAAAAGCTCATTTTACTTGCAGAAGTTTTTTCTGGATATTGCCTTCTACTAATGCGTGTTATTTCTGGTGCTCATTTTATTAAAAGTAATCTTTATATTTTCTTTTATTAGCGGTGTCCTTTCAAATAGACTTTATTGTTTCTATTTTAATTATAGACTTAATTCCTTACTTTCAATTTCTCAACTTAATTGATACCCTATTCCTTATTTTCAACTTAATTAATACCCTATTCCTTATTTTCAACTTAATTAATACCCTA
>BPLQ01002161.1:0-308917 GCA_021605075.1 Caerostris darwini | reverse complement strand
GTAGGTCATACACAGGCCGGGGGTGGCGGTATTATGCTTTGGGGGACGTTCTCTTGGGCGTCTCTGGGACCCGTGGTTGTGGTAGAGCAGACCATGAATGCTACAGGGTATCTGAACATCATTGCGGATCAGTTGCACCCTTACATAGCCTCTGTTTTTCCAGCTGGAAATGGAATGTTCCAACAGGACAACGCCCCTTGTCACAAGGCTAAAATTGTATTGGAGTAGTTCCAGGAACATGATGCTGAATTCCAGTTAATGTCCTGACCGCCTAACTCACCGGATCTCAATCCGATAGAACACATTTGGGATGTCCTGGGACGGCAGCTCAGAGTTCAAAGACCGCCAATTGGCAATATCTCGGATTTGCGTGACCGTTGCTTAAACATCTGGTACAATCTGTCTCCGGCCATATACCAAGATCTTGTGGCCTCCATGCCAAGGCGGGTTGAAGCTGTGTTCCGCTCCAAAGGTGGGCCAACTCGTTATTGACGATGGTCATAATGTTTTGGCTCTTGAGTGTAATTACAGAATGGACTTTTCGTTATTCGCATTTTCAATTTAATGATAAATTTTGTAAACCTCTTGTACTATACTACATGTCTATGAAACAGTACATGTATTATTACTGTACTATATTTTTTTATTGTTGTTATATTTTATATTAAAAATATTCTGGGTGGATGGCCTCGATAATCACTGGCCTAGAATATAAGAACCCATAAAAAGAATTGTGTATAAAAGAATAAGAATATAAATATAAAATTAAAAAACCATAATTTAGAGTCTTATCAGAATGAATTCCAAATCATCTTATTTTTGGATAAAATATTTTAGAAATAATATAATATAACGAATAAAAATTAATATCTATGTTTAGAGGATCGTAAAATGTTAATTACGGACTGAAAAATATTGTTTCCTAATTAGAAGAAAAAACTGTTTTTGTTATTATATTGGCATGTTTCCAAATTAATGCGTTTTATTGATTCTATAAATTTCAAAAGCAGTAAAAATATCTCTAAGCGGAACCACGCGGAATTTTTTTTTTGGGATCTAGATCACTTTGTATAAGAAATAGCTTGTAAAGCCGGTATACAAAAAAAAAAAAAATTATAAAAAAAAATATACAAATTGATAAAAAATTATGGACGTATAAAATATAAATGTAAATTCGTGGCATTATTTTTCATCATTTTTGTCCTCATGAATAATCAAACAGAAAAGTGCCAACTGCAAACCCACTTTTTTCCTTCTTTAACACACTTAACAACACAACAAAAACAATTATGGACAATGGCACCGATACATTAAATTTGATTTAAATAATAATTTAATAAAAAAAAATTTAGCAGATTAATCACTGAAAATGTATTATCATTTCTACACTCTAAGGAATAAACTTTCCTAATCTATATCAAAAATATTCCATTTTAATACATCTTTTAAAACTATTTTGACTTTTTTTGCCATTTAGTTCTTGAAAACTAAATGAAATTGAAATTGCTTTAGCTCTAAACGGATTACAGACATATTTCACAGGAAATTAAAAATTCTTTTTTTATATAAATAATGCATTTAATATTTAAATAAAAGAAGGCATCTTTCTTTCGATTTCACAAAGTGTTGTTTTATTTCCTTCTAACAAAATTATAAATATAATCAGAAAAGATTTTTCAATTCAGAAAAGATTTTGGCAATTAGAAAAAGAAAGAAATTATTAATTATATTACGTTATTCAGTTTAGAAGACTTTCTGGAAAAGAGTGATAATTTTTTGGGAAAAAAACTAATTAAGCATTTCGTAGATATTTAATTATTTTAATCCTATTTACACTATTAAAATAATAAATTTTAATATTTCAAAAATGTAACAAAGAAAAATCTGTTAGAAAAACCAAATAAAATATTTATTAGAATGTCAATCTAATACAATTTTAACAATCGAATTAAAATATAATTTAATTAAGTAAAATTAATTTAGGCAAATATCAAAAACAATATTTCATTATTAAAAGATAACACGATTAAATTACCAAAAAGAAGGAAAAAAATTACATTTTTAATAATTTAAACAAATTACAAAATAAAAAACTTGCAAACATTAATCTATTTAAATTTTAAAATAAACTGAAATATTAATCTTACTGTAATTTTTTAGTTAAGACTGATTAAAAGGAGTTTATTTCTGATTTTAAGAACTTAAATCCGTACAAATGTAAAAGTTTTAATGCCCCTTTAAATTTTTTTCTTAATATACTTTTATGATATTATCACCTGTCTACACCCTTTAAAAATTATATTCCATTTAAATTTCAATCTAGTACTTTAAGAAAATCAATAACTCCATTAGAATACAGGTTATTAAAATAAAATTAGTTAAATTCGAAAATTTGGTAGCTGTTTTGAAACAATTGACAGCATAATTAAAGATTTGACAGCATCGTTCAGCGTCTTAAATGAAGGCATAGTACATTGCGATCGCATAGTTTGACATTTTTACCAATAGTTGTCTAACCACACTGAAACTATTCTATTGTGTCTGGTGTCGACATCCATTTAAAGTGTCGATCAAACCATTTGATTTCACAAATCTACGGGACATATTTTAGAACAGCTTGAAAGAGGAATAAGAATATGTGAGGAAAAAAAATAAGAAAAATAATATAAATATAAAGCTGCCTGTTATTAAATTATAAAAAAAATTAGGTAATAATTATCAAAATTCCAATGTTCGTAATTTAAATCCTAATATAACAATAGAAATATTTTTTTACTCGGAAATTTCTAAAATTTTAATTCTGTAAAGCCGTGTTTATTTAAAGAAATAAATAAAACTCTTGTGTGAGGAAAAAGTAAATAATATTTTACGCAGGATTTCACCAGTTATAAAGATCTCACGTCACAGACCATCAACCATTCAGAACACCAAGTGGGAAGGTGATCCGATTTGTGTTGTGGCGCAATAGTGCCAATACGTGAGATCTTAGTATCTAGTGGAAATTCAGCTTTAAAAGTTAAAAAAATATCTTATCACAGTTTTAGATGGTGGAAAAAAACTGTAATTTTACAAATGGTAGATAATTCTACGAGCATCATACATCGATGTGTATTTGTGTGTAAAAAATGCCCAGAATTAAGTCACAAATAAAATTTATTTACAGAAATTCATAATAATAATTGTCATGATGATCAATATTTTCGCCTCTCTAACCTAGATTATAAATCGTCGGAGAAGTAGTATATCTTATTTTTATCATAGTTGTTATATCGTCTTTATAGTTTTTACCATCTTAAATAATAAAATTTTATTTTATAATTCAAATACTGTACATTAAATAATTATACATACTACATCTATTTACGTAACACAAGCAGATATTGTGTATCGAAAAGAAACTAGGACAGAAAATGATAAAACCGGAAAAACATCAACGTAACTTCACTATAACATACATTTATAACGAAATCATTCCTAGGTTCAAAAGTATGGCACGTCAAACAGACTGATCCTGTAAGATACATGTTTTTTGTAGTTACTCAAAAAGAAATGCATCCTTTTGATATCTATACTGATATCTTCCGAAAAATCGTAGACATCCAGAAAAACTATCAAAAATGCATTTATATATGCACATATGCACGTATCAGTTCTTTACCCTTTTATTTACTGAGATATTGAACACAAAATAAATATATATATCTTTTCTAAAACTTTTTAGGACGCTAGATAGAACACAAAATCGATAGACAGACACCAAAAAGTACTGGATAGATCAACAAAAGATACTGCAGTTTAAAAAGCATCCGAAATCTCAAAACTCAACATAAAATCTTACTACCCTTTCACAGGAAAGAAAGCATTCAGGAGGTTCAGTAGTGGAGAAAGTAACTCCCATTGAAACTCATATCTACAGGGCTTGTTTTTTTTAAAAAAGGCAAACTATCAAAGACTTTCGAAACATAAAGCCTTAGAAATATCCCATAGGAATCAAATGTTTTTCTCACTGCTTACATTTGTTAACCAGCAAAATGATGTTCAAAATGTCATGTATTTATTCTTTTCTTTTATAATTTACTTTTAAATTTTATTAGTTCGTATACTAATTAGCTATTTCGACAGCAAAAAAATATTCTTTGCTTGTCTAAAAAATTGTGTATTTCTGTAATGTTTATGCCATTTTAAATTCCAAACCTAAATGGTTTTTTCGAGGTTTTTTTGTTTTATGATATAGCATGTATGCTTGTTGTGTCATTTCCTAATAACCAACAAACTAATTGACGCATTTTAAATAGATAGTAACATAGAATTAAACGCATTCAGGATTCTAGTCTATTAAATTTCTATTTTGTACAAACCTAAACATTACAAAACTTTTAAAACTAAACTCCTCACAAATGTACTTCATTTTCTTTCAGGGCGTCTATAAAACCTTTTCTTAATATGCTGTTAAGATACTTTAACCTATTCATACACTTTAAAAATTACATTCCATTTAAGTTTCATTATAGTGCTTTCTAATCAATAAACTTCATTAGTGCAGAGAGTATTAAAACGGAAATAGTTAAAATCGAAAATTTGGGAATTGTTTTGAAACAATTGACAGCATATTTAAAGATTTGACGGCATCATTCCACGTCTTAAATGAAGGCATGCGTTGTGTTCATCGACTTTGACATTTTTACCAATAGTTTTTAAACCATACTGAAACTGTTCCGATATATCGGCTGTCGACAGCCATTTAAATTGTCAATGAAATCATTTAATTTTGTAAATCTATGGGAAATATTTTATAACAGCTACAAATAGAATAAGAATATGGACCAATACCAATATAAAGCTGCCTGTTTTAACGATAATTAATTTTAAGGGGTATTTGATGTAACAAAATAAAAAAAAATTATATAAAAAAAATTACATCTTTATTTACACAATCATAAACACCATACACATAAAATTAGAGATATACAATATTTAACACATTTAAAAACATATAATTTTAGATTAGTGAAATAATTCCACTCCTAATCTGAAAACCCAATACGTGGGTACGCGCAGGTTCAGCGAACGATACTTCCTCTCCGGGTGAGAGTCTGTAGGTCAACTGACCATTTCTCCTCAACGCCACAATGGGCACTCTTGCCAGTGGGTGGGAGGAAGCATGGTTGCAACTCTTGTTTTCTTTACAGCTTTAATCTATTTCGACAAGTGCTCGTTCTACAAGAAGAATGTAGCTGAATTTTCACCAGGGAAATAAAAAATTAACTTTTTTACTTTAAAAACAAACCGAAATGATTAGCTACAAAACATTTTATCCTACGTATGATTTTTACATTACAACATTATTACAATTTTACCTTACCTTCGAATTATTAACTCAATAAAGTTAAAACAAGAAATATAAATAAATAAATAAATATATATATATATATCAAACAAATGAAAACTTTCATAATAAAAATGAATGTCATTTGCACACTTATAGTATTCCCAAATAATAAAGTTTTGAACAAACATGAACTTTAATTATTATCCATTTACTTGTGAACCAAGAGCATTACTCGCTATCCATGAACTCCATCCTTGCTGTCCAATTTTACTTGTTATCTTGAGAAGCTATTATTAATATTCTTTATGTTGAGATTAAATAAAACACGTGTATTCGCGGTAAAATGCATTAATGAAGCACAGGAAAACACGGAAAATGCCATTTGCTGTTTTTAAAACCAATTTCTTTCTTTTAATGTAAGTCTTGAATCTCTTTTATCTACAGTAATTAAAAGATGAAATTTATCTGATAAATTTCTGAACGCCTCGAACTTTTTGTGCAGAAAGAACTCAACCCGTATATAGCTTTCAAAATCAGAAAGTAATTTTCGAATTTCATTCAAAATACAAAAAAAAAAATTATTTTTTAATTCATGTACTATACATAAAGTAATCGCTGTATATAAAATAATAATTATGCATATTACATCTATTTACACAAACATTGTGTAACAAAAAGAAATTTATGTATAAAATGATAAAACTTGGAAAAATGTCAACATAACTTCAATATAACATGCATTTATAACGACATCATTCCTAGATTCAAAAGTATGATGCGTCAAACAGACTGATATTGTAAGATTCATGTTTTTTGTAGTTACTCAAAGAAATGCATCCTTTCGATATCTATACTGATATCTTCCGAAAATTCTTAGACATCCAGAAAAACCATCAAAAATGCATTTATAATGCCCATATGCACGTATCAGTTCTTTACCATTTTATTTATTGGGATATTGATCACAAAATAAAAAATATATCTCTTTTCTAAAGTATTTTAAGAAGAAAGATAAAACTCAAAATCGATAGGTAGACACAAAAAGTACTGGATAAATCAGCAAAAGATACTACAGTTTAAAAGGCATCCAGAATTTCAAAACTCACCATAAAATCTTACTGTACTTTCTCAGGAAAGAAAGCATTCAGGAGTTTCAGTAGTGGAAAAAGCAACTCTCATTGAAACTCATATCTACAGGTCTTGTTTTTTTTTTAAAAAAAGGAAAACTATCAAAGTCTTTTGAAATATAAAGCCTTAGAAGTTTCCCATAGGAATCAAATGTTGTTTTCACTGCTTGCATTTGTTAACCAGCAAAATGATGTTCAAAATGTTATATATTTATTCTTTTCTTCTATATTTTACTTTTAAATTTTATTTTTTTGCATATTAATTAGCTATTTTGACAGCAAACAATATGCTTTGTTTGGCTAAAAAATCTCTTTCAGTATTGTTTTTGTGTCATTTTTAGTTCCAAACCTAAATGGTTTTCTTTTTGAGATTTTATTTTTCATGATACTGTTGCTTACATGTGTGATGGTGTTTTTTCTAATGACCAACAAATTAGTTGACGCCCTTAAAATAGGAGGGGATTAACGCATTTTAAATACATAGGAAGATAAAATATAATTTATTTAAGTTTCAGGTAAGATTTAGAATTTAAGATTTAGTATATTCTCTTTCAGTATTAATTGTTATGTTTACTACCTAACCTAAATGGTGTTTTTTTTTTCATCTTTTTTGGTCTTTTTTTTTTTTTTTTTTTAGGCGGGAGTGGGTATTAGGGGAGTCTGATATAATTGAATGTATGCTTCTAGGTGCCTTTTTCAAATAACCGACAAACTAGTTGACGAATTTTAAATAGATAAATAGTTAGGAGGATAAAATTTAATTTATTTAAGATTGAGGAAAAGATTTTTTTTAATTAATAGCCTTAGTATGCTTAAATGTACAATCCAGTAATTGCATTTGGAAGCTACTCCCTCCTGAAATATAATAGTGAGATTCACTAGCATACAATTTACAAAAGTTTACATACCCAAGGTGAATACAAAATCTCTAGAACTGGTTATCTTGTTGAGTTTTGAAGTGAAAAACAATGTATTAATCAATGATCTAAAACATTCCATAAGAGAATTTCTTTCAAATTCAGTATTTCTCATATCTTACTGGAGATATGCATAGTTAGATGACTGCTTTATAAAATAGCATGTATGCTGTATCTGCTAGGGCTACAAGTTGTTTCAATGATTATTCTCATACAAAACAAATTTCAAAGTTATAAATAAGAAAATAATTAATTTCTACTTTCATTGAGAATAGCCCTGACATAATGCAACGACAATCCTTCAACAAAATTGTCAACAAAGAGTCAGCTCATGAACGATATCTACACAAGCAAACAAATCAGTGGGGAAATACATCTATTCCAGAACTTCTTCATAATCTGTGCACATGTTTGTTAATTAAGTCCTTTCTTGAATCCTTTAATATTGAGCGTTGGTTGTTATAACAGGTATGAACTGACCTCTTTAGATTGCTGGCTACATGTACTCACGGTGACTTGCTGTAGTGAGCACAAAAAAGGACCTCGAAAATTATCTAACCTATGGGGAGCAACCTAAGTCTGAATCTGAATTTTATTTCTGCAGCTATTGCTCACAGACATAATACTTTCAATTACAAATATTTCTTGATGAGGAAAATATTCACATTTAAAAATCAATATTAGAGATGTAAAACATCAAACATTTTATGCAGTCTCTCATTCCCTATAATTATATATAGTAATAATTTACACTAATTTTAACAAACGTATCAAAATATGGTTGACTTCTTCATGACAAAAATTGACCGAGATATTGCAAAGTTTGGAATTCATTGAGCGATCGGTTATAAATTAATTAAAAATATTCGAGATCGAAATCACGATAAAAGGCCTATCGGGATAAAGTGGACGACAGCTTAAAAGTTGCAGACCAACGTCGAACTATGTATAATTAATAAGAAATTGAATTATGTATAATTAATAAGAAATTAATAATCTTTGTGAATGACAAAGGCTTAAGAATCTAGGACATTGATTAGCAAATAGAAGGAAACACATCATTTTATGACTATCATAGGTTATAAATTGATCGTACGTACAAGATGCAGGCAAGCATGCAGCGAAACAATACCTAAAGTGGAGGAATCTTCTGGATTCTTCTCCTTCTCAAAATATTGCCCATAGTTGACAATGTATAAATGAATAATTGATAGTACTGAATCATGGCCCCATTTTAGTATAGCTGGGTAACTGTGCAACTAACAAGATAGATACACTAATTCAGATATTTCAGAGAGTCTGCTCAGTTGCATAGACCTATTCCTTGACGTAATCGCGGAAATAGAAGTCCATGGATGTTGTCAGGTGAACACAGCTACTCTAGCCAGCCGTCATATCAGATTTTCTTTCTTTAACGGATTAGGTAACTAAATACGCTTGGATTACCATGTTAGAGTCATACACGTCATACAACAAGGAAAGACATCTGTATAATTCTGTCGTAATAATCCGTGATATTTCACCATTTAATTATCGTCTTCTTGAACCTTTTTCCTTATCATAATAAAGATTCTATATAATTCAATTTTAGTTTACACATTACTATTTAACATTTTTTTGTCTACCTTAGTTCAGTTTGATTTCTAAACTTCCTTGTTTCGATACTAAACCCAATCAATCAAACCCAGTTTTCTAGAAAGTAATGATTTATTTGCCATTCTACACCCACATACTAAACATACCAGCAAAGGTTGATCTTCCCATCCGGTCCAATTGAATACAAAGCTTAAATACTGTTTATTACATTTGCGAGAAGACCGCGATTTTGTTTTCTTACTAGCATTAACTTTTGTTTACTTCCAAAATATGATCCTTTTTATTTGGGTGTATTTATCTGAAAATAAGTAATATGCACATAATATCCATTTCCAACACTTTCTAATTAAGTAATATTCACAATAGGAATGCCACATACGCTACTAACATCCCACAGTTTTATAGCCATATAGTCAGCTCCACAAATTACTACATATAGATTGTTAACTACAATTTGGAACCAATAACTCCCTAGGACACCAACTGAAAGGGAGTACCATCATTCTTACCTTTTAAAGCATATACAGATTCTTTATTACTTATCCCCTGCAGAGAAATTTAACCTTTCGGTTTTACATGATTTGTCGAGTTTCGAGCCAATGGCCTGGAGCCAATTTATCCACCAGGTTACTCAAATTAGCTATTCAAAAGCTAATATGAGGAAGAAAAAATGGTTACAATCAAGTCTTTAAAAACTAATATGCTGAAGAAAAAAGTAGTTCCAATCAACTGTCCAAAAGAAAAAAAAATGGAATCAACTGACTAAAAATTAATATGCAAAAGCATAAAATAAAATTATAATTCCAACCAACTCACTAAACATTAATATATGGAAGAAAAAAAATAGTTAACTATTAAAATGTTAATATACGAAAGACAACAAAATTTCAATCAACTTCTCAAAAATTAATATACTTAAGAAAACAAATTCCAATCAAATGGCTAAGAATTATTAAAAGAAAGCAATCATAATAATAACAATAATACAACTTTAAGTTAACACGTGGAAGAAATGACTAGTTCCAATCATTTGAACTAAATTTGAAATAGTTTCATCAACTAATTAAAAGTTAATATGTGAAAGTAAAAATTTTAAAAAAAGTTCCGATAAGTAGTCAGAAAGGAATATCACAGTAGTTAATAGGGGAAGGTAAAAATAATTCCAAAATAGAAATAAAAATTGGAAAAATAAATAGTTTAGTAATAGAAAAAAAAATATTTAATAAACAATTCTACTCATCTGATTAATATTTATTAGGAAAAGTGCAAAAAAGGTTTCAACCAATTCTTCACCAGTTTATATACGAAAGAAAAAATAGTTTCCAAAAACTTAGTAAAAGATTTTCTATCAATAGTTTATATGCAAATAAAACAAAATAATTACCATCAACTGATCGAAAATTAACATGCGGAAGAAAGAAATATTTTAAATCAACAATAGTTAATATGCAAAAAAAGAAATAGTTTTAATCAACAATAGTTAATATGCGAAAAAAAGAAATATTTTTAATCAATAATAGTTAATATGCGGAAGAAAGAAATAGTTTTACCAACAATAGTTAATATGCTGATGAAAGAAATAGTTTTATCAACAATAATATGTTGAGGAAAGAAATAGTTTTAATCTACAATAGTTAATATGCTGAAGAAAGAAAGGATTTTAATCAACATATAGTTAATACGCTGAATAAATATGCCGAATATAAAAATAACTTCGTTTTAATTGATTGCATAAGTAATCTAATTACTTGCATCAAATAATTTTTCGATGTACAATATATAAAGACATAAATCAAATCAAACCATTTTCTATTCGATACAATATATCTACATATACACCATTTTGAATATTTTCCTTCCAAAATTGGATGTCGATAAAGCATCTATGCTTTATTATACTTTCTACTATCCGTGGAATAAATATAGGAGTAGTCAATAACACTTTAAGCCTCTTTAAGGGAAAGCATCTTTCGATAATTTATTGAATGCCTGGAATTTTATCAGCTTAAACATTTTGATATTCTGAAGTTTGGTAATTTAAGATAAAGAATTCTTTGCTGAAGATTAAACTTATAAAAGGGTAGATGAGTCAAGACATTTGTGAAATTCATTTTAGATATGACTGTCTAGTGAATACTTTTATGTAGCATGTACGAAATATAGAATGGTGGTTTATATGTTATATTGAATATAAATTCGGAAATAAAAGTTAAATTTAACAATTTAATATTGACATAAAATATTTGGAGCGTTTTGATACACAGACACAGCGAGTCTGTATTAAAAATAGGTGTAATTCATCCGAAGGTCAGAAAGTGTCGTCTTGTCTTTTTTTTTTTTGTCTTGCGAACCATTTAAATTCCTTTGTTCTTTCTAAATTATTTGAATAAAATGTGTATGTAGTGTAACAGGATATAGTATTTGCATTTGAATAACGCTAAATTTGCAATGCAGTTTCAAATGGCATTCCATAAAATAATGGAAAACTTTAAAATGTTTAATTATAAATAAAGTCTATATAGAAAGCTTTTTAAGACAAAAGAAAATTATGCCACTATTTCTAAAATTAAAGTGAATAAAAAGTGTGTGAGTGAGTGAAAAAAAAGGAAAAAGTGAGTAAAATTAAACATTTTCAATAAAATTTTAATCCTTTGACATAGATGGTCTAGAGAGTCATGTTGCTCAGTGCGTGGAGCTTTCGAACTGGTGGACAGTGTCGTCGATCAATGTGTACACTATGAAAACGATAGCAACGCTTTGTGTATATGCCAAGCAAGCTAATTGTATAGGCTACACAATACTTCCAAAAAACCTGAAGGGTTAGGGTGAACTTGGAAACCCTCCCTCCAACCTGTTCTTCCAAATGCTGACCTGACTGCTTCAATGTGCTGTGCCATCAAGGAACAATGTTGACTAACTAAAGTGGTATTTTTATAATAAAAAGAGTTTCAAGAATCTAACAGGTTCATATAGGAACCACTGCTCTCTTTATTCTGTATGGTACATCAGTGGGCCTAGTATTCCACTCACGTATGTAAGGAATCTCTCACCGATGAGTGATGAAGAGAAAAACTTTGACACTCGCACATTGACCAATGATCCATAGAGGAACAATGACCTTGACACTTGCACATTTATTAATGACCATTAGAAGAACAATGCCCTTGACATTTGCACATTGACCAATGCTTCCTTAGAAGAACAATGACCTTGACACTTGCACATTGATTAATGATTTTTAGAGGGAAAATGTACTTGCGAGACACTTTTAAAAATAACTTCTATTCGGAAGAAAACCCGTAAAACTCCGATCTGAGTTTATTATCCAGTTCATTATCATTTATTATCCCATCGAATCTCCTCGTTTCTGGAAGCAGTGTTTACAACGGATGCCACCAGTAGATCTGAACCTCAGCCCTCCTTCAGGTCAGCTCACTTGTCAGGTTCCTCTCTATTGAAAAAAAAATGTTGAAATATTCCATTGAACTAACTTTAACAGGTAACCTTTTTTTGTTATGTTGCAATTTATAAATATCAACTGTAAATCGAAGTACCCAATGTTTTAGAAATAATCTTCAAAATTAGATCCATTAATTTTACGCTTTATAAAAGTATACAAATACTTTTTTAAAATTATTTTGAGACAAATTTATTTTTGGTAATCGTTTAAAGTTTCAAAATGAAATTAATTCAATCCAAAAATATGTGGAAAACACAATTTTGTTGCATCGAAATCATTAACTTCAGAAACATTGCAGCTCCAAAATAAAACATTTAAAAAATGAAAAGAGAATAAACACATTATTTAAATTATACTTTTCGCTTATAACACTACAGATAAGCCAAAAAAAATTTATTTAAACGTTTATAACATGAATAAAAATTCTTATTTAAATGGTGAAATGATGAAAATGATAAAATATGCTCTTTCCATAATTGCTCGAAAAAAGAAAAAGTTAAAAGATAATTTTTATCTTAAATTTATAGCTTATATTTTAATCGGCCTAATTAAATTCTAAATTTAGAAACTTCGAAAACAATTTGGACATGAAATTGAGTGTGAAAATGGATGATTCGAAATAAAATAAATGGTTAGACTTGTTAATTACTTTTCAGTATCACACTTTTGCTTCAAATAAATTACTTACGTACTTTTTACTTTTCGTTGGTGTAGCCAATTTTATTTCGGTAGATAATGATTGGTGAAAAATGGATCTTCCGAAAAAGTCCGTATTTTTCAGCAATTTGAGTAAAAATATTGATCATCTATTTTTCATTGTAAAAACCATTCCTGAAATATTTTTATCGCTTATAATATGTGGTGCAGATTAATGATTTGTTATAAAACCATTTAACTATTGCAAATAATTTTTACAAAAAAATAGGAGGCTCTGAAAGATTAGTTAACAGAAATGTTAAATTAAGCAAATGAACATATAAAGTGTCTATTTTTATAAAGTATTTTGAAAAATTATCATTAGTCCATAGCTAAATGGCATAAGGTCATATAACTATACCAAAGAGGTTTTGCCACAGGGATTGTCTCCTATTTGCCGTCAAACTTTGTCAATTAACAGTAAAATACATGTGTGTTTGTTTAATTAAGTGCTGTAGTTAACTATGCTAATATAATACGACCCCGATATAAAGCAGTCATTCGTAAACAATTGGTACACTCACGTTATATGGCTGGAGGCATTGTTTTGACTATAAAGTGAAAGAGAAAAAATAATCCAATGAGTTAATATTGTCTTAGAGTTAAAGTATTACAATAAAGAATAAAATAAAATGTAAAAAAATGTAAATATTGTAAAGAATATTTTTTTATTGTAGTTCATAAATTAGCTTCACGTTCCAGTTATGTAGTATGTCATGAATGGCCCAGCGATTGGGTTATTCATGATGGGATGAATGGAGGCCATTGCCTTCAGAGAAGCCATTTAAGGATAATTGTCCTTAAAAGGCCTTTACGGTAGCTGTTTTATCTTCTGAAGTTATTTGATAGATTAAATGAATGCTTTGTCATTTTAAAATACTATTGCAAAGGCGTCCACAAAGGTTAAGAATGTTTACAATGAATTATTTAAAATAACAATAATTTGTTTAAAATATAATCAACAAAAATATATAATCAATAAAAATATAATAAAAAATATATAATTATTGAAAATATAATTGCTTTCCCTTTTTTTTTTTTCATGAAATTTTTTTCTTTACGTTTTTGTAAGCAATAAATTAAATTCTTCTTCTTCATTGTCACAACAGCCTCAAGGTCGGCCAAGGACGTTTTTCTACTGGTAGATTCCAAGACAAGAGATAATTTCTTTTTATTGGTAGGATTGTCAGCACTGCGCCCAACTCTCTACAGTCATCTTAGACTGGGACTTACGCTTTAAAAAAGATTTTGAACCATACCACTACCAGCGTTCATTGCTCTCTCCGGGACTCGAACCCACTAGAGAGCTAATCACTAGGACATCAGGCCATAATAAATTAAATTACTGAATGGAAATAACAACTAATTCAAACTGCATAAATATTAAAATAAATTTTTAAAACTTAAAAAAAATTTTTGCATAAATTAAATTTTTTTTTTTTTTCTTTTACTATTACTTTGATATGATGCAGGTATTAATAAAAGAAGAATATTTCTAGTTCGCGGTATTTTTATGACGTATTTTTCAAAAGCAACTGGTACTTCATCAATTGGACATCAAATAATGAATTTTATTCTCATATTGTTGAACTATTGATTCCATTTCTCTTTCCCAGATGACATTTATTAATTAATTATGATTTCTCTCTTTTTTTTTTTTTTTGTTGTTGTTGTTGTTGTTCTTGTCATTTACTGTATTTATTTTTTTGAAGTTATTTGATGGATTAATAATTTTGTTATGAATGCTTTGGAAAAAAGGGTCCAGTTAAGGTTAAGAATGCTTGCAATCATTTATTTAAAATAGCAAGTATTTATTTAAACTATGGAAATTGTAATCGGAATTGGTAATCGTATAATGGAAAGAAATCTTTTTTTAAAAAAGCAGTAATATATTTGTAGGAGTGTAGATTTAAATGGGACGTTTAACATAAAATAAATATTCCAGATAACTATAGCTATATTCCAATCGCAAACGAAAAGATAAATTCCAGCCAATCGGAAGCCGCCTGTTTTTCTACCCCACATTCCTGCGTATTATTGTTTGTCAATTACGTGCTCATGGAAAGAGGATTAAATTTTAGAAAACGAAAATAATGGGTAATAAAAATAATTGAAATAAACAAACTATATGAAAGTTGTTTCCTTAGAAAATTAATTATTTGATTACTCTAAATAGCTATTTTTTAAATACATTTTAATAGCATAAAATAATAGTAATTTAAATATTTATGAATTTTATGGAAAATAATTTTTTTTTTAAATTTAATTTTAGCCGCAGAAATCGAAAAGAATAAATTGAAAAAAAAAAATGCTTATTAGTGTTTTGAAGTTTTTACAAATATTGAAACACCCTGACACACATATCTTTTTCTTTATATACTGTGTATCCCAAAAGTTTTCAAATAAATGTGGTATTCCTACAAATTCTTGAAAAAAAAGTTATAAAATAAATAATTAAAATTTATTTCTCTGAAAACATTAAGTATAGTTCTGTTATATTTTAAATACACTGAATTTTCTACATGCGAGGACAATTTACTAGAAATTCAATAATATATGACGGAAATAGGAATATTATTTACAGAAATATTAAAATAATTTTCTGTGAAAGTTTCCTTCTATATATGTCTTTAAACCGCTTACTAAACATTGTTCAATATTTAGTTCTACATCTGCGAGTTTTAAGTGCGATTTTCATTCGTTCTGGTATGGATTCGAAAATTTTGAAATAATTTAAACTCGTTTGCTCCTTTGGTGCTCAAAATTTAGGAGCTGATTTGTCGAAATGTTCTGTTTTAATTAATTAATGTTAGGTTTTCGAATTTTGCTTTCATGTTCTTGCCAAATATAATCTGTTGAGTTCTAATATATTGATTGAGGAAATGATTTAATGATTCATTTACATTTATTAATTAAACACAACCGAATATTCATGCCAGTATACTGATGATAGAATCTCACCATTAACACAATTTTTTGTCTAAAATTAATAATTTTTTTAAAGTGTTATATATTTTTCAGTCCATGGTGTCATCAATTAATTCGAATTTACCTATTCCAGACAATGATGCACCTCACACGATAACACTTTCACGTCTTTATTTAATGATTGGAAGAAGGTTTTCGCCCATTTTTGAAGAATTTTTTTTCCCATTTTCTTTAAAACATATCTATGCAACTACCATATACATATATATATCATATTTATAATATATCATATTTATTTCCGTTGGCAAATGTAAAATTGTTCCGACATTCTAAAAGACATTTTGTCATATTTTCGGAAAATGAACACATAAGATTTCCTGGCCGCACGTTCATTACATTCTGTTGATGAAATTATTTTTCGAACTGTTTCAGACTTCCATTTTCCAAAACATTCTTGAAATTCTGCTGATAATTTTATAGTCGAGAATCGTATATTTTTTCAATGTGTATATGATAATTCATTTTGTCATGTAGGAAAATTTTTAACCATTCGTTTCCCGATTTAATTTTTATTCTACTAAGCTTTTTATAATGTTTAATGATGATTAACTACACTTATTTAAATAATTTTAAGATTTTTAGATACAGATTTACAATTTAGTTTACTTTCATCATCGCAACTTTACTTTTTTAACTAATTAGAGAATATTCTTGCTTGATGTAGTCATGGTGAAATTCTTATATATATATATTAGTTAACAAGTTGTGATTACGAAAGTAAACTAAATTGGAAATCTGTATCTAAGTAAATCTACCTTGAAGATTAATGTGTAGCAAGCAAATTTTTGAGCGCCTAAATTGTATGTAGGAACCTTTCGGGTAATTCTGGGCATCTTTTTTTTTCATATGAAAAAGTTTAAAATTTAATTAACCAAGCTATATTATTAGATTAAACTGAAAATTTGTAATTTTTCCACCATTTGAGAAATTTACTTATTTCTACTTTTTGAAATTATAATGTGAATCAACACATACGAAAATGTTTTGCGAGACACTGTATAAATATAACTTGAACATTATGTAAATTATGATTTTGTTGTTAAATGGAAATGCAACATATTCAATATAGCCCAGATTTACACAAAATTTCAGTTTAATGAAAATGGAAAATTCATTGAGACATAATACGTAGCGCAAAACTAAATTAAAATGAATAATATATCCCCGTAATTACAATTTTAGGCAAAACAATAATATTATTCTAAACACTAATGAATAAGTGTTAGAATTTGTTAATATAGGCATTTAAATTCAGAATACTTAATATATTACGTATTTCAAAATTTTATGAAAATGTGTACATTATAAAGAAACTCCAATATTTTGGAGTTACAAAGTTTGACAGAGTTTTACCAAGACAGGAGACTTTATGATTAGGGGCTTGTTATGCACAAGAATGTTTCAAAGATTTTGTCACATCCAGTATCATGAATAATAAGTTACTATAAAGTTAGAATTAGTATCAAAAGAAGTCATTATACAAGAGATATATTCAAATACAAGTAGAATTAAAATAATAATGGAATTTATAATATGTATTCGACCAATACCTACCGACCTACCCAATTTATATTAGTAAATAATTTTAATTGATTAAGTATGTTTTCTTTCTATACAGGGAGATTCAAAGGTCATGGCACAAAATTTATGATTTTGTACACTTTATTAAAACATAATTTTTTTTGTACAGCAATGTACATGGTTTGAAGTGGCGCATTGAAAAACGAACACAAAAAAATCAGACATTGAAAGAAAAACTTCCTGTATCTACAACAAAGTTTAGTAGTTCTTTTTTGATTCAGAATGATAAAAAATTATTGAAAAAATGATCAAAAATTACGACCACCAATAGTTAGTCGAACAACGAGTTCTCCAATTGTGTCAAGTGAAGTCTCGTAAATTTAAACGCAGTTGCAAACACGGAGTGCCTTGAAGTTGTCTGCCAGAGGAGTTGAAACACCTAATGTGTCGATATTAGGAAAATATATTTCCATCAGCCTTCTAACACATTTGAAATTATACTTTTATAGACTTAGATATACACTCTCCCTCACTTTTACACAAATGGGCATTATTGTAGCAAATGATCTTTAGTGAATAGTGATTTTTTTTTCCTTCTTTTTATCTTTTTAAGCTAATGGCATATCACTCCCTTTGCTTTCTTCACATTTCATTTATGACAAATCAGATGATAATTGTGTAAACAACTTGCATAATTTTCTGAGTCATTATTTC
Source organism: Caerostris darwini (assembly GCA_021605075.1). Lineage (NCBI taxonomy): Eukaryota > Metazoa > Arthropoda > Arachnida > Araneae > Araneidae > Caerostris > Caerostris darwini. The sequence goes on along the minus strand of BPLQ01002161.1, from coordinate 290,569 downwards.
ATAATAACACTCGCATCAACGAGGCTGTCAATCGCATAATCGAATGTATTTTAGTGGCCGCAGAGAAGTCTGTTCCAAAGACAGTAGCAAAACTTCCCAAGTTTGATAAATAGTGGGTCAATGCAAAAGCTCACAGAGATCAGAAAAGGGCTTAGGACCGATGTGGGAGATACCCCACTTCGAAACATTTGCTACGCTTTCAACATTCCAAACCTTTAGCCCTCCAAATAGGACGCCAGAGTCAAAAGACTTCTTGACAAAGTTATATCAATGGCGTTGATGGTTGAATATCGTCCGAAAACTGTGGGCCAAGGTGAACAAGTTTCTTGCCATAATCTATATTGTCTCTTCTTTTAATATTTTAAATTACAATGGACAAGACATCATATGCAAGACATATGTTCTAGGTGATCAATTGGCTAACCCATCTAGCTACGAATCATGTCCGCAACACTTACTTCGATGCAAGCGAAAGCAAGAGTCTAGTATTTTAAATTTCCATTTTCGTGGATTTGATGAGCATGGAATTGATTTTTCATTTCATGAACTACAACAAGCTCTTAAAAGATCTCATATAACATTATCAAAAACTGATTAATCATCTAAACTTTAATTCGTTGACTATATTTTTGTCATTATTTGATACGAAAGTCACAGAGGGAACTTTCCCCACACAATGGTCAAGAGCCACAATTTTATCTATTTTAAAGCCATGAAAAGACCAGCAGATGTCACTTAATATAGAACCATAGAGTTAACTACTAATTGTATCTGCAAGATCATGGAGTGAATGGTAAACGCCAGATTGAATTATGCACTCGAAACAAAATTACTTTTATCAAAATATCAAAGTGGTTTCTGGCATGGACGAGATGCTTTAAACATTATTTTACTTTTAGAAATTGCTATTAGGGAAGCTTTCGTGACGGAGAAACATGTTATTTCAATCCTTTTTTAATATGGACAATCATATGATAGAGCATGGAGATATGGAATTTTAAGACGATTAAATTCAATAGTGTCTCTTGGAAATTTTCCTTATTTTTGTACAACATTTTTAAATACAAGGACTTTGAATGTTTTCATTGGTAATATTTTATCACGTGACATTTACAAAATGTTACACAGAGTGTTGGCAGTGTAATTTTTTTCATTATTAAAATAAACATGATTATAGAGCAACTTCCACCAGAATCTGTATTTGTGGAATATTTTCAGATTTCCTATCCTAGTGTTAATACTGCTTTTATTGAACGTCCACTTCATACAGTTGTGGGTGCAATTACAAATTGGGCAGATAACAATGGGTTCGTTTTCTCATCTTCAAAAGACCGCGTATATTTTTAAACTAAGATTTCTACACCCCAATCCAGACATTTTTTATATGGACAATCAATTCCGGTTGTGTGAGAAAAAATTTAGGAATTTTATAGGACTCGAAACTTTCTTTTAAGCTACACATTTTTAATCTTAAATTAAAAAGCACTCGAACATTGAATCTTTTAAAAGTTTTATCGAACACAGTCTGGGGAGCAGTTCAAATATCTTCTTAAAAAATTTATAGATCGTTAATTTTATATAGACTAGACTACGACTATATGATTCCCTGTTCCGCGGCCAAAAAGAATGTAACTTTTACTTCCAAGTTGGATAATCCAGCAGTTTTTGGCTCTTGAACAAGAATAGCCTCCGTGGAATAATGGCAATAAGATGATTGATGATTTGGAAAAATTCCCACGTCCAACTACTTTACCAACAACTTATTTTCGACTTTTTTTATTCTCATAGACAAGCTTTTTCTGCCTATAAGGTAATTTATACTGACAGATCGAAGTCCAATAATCAAGTCACATCTGCGGTTTTCGACTTTTTTTTTATTCTCATAGACAGGCTTTCTCTTCCTATAAGGAAATTTATACCAACAATTCCAAAGTTCAATAATCAGTCCTTCAGCGGTGGATTTTGAAAATGAGGTGATTACTGAGAGTTTACCTAAATTTTGTTCTGTTATTACTGCCGAAATTTATGGTATTTTCCTGGCTCTCCAGAAGTACAGAGTCATGAAGTACTGGCGTTGGATTATTTACACCTATTCCAAAAGTTCCATTTTAACTTTTTTAAATGTTGCAAGACATAGTAATCAATGGTTTTAAATGTGACGGAATATGCTCTTTTTAAAGACAAATATTTGGCATTTACTTTTGTTGAGGACTTGGTCATGTTACGATATTCGGCAATGAAATAGCAGACGCGGCTGCTAAATCAGCATATTGTTGATTAAAAATTTCGTTCCCTTTTGAGATATGGATCATGTTTTAAACTTCATCTTCTCCTGTGTCTGGCAAATTACTTAAGTACACAAGTAAATAATGAGAAGTTCCGTATTCTGACATCCGAAAAATGTTTTTGACAAATCTATTTAAATTGTCGACAAAGTTCTGTAGGAGAAAGATCTTATTGTTCCGCATGTAATACAGTTTAGTAAATTCAACATATACTAGTCGAATGTCCAAGACTTTATATAATTCGACTAGTATATGTTGTAAATAGTTTTAATAAAAATGTTTACAATGTTGTGATTGCAAGTAAAAAATTGTTGTAAAAATGTAAGTAATGTTGTATTCGGTAAATAGTTTTAATAAAAATTGCATATAATTTCACTCACAAACTGGAAAAATTCAAAGCACCGTTTGATAATTGCAAAGATAATAATGACAGGATATTTAATAACATTAATTTTTGTACATCAGTGATCTTCATATTCCACTTATATATGATCCCGAACAATTCCACATCACCATCCTAAGGAGTTCTAAATGTAAATGAGGCAAACAAACTGTTTTAGTAAAGATTAATATTTAACAAGTAAAATCGATTTAATAAGAAATCTGTAAACACATAAACAAATCCAGCTTATTATTTTGGTGAATAATTTTTTAAACAATTTACCACTTTCATTTAAAACATTAATTTGAAAACAGAAACCATAAATTTAATTTAAAACATTAACATGAAAAAAAAGCATAACTTAGAATCTGTGAGCAATTATAGTAAATTAAAAAATGTTAGACATTATATATATATGTCCATGAGGTTATTGCTCCAATGAAGAATACGAATTCTTCATTGGAGCATTAACCCCATGGTGGGCCAAAACCGTCTGCCTACTAGCAGATTTCGAGACAGGGTATTATTTTTACAGTGCAGAGTTGTCAGTCCTACACCCATCTTCATAATAGACCGGGACCTATGATATAAAGTGGATTCCGAAGTACTACAAAAATCCAGGGCACCGCCGGTACTCTAACCCGAAATTTGGGGCCCCGAGCGCTAATCACTCGGACATAAGACAACCTGAACATATTAATATACTAAAAAAAAAAAAAAAAAAAAAAAAAAAAAATTCTTAGCAGTTGTTGAATCATTAACAGTTGACATCCTAGTTATTTCTACGAAAATGCTAACCATGTAATTGTATTCATATGGAATAATATATCATAATATACTATAATACATCATGGTAATTGTATTCATATGATAACTGAATATAATGAAATGTCTCAAACTAATTAGAGGTCAATTCTTGTAAGTCCATTTAAGCTTCATTTATTCAGTTATTACACAAGAAGTAGATTTGCACAATTAAATTTCGAGAACTCAGTAATTCTTTAATAAAATTGCTATAAAAATACAGAATATTCCATTAATGGCCAAATAGACGTTTGAAATTCGAGGTAGAGTTATAATCGTAATAATTAATAAAATATACTTAACGAATATGCAACGATTTACTATACGTATACATTTAGGGAATTATATAATATTCCCTAAATATATATAATATTTACTATGTAATATTATAAAATTTAAAAAAAAAATCTGATTTCAACCACCACTCTTCCCATAAATTAAGCGGATGGATTTGTATTTGACTTGACTACTAACTATAAGGTTCATGTTTACTAATGTTTCCTCCTCTCAATTTATCCAAATGCTATTTAAACAAAAGACTCACTGTGATGTGCATTGTAAATTTATAATTCAAACAAATATAATAACCAAAAAAATTATATCCAGACAACTATAACTACCAAACAAAATAATGGCCAAAAGCTATAATAGCCAAAATTCATTAATTCATAAAAGTCTTTCAAATTTCATAGATCTTATATCGAACTTTGACCATGATTTGAATGAAATTAATTAATGTAGGGTAATTCTGACAATCAAAAGAAAATTACTAATCTGAATAAACATAAAGGCGAAATGAATAGAGGAGACTATTGATCGACTAGAAAGTAATATTTTAAAATTTGAAACAACAGAAGAAAATTGAATAATATTTATGAAAAAAACTAGGATAGAAAATTGGAGTTTCTTTTTATTTAGCTGATGGATTTCAAACTTGTAATTGGTTCTTTCAAAGTTGCCGTTATTGAATCTTTAGCAATACGCTCTAACTAACTAAGAGTTACGAAACTATAATAATTATATTATAAAGTTTGTTTATTTATTATATAGAACAAAATGATAAAAAATCTCAACGATTTAAAAGAAAAATTGTTTTTATATACTTAGCCTAGAACATTTCAAAATGTGTAATAAAATTTCGAAATTTGTAACCATCAATAAAACTTACACCAATAAATAAATATTTTATTTATAAATATAAATTTTATTGATATGTCTAAAATGTATGCCTCGTCTTGAAAATAAATATTTACTTTTATTCCAAAATGGTGTTAATAATATTTTTTTTATAATTTTTTTTTTTGATATAGCATCATATTTCAAAAATAAAACAAAAGATTTTTTGAAGAATACAAAAAGAACTCTATTTATCTACACAAATATTTTTGATTATACTTTTATTGCGCCCGTCTCGTGGCTCAGGGGCAAATTGCGCTGCTGGTGAGAATTGGGTCAATGTTCAATCCGCTGGTGGCTTGGGTGTGGACGCTGTGGGAATGTTTCAGTTTTTCTCTCATAAGGTACGCAAATGAGGTGTAGTTCTCTTTAAATTTCCTCCGGAAGATAAAGCCTTCTTTTTGTCTTCCGCCAAGTTAGAGTTTTGCCAACTGGTTATCCATTAAAAAAAGAAGTTTCCTCTTTCCAGAAGACTACACGTGTTTTGGATTTGGTCTAGATGTTGCTGTCTACCAAACGGAATAAGAAAAAAAATATTTTTAAGCACATAAAGTTTACAAATTGTTCGAAAAATAAAGAATATTTAATGCAATAGAAAGTTCCTCAAAAATATACCAGAGAATGAAAAAAAGAACATCACTTGAATCATTTTAAATATCTCATTTCTCTAATGAAACTATGTATTATTATTTTAATCATAACGTTCTTCATAAATGTCAAAATATCTTTATAAATTTTATTTACAAAATTTTTGTTCACTCATTTGCTTACATCGTTTATTGATTTCATTGCCATCATTTTGGATACTACCACTAGTTATTGTGCAAGAGAATGTGGGTTCGATTTCGCTGGTAACGTTCGCTGATGTTGTGTTTCGATAAACTAGTAAACTCTGACAGAAAGTCTGACATTGAGATGAGACTGACTGCCGGAATCCTTTTCCTTCTGTGGTACAAACGAATGAATGGTACATTTCTGAGAAACTGCTTACTTTCTATAGTATGACGTTGATTGGCAGAAATGGTGCCTCAATATTTAGCAGATTAATGCATCAGGAAGTAAGACGACAAAGACTTTTGGAAAATGTATTATTGCTTCTTCCTGAGTATGTTTTAAATAATTTATATATATATTTCTTTTAAACTAATAAAAATTAATGATTTGTTTTTGTCATTCTTAAAGATATATAACATAATTCAAAAGCTTATTTTAATGTTTTCATGTAAGGTTGCAAATAAAATTGTGCAAAACGTGTTCACTTTGCTTTAAAAATATATTGATATAATATTTTTTTTGTGAAAAAGGGAGTAATGTTATTTGCATACACTTGATGCATAGTCCTCACATATCTTTCTCACCAAGCAACTTGTCCATATTGAATTTTTCTCCCATGTTTTATTTGGAGAGTCGTAAAGCAACACATCATTTACAGCATGCTGACAGTTTTTTGTTATGCTTCAGGGAGTAATTTATTGTTGTAGAGATAGAGGAATATGTCATAGTCACCAAGTTCCGAAAGATGGTATCACTTTTTTGTATAGATGAACTGATGTGTCCTCGTGTGATGTTCATTTTTGAGAAAAATGATTTAAAAAGGGTAAACACGGAATGTAAACCAAAAAAGTAATAACATTTTGAATATTTAATCTTGTATGTAATGGTGGAATTTTGTGAGGAGTTGTTTAAAGAATTTTCAATCTCTTTTAACTTTGGTCAGTTTTTAAAATTTAGCAGATAGCCCGATAATATACATATAAATAAATAAATGAATATATTCATTGTCAGAACTACTATTACAATCACACAACAATTAAGCAAAATATCACTCGTAATCGAATAAAAAATGGGAAAGACTTCAGTTTACTTCTGGTAACGTGTACCACAGTTCATTGCCTTTGAGACCTAATATTTTTTAAATACTCACTCTCAGCTCTGAAACTGATTAACAAAATTGAGAGATTTCCACTAAATTAAAGATTCTGCCAATGAATTAGATGAATTCAATTAATCCTGCAGTCACAGTAATTTCTAAATGCGCCGCTCAAAGAGTCATGATCAAAGGTCTTGGTCCACCATGGGGGTGTTGCGCCACTAATGATAAGTATAAATAAGTAACTGGTTTATTTATCCTATGCAAACTTGATTTTTTTTAACATTATGCTGTTTTTTTTATATGCTGCTTTTGGTTTCTTACTAACCATTTCTTCTCTAAATTTACTCTTTTTACTTTATATTATAACTGTTGTATGGAAACAATATACATTGAATTATGTCTGCAAACCAATGTTTATTAATGTAAAAAAAAATTCTTTAACTGTAAATGAAATCTATGTTCCCAGAATTTTTTCACAATTTTTGCATATCCAGGAATACAACTAGGCTACATTTTCAATGCATGAAATGTTACATATGGTTTAAAAATTTCAAAGAAGGCAGAGAACGCGTGGAAGTCGAAGAGCCCTCTATTCGACCACCAACCTCAACCGACGAAACTCACGTACAAAAAATTAAAATTAAAGATTTGGTGCTTGCAAACCGTCGATTTACAATTAGAGACCTTGCTGATGAACTGCATTTCAAAAGAATCGGTCAATTCCAATTCGGCCACAAACGTGTCAAATCTCGATTGGTACGGAAAACACTGAATGCGCCAGATCACACTGCATTGATTCTTCGTGACTTTTTCGCCAAAAGTGAAAACCATATCGTTTCACAACCACCACATTCACACCGTGCGACTACTGGCTATTCCCTAAACTCAAAAGACCACTCCGATAACATCGTTTTGAGTGGATTGAAGAGATTCAAAGTGAATCGCCGAGCGCTTTAAAGGCCATCGCGGTCAATGACTTTTTAGCATGCATTAAATAGTGGGGGAAAAAGTTGACATAAGTGCATTGTGACCGGAGGGGATTACTTTGAAGGAGATGAAATAAATTTGGAAGAATAAAATTGTTTGAAAAAAAAAAAAAAGAGTTTTGAAAAAAAAAAATAATCGGTCTTACTTTTTGGGGCACAGTAGTTGCTGAAGTTATAAGAATTAAGCAATTAATGTTTTTAAGAGCACCTGTATTCGTACTTTACTTTGTTTTACTGTACATTTACTTTGTTTTTATTGTGTTATTTACAACAAGAACGTAAATCATATGTTGATGTGGTTCCACTTTAGAAAATTAAAACAATACGTGTTTACGAAAGTAAAACGATTTCAAAGCAGATGTTTGATATATTGGTTACATTGTTGCAGCTATCATGCTAAAATGCAAAGTGAAGATGTCTCTTGTGGCTCTGCTTTAGGAGTGTACGCTTAGAGCAGAACTAAAAGGATCAACGTTTACTTTATCTTTTGCATAGAATATGTATTTATAGAACGAGCTTCAGTAAATCGTATATTGTAAACTTATTTTTTTCTTTTTAAAACAAGTTGAATTCGCATAAGTATTTATAGGAATAGATTATTTACTAAAATCAGAAAATATTTTTTTCATTTGTTCTCCAGAGCTATTGTCAAAGTTAGAGTTGGCAAATTTCCTGGAACGTATTAAGCAACATACTGTTATCCTTTAAATAGATTAGCGTGATACAAATGTAAAATTCTCTGTAAACTACTAATCCCTTTTCCCCTGGTAGGATTCAATCTGTTTTCTAGAGTTTCAGGAAATGAATAGAAATCTATTTTTTTAAATCATATTCAAAAGCAAAGTTAGCTAAATAAACATCGATTCATTTATGATTATTGTGAAAAAAAAATATCAATTATATAAATTTAATCTAGAAAGGAGGAAAAAAAATAGAATATTGATACAAAAACATATAAAATTTAACAAACAAAACATACGAGTTAACATACCAAATTTATTTCAAATGTTCATAATGGACGTTGTTAAAAATTAATAATTTTTATACTTTTAAATTTAATGTATTATAACTCATTCACAAAATATTAAATTTGATTAATTATTTTTGAGAATAATTAATTGATAATACTCCTCAAGTTTCTGTTTCTGTTTAAAGAATTTGTTGTAACCTGAAACTGCTTTTTTTCGGATTTCCATAACCTTTTATATTTTTATAGAAATCATTTATTTTAAACCAAGAATAATTTTAAAAGTTTTACTTTTTGGCTTTATATTCATCTGAGTTTTATTTATTTGTGTTATTTGTAAACGTATATTCACTTATTACATATGCATTTGACAAATAATATTTTTTTTGTGCATTTAAAATTTACCAGCTTTTTTGATTCCCCCGGGGTGAAGGTTTTCATTTCAACCAATGAAACTAATAAAAAAGATGGTGATATGCATATTTATGTTTTTAGATTCCACTGTTTGGAGTAAAATGAGATTTATTTATTTGAAAAAAAAACTAAAAACAGAACAATTTGTGTGGAAGATAATATAAAAGGTTTCTTTTTAAAATTTTAGTTATAAGATAAAATTGTCTTTTATTATTTATTTGTTTTGATGAAAAATTAAAATAACTATTATTTTGTTTCAATTTTTAAATTCATTAAAACATTTTTTTATTCTAATTTCAAATATATAAAAACAAAAAAAAATGATATTGAATTTAACCTAATAAATATTATATGCTTGAAATAATTGTAAATATCTCCGAAATATTAATGCATTTGTTTAATGTTTCAAAATAAAAGATTTTTGTTGTTAATTTTTAATTCTTTTAAATGATTAGTGGCATCTTATCTTAAATTATTATATCTTCTTTTCATCATGAGTTAATGAAGATTTTACAATAAAATCATTTCATAAAATAAATATGTATCCATTACTAGGAATAACATTCGAGATGAATTTTTATCTACAAATAAATATCTTGTACCATTAAATCTTACCGAAATTATAATTTACTGATGTCCATTCTGTACAAAATACACACTACTAGAAAATTGAAATTCATTGCTCTTTCTTTGTTGCGTATTACATCCATTGATGCTATGATAAAAATCTCACCTGATATTAATACATTGAAATATATCGAAAGATTAAAAAACATAACTTCCCAATCATCGCTATATATCCTGAAATTTTTTTTCATTTGTTTTTTAAAAAATAAATAAAATAAAAATAAATAAATTCTCTTGAGACAAAATGTCATCAGATATCCCCAACCCCACCCCACCCCACCCTCTTACTTTAGATGACAACCATTTTTCTCTTTTCCTTATCACAGTGAAAAAATATATCTACAAAGAAATCGCTGTTTTACGAAGTTTAGTTTCTGCTCCCATTCATAAAAAATTGAGCAATAGAATTTACGTTCCCTAGAGTGCAACTATTTTCTTATTCTAAATATTTTAGCATTTTTACGAAACACATTTTTTAGAAGAAAAAAAAATGTTTTCAGATATATATTTTAGCGATAAAATATCGATGAGATTTTCTCAAGAGTGATACTCAAAGTTTTTTTTTTTTTTTTATTATTATAAGCATTTTATGATTATTATCACTGAATGTTAAAAACAAAACATATTGCAATAAATTAAATGCCCAAAGGTATGTTATAAAACAGTAAAACTGTCAATTCTTTCATCTGGTCATTTCTGTACTCATTCTTTACAAGTGTTGTACAGTTTTTTTAAAAATGTCATAAAGTAATAAAAAAGGAAGGTAATACTAGAAACAAATTTTCATGCAATAAAATGTTCTTGTCTTTCTAATATTTATTTACAATAGGTTCTAAAATAAATATAATTATAATTTAAATATTCAATCCAACTCCCGACTAGAAAACTTTGAATGTCTATACTTATAAGGAAAATTGAGCCATTTGGTGATATAAAATATGATGAAATGGATTGAAGAAGAATTCTGAAGTTTTGACAAGTATGATTTTTAAGGCACTTGAACTAAGATTCAAAATCACATATTGCAGGGTGTTACTCATCTTACTGTAGTAGCTTATTGTTTATATTGTTTTTAAAGTACTAATCTAATTATAGCCAGCTTAGTTACAGACTTAATCTGAAAAACATGAGAAAAAGGAACTTTGACAAAAGAAATAAAAAGAATTACTCTTATAAAGAACATTATTAACTTCCTTTAAAATCCTTTACATATTCATTTTCTTTAAACATAAATAGTTTTTTTAAGGAAAATATATAAAACGTTATTCAGTAAAAAAAATTCATTCGCATTTTTTTTTTATCTAATATTAATATTAAGATATTAATAAATAGTAAATATTATAATATTAATTTCTTTCAAATATTTATGTAAAACTTTTGATAAGTAGAGAAAATTTTACAATTTTTAAAATTATTCCTGCTTTTTGTTATGTTAATGTTATTTATTTGCATTTATTTTGTTATGATAAAATAATATCTTAAAAATAGTTAACTGAAAATGTTTTGAGATAAAAAACTAAATCATTTCCATCTTAATAAATGTATTATTACTAAAACTATTACAGATGCGAAAAAAAATTAAAGTTCTAGTACTACATACTTCGAAGACAGTAGCAACAACATCAAAAAACGAATGATTTAATAAAAAAATTATAACGCATCTGAAATGAAAAACTATTTTAGTCCATTATTTAATTTTTTCTTAGGAATGTAAACTAAATGCTCGAGTTTCTTCTTTGTTATTTAAAAGAGGTCAGTATATGTCATTACAAATTTATATCGTTTAAATTATGTCGTTACAAATTCATTAAAATTCATTCGTTCATTTGAATTCGAATTAACTCGTATGATCTATATATCACAAAGCTGCGGTAAGTTTGAAATATTGTTTTCTTTGCACAGTCGGGATTAAATAATTTAATTGAAACAAAGTATTACAATAATCTTATTTGCAAAACCTTTGGATTAAATCTGATATATAGATACATTGACATATAGATAGAATGCTATATAGACACAGATTTATGAAGTAAGAAACCCATATAAAAAAAAAATCCTTCCTTTAAAACAAAATTATATCAATCGAACTCACAGTTTTTTCAGAAAATGATGGCGAAAACGATCTCTAACACTTGTAAATCTTTTGAGTCAATCGATCAAATGTTACAGGCATATAAATCATGTGATAGATGAATTAGATTTTAAATTAGAATATATATTGATACACATCTAAATGATCCCTTTTTATCAAATAAAATTCTAACAGACCTCACTAATTTTTCCTCCTCAAAATAATGACTAATAAAGAAAAAACCTCTTTTATCTCGCACACTCGTAAATCTTCCGAGACAATGACTTGTGGTGGAAGGAGACACCCTCGGACATTCCTGCTCTGTCCAGGAAATTACCGAGAGTGTTCCTCTTCCTTACCATCCTGTTTGCAGCTGAATATTTAATGTCCGTCTGGGAATCTCCCCTCCGAGAATTTCATTTTGTTGTTTTCCTACCACTCGTTGAGTTCTTCTCGGACGACAAATTGGGCTGAAGGAAGGAGTGGGCTTTACTTTTTTTTATGTCGCCCTGAAGTCATCAACGTCATTTGTTACTTTCGTAAAGCTTGGGGAAGATTAAATTCTTCATTCTAACAATTTTCAGAATAATTCACTTGTAAGGGTTTTAAGAAATAGGAGTTTCTTCGTAAAGTTTGTTATGTTTTATAAAGAAGGCAAGACTGTGTTAAAATCATTTATATTCACTAAATAAATTATTATTTTGTTGTTGTAAATTTTTAATTGATTATATTTTAAATAAAATATATAATTGCTCTTAAACATTTTAAAGCTAAACACCTGAATAAAAATTGTGTAAAATAAAAATTGACCGAATAAAAATTGAATCATTTCGTCATACAAATATGAGAAAATAATTGAATAGGAATTCTACACATTTAACAGTATGATTTTTAAGATATTTGAAGTAAGATTCAAGATCACACACTGCTGAGTGAGAAATTACACCCTGCAGTGTGACATCATCTTACTGCACCAGCCTAATGCATATACTGTTTTTACAGTGCTTTCCTAATTATAGTCACTTTAGTTATAGACTTAATTTGAAGCAGATGAGAATAATGAACTTCGACAAAAGAAATAAAAAGCGATAATCGTACAGTGGACATTAATAACTAAAACATTGAACAGTGAATACTAATACAGTGGACATTAATAATTAAGAACATTGAACAGTGAATACTAATACAGTGAACATTAATAACTAAGAACATTGAACAGTGAATACTAATACAGTGGACATTAATAACTAAGAACATTGAACAGTGAATACTAATACAATGGACATTAATATGTTAAGAAGATATTGATATTTGTTTTCTTCGCAAAGTGCGGACTAAATAATTTAATAGGAATAAAACAATCAAATGTTCTTGTTTACAAAATCTTTGGATTGAACCTCTGAAAATTGACATACGATAATCAAAAAGAGGATATATAGTAAAAGATTTATAAAGCAAGAAATATGTATACAAAATAATCCTTCTTTAAAAACAATTTAATTTTATTCATATTCATAATTTTTATTCAAAGAACAGTGGCGAAATCAATCTCTTACACTTGTAAATCTTGTGAATAAATTGTGCAAATGTATAGTTGATACGGGCATGTAAAACACATGATTATGAATGAGATTTTAAATTAGAATATATTGATACACATCTAAATGCTTTCTTTTCAACAAATGAATGTCTAATCATCTTCTCTATTTTTTCTTCTCAAAATAATGACTAAAACAGGAAAACCTCTTTTATTTTGTACACTCGTAAATCTTTGGGGACAAGGACTTCTGAAGGAAGAGACACCATCGGACATTCCTGCTCTGTCCAGGAAATTTCCAAGAGTGTTCCTTTCCTTACCATCCTGTTTGCAGCTGAATATTTAATGTCCGTCTGGGAATCTCCCCTCCTAGAATTTCACTCTGTTGTTCCTACCACTCGTTGAGTTCTTCTCGGACGTCAAGTTGGGCAGGTGGAAGGAGGGGGCTTAATTTTTTTTATGTCGCCCTGAAGCCATCAACGTTATTTGTTACTTTCGTAAAGCTTGGGGAAGATTAAATTCTTCCTTCTAACGATTTTCAGAATGTAAGGGTTTTAAGAAATAGGAGTTTCTTAGTAAAGTTTATTATGTTTATGAAGAAGGCAAGATTGTATTTAAATATTTATATTCCTGAACAAATTATGATCTTTTTTGTAAGTTTTTTTTTTTTTGAAATAAGTATAGTCCACTTTAATAAATCATTTCTACCATCTTTTATGGAAATCAATGAATAACAAAAACTGTACTTTTATCGTTAATAATTATCTCCCGAATAAAAATGATTAACATTAATAATATGGAAAGCGTGTGTTAATTGTATTTCGTTTGATATTGATGGAAGCGTTGTCTAGTGGGATTTCCGATATTTTTTTCTCGTTCAAATGACAGCCATTTACTTCTGAAAGTTCATCACGTGATTAAAGTTTCCTCTCTGCTCATCATTCATGGATTGCTTATGATATTCATCATGAAATTCTTAGCTGACAAATTAGAAACGAGCTTTTTCCTTGCGTCAAAAAGATGTCATCCTTTTATAAAATCCGTCATATCCCCAAAAAAGTAAACCTAGTAAATTTGTCAATTTTTTTTAACGTGTTAAGAAACTCTACGCATCAAAACCTAAAAAAACCATGGAAAAATATGATGAATATTTATGAAAATTCTAGTAAACTAATAACTATGTACATTTTGAGGAATTTAATGAAAAGGGCGTCGATAACAAAGGCACGGTAATAAAAGTAATATAGTTATTCCAAGTAGGTTGTTGAGTAAATTAAATTATTCTTTTAATTATACTCTATTCCATTTGATGAAAGCATAGTTAATAGCTACCTACATAGCTCGTGCTTATTTATGCCTAAAAAAAATATGTTAATTTTAATAAGATAATCGAGTAGCAGGCTTGTTCAGAAATTTAACTGTCTGTGGATAATGTTATGATGAGTAAAGATAATATCATAAATACCTGAATGAAGCTTAAAATATCTTTAAAAGTATTTGATGCATCTTTTATGCTTAGTTTACTTAATAATTCTACTACTTTACAATAAAGAAAACATTTTCTTGGGTAAGGTGCTTGTGATCTGCTAGTCCTACCACCTTATGGTTACGGCATTTTACGGATTTTTTTAATGTCAACCTGAGACATCGACGTTATTTGCTACTTAAGAGAGAATGTATCCTTCACTTTTAAATAATCAACATATTTTATTTGTACACAATTGCTTTTAAAAATTGTAATTTTTTTACAGAATTTCATTTGGGGTATACTAATGATAACTGTTTCAAAGATTGACATCCATTGAATAAAATAATGTCTAGCATTTTTAAATGGTGTATATTTTTATTCAAATATACTTTAAATAAAATATGTAATTGGTCTTAAAATTTTAAATCTAAACACCTGAATAAAAGTTGTTAATTATATCTATGAATTTTAAATTATTATGAAGCTGACGATCAAAGTATATTATTAAAAATTTCATATTATTAATCTTACTATCAGTTTAACAACTTTGATAAATTATTTTTGATAAGTTATTTTGTTATTTATTTAAACTGTAGCTTAGTCAAAGTATCAATTATGAATTCTGTAAACTGTTTGAGTGTCTCTTCAACGTGCACAACTTGTTTGTATACCGCATGACAATGATGTTATTTCAAGTACGCGAAGCCATGTAAGTCAATAGTTCTTCACCATACTTTACACATGTAAACTGATATTATTGGTAACATTTTAATTGGTATCAAAGGTATTATTTATCACATATTTTTTAGATGAGCTGTAGCTAAATTTGATGTACTCCATTCCAATAGCTCCACATTGGCAAATTTAGTTTCAGCGGGGTTGAACACGCTCTTTCAGCACCATTGTTGTGTAAAAAACGAAATTTTGAACGTTTTCTGTGGTGTAAACTTGATCTCTTTATAGATATGCATCATTATGTTTCGCTAAAAAACCATATTAATATCGTTATCGATTATCTTTCTTTCTTTTTAGTTATCATGATATTTTTTATAGATGTGTATCATTGAGTTTTATTATTGAAGCCAATTTTGTATCTTTATCGACTTTTTTTCTTTTCGCATCGGTTATGTTGTTGTAGCATCAGAGCTTGACCAACCAGTACGTAAAATAAAAAGAGGCATTTTGGAACCCCCTGTACAAACGACTGGAGAATTCAGTCAAATAATATCATGGATAATATGTTATTTAAAACCTTATGTAAAAACTAACAGTCAAGGACATAGAAAAAAAAATTATTACAATAGAACCAATTCAAACTACAATGTTGGAGTAAATTATGCCTAAAATCAGTTTTCTTTAATATGAAAATAAAATCAATTATTAGATCTTCAATATTAAATAGGAAAACGTAGTGATCGTATTTAAATGGCGTGGTCCTTTTAAATTTTTTGATTGCTGTATGAAACTAACATGATTTCAGATATATTGAAGATGTAGCTATGAGATTTTCCCAAATTGTATAAAATGGTAAATAAATAAATAAAATTAATATCTTGAACATTATTAAGATACTGTATTACCTTGTGAATTTTAAATCGCAATACTATTAATGAGACTTTCTGACGAGTTTAGATTAAATTAAAATGGGTGTGGAATGATTTTGTGGTTAACGAACTCGACTTCTGATATTAGGGACTCAATTTGAAGATCTGCATTCAAACAGAACCAACTTTGGAACTCTGTGTGATAAACTCGCATGTAGAGAGGTACGATGTTCAAAAACAAAAAAGAAAATAAGTTGCCAATAATTTTTGTTTCTCCATTTGTCCATGCTTACAAAAAAGATTAAATGTTCTTCTATTTGTACAAAATTGATTTAAGTTACTTTATAATTAACTTTTTATGAATTATAAAAAATAATTAATATATTTTTAAACAATGAAGACGAACAATAGTTTTAGAAATTTTGCTATAGCAAATATAAATTCATAACCTGAGTTTGAAGGATATTTTTTCAAATAAATAATTTTAAAAGAGAAGAAAAATAATCAGATTTCAATCTGACTGAATTTTTATAAATCCTACTTGAAAGAGAGAAATTAAACTTTGCTCCATAAGTTTTCTTGATTCTTAAATTTATTGTTAACTAAGAATCAACGAAATAACACAATAAAAAACTATTTTAACTAACATAGAAAAAGCAATTATGGAGTTTTGAATTTCAGTGCATCATTTTAGATAAAAAATAAATGAACATATTTTTTATTTTAAACTTATAATATTTATAAAAAATAATTAAGAAAAGAGTATTTTCCTTATGATTTATTTTATTTATAATTGTACGTAGTTTTGAAAATATTTCAAATGCACAAAATTAAAAATAAACTGAATTCGTATAAGAACTGTTTACATTGTATGACAAGGAATATTAGAGCGGTTTAAAATGTTAAATTCATGCAATGATAGTTACATCAATATTGTAAATAAAGTACAAGAGATAAAAAAAAAAACGCCTTTGCAAGTCAAAAGTAAAGGAGATTAAGGTTCTGCTTAAGAAAATTTTTAAATAATACAAAATGTAGTGAATAAATTGAAGGGAAGATATAATTAATTGTTACGATACTAAATACGTTTAATTAAGAATAATTGCCCAAAAAGTGAATTACAGCTTTAGTCTTTGGTATTATAAATCCCAGCTAAATATATTTCAACTTTATTAAGCCAGAATTGTATTTTAAGTCTTTCTTAAACATTTTAATAGAGAGGCGGAAAATGCAGCAACTCAATTATTTTGTAAAAATATATTCAGTTCTTCTTAATTAATATGCATCTGTTTAAAATTCAAATTACTAGATATTCATTTTTCTGCAAATTAAAAAATATGAGGCATATGAAATGCATGTTAAAGCTTTTATAATTCGTATCTAAACGTTTGAATTAAAAACTTAATTAAAAATAAAACCCGATGTTGAACCCTTGAATTTAAAACTCGATGTTCAGAAACAACAAAAAATATTAAGTGGTCAATAATATTTTTTTTTTATCCTTTCGCCCATGCATGAAAAAGATTAAATGTCTTCTATTAGTAAACAATTGATTTAAATTACTTTTTAATTAACTTTAAAGGAATTGTAATAAATATTAAGTGATATATTTTGAAACATTTATAATAATTTTAGAAATTTTGCAATAGCAAATATAAATTAACAACCTGAGTTTCATGAACCTTTTTTCCAAAATAGCAATTTGGAATACGAAGAATAGCTATCGGAGAAATTTTATAAAGAGAGAAATTAAATTTTGTTTCATAGTTCTATTGATATTTAATTTTATTGTCAACCAAGAATGAACAAAATAACACTAAAAAAAGCAATGCACTATTTTGAAAAGTACAGAAAAAAAAATAATGAAAGCAATTTATGAAGGTTTGCATGTTTTATAGCATGAAGTTTAATTACACATCTCCTCATATTAATTTAAATATATCTACACAACAAAATAATTGTGTAGTGGATTTCAGCGCCTTATTTCACATAATAAACTTTTTTTATTTTAAACTTATTATAATATTCGTAAAAGTAATTAAATATTTCAATTTGATAATAATAATTTTTAATTAATTAAGTTTTATTAATATTAATTAATATTTATACGATTATATATTGAATACCTCGAATTAACATATGAAATATGCGATCAGAGGTGTTTTTTTTTCTGACTTGTTTTTTAGCTCCACATTAACTCACAGCTCAAAACAGTCAACAATGAGAAAATGTGTGCATATCACTAGTTCACAAGAAATTAAGTTGGTTCTTGGTAATTGGCTAATTGGTCCTTGGTAAATTGGTAAAGTGTACAATGACTGAAAATCAAAAGTATATTCTTTATGCAAATATTACTCGAAAAAGACTATGGTCAAATACAAAAGAAGAATCTATTTCTACCGCAATAACCATCCAAAGAAGAATTTGCTTTGATGGATTTGGATTTGGTGATATATGATTTGGATATATAGCACGGGTTTGGTGGTATATGAAAGGAGTTGTTTACTTGGAATTGCTTGACAATAACCAAAATATCACCTGACACCTGTTGTTGACAACTGAGAAATTAAGACGGTCTTTATTTATTAAATGACCTACATTACTCAATAGACGGAATATGATTCTTGTATAAAATTACTCACTGACTCACACTGCACGAATGATTCTATGAATTAGGATGGAAAATTTTATTCCATCTCTCTTATAATACAGATATACCTCCATCAGGTATTATCTGCTTAGTTCCTGCAGAATTTTCTTGATGGCAAAAATTTGAGCAACAATTAGAAAAACGCAAAAAATTATCTAAATTGCAATTATGCTGCAAAACAAAAGCATTCTTCAAAAATAGAATAAATAAGTCATAGGATATGATGGTGAATATATTAATAATTAAATATGTGCAATAATAATCCTGTTTTCCTTACAGAATTATCTATCTAAATCCAGCATTACATTCCGTTCAAATTAATAATATTGTTCAGGATATAGGTGGACTACAAGTTCCAAAGATGTTTGTAAATTAGAAAGGTATATACTTATTTATCTTTAATATCCAACTCAAAATTTTTTAACTGTGGATTTCTACTCAAAATTACATAATATCCATTTATGAATACCTAATATTTTAAAAATGAAATATATTTACATGATCAATTTATTACGTTTAAAATCTAAGCAAATTTCAAAGGTTAAACGTCAAATGTCTTAAAGCATCTTTAATTAATTATATGCATGCATGTATTTATCCAGTCTTATATCTATTATTACATTTCAGGTAAATGAATATTCTATTCTAAACTAATTTATTTATGAATATTTATTGCTTTTAAATAGTACAATTTATGTTAATTTTATTTATATTTATTATAATTCGAAAATCCAATTTAACTTTGGTTTTCTACTTAAAATTACGCATTCAATTATGTAAACTTAATTGATTAATAATTAAATATGTAAATATGATCAATTTATTATGTTTAAAATCTAAGCAACCTTAAAAGGTAATTCATCAAATGTCGAAAAGCGTCTTTAATTAGATATATATCTGCAGGTATGCATTTATCATATCTATTAATTACAAATAATTTATTTTAAAATAATTTATTTATTTTATGCATATTATGTTGGAGAATATTATTGAATTCCTTACTTAACTTCAAACCGAAGATTTAATTTCGTAAATTATTCATAAACTAGATTCAGGTTAATTGTATAATATCCGGAAGAATATTGAACAATTTATTAACTGTAATTATATATGTCTGAAAATTATAAATATATTGAACTTAAACTATAGCATTTGAAATTTGCAAAGAATATGTAAATAATAAAAACTAATTTCTGATTTTATGAAAGTATCATTAATTATTTTGAAGAATATATGTAAATATATGTAATTAGTTTCCATAGTACATATATGTAAATTAGTTTCCATATAATTCTCAAAAATGTTGCTAAGCCAGAAATAGGGAAACACATTTTTTCTTATCTTTGGCAATGAGTTGTAAAAGATACAGCGCTATCGAGGAAAACTGCTACAGTACCCAAGATGTGATGCAGCACAAATACAGTACCAAGAATGATATAAAATATCTTCTTGGAGATCTTTTTAACGATTACTAAATAACGGTAAATGAAACAAGAAAATGACTATTTAACTTTCTAACCACAGTAACTTAGTATTTCAAAACAGTCACCCATCTACTATTCTGTGTAATTTTAATTAATCTAGCGAGAATGAAATATTTAATTTATTTCTTGATGCAATTCATTCTTGTCAACGCGGAAATTTATCAATTTATGATTGCTCAACTGAATATATATAAAAGAATAACCTATCCATCTCTTTTTGTGATTCTAATAAATAATTAATTACCAAAGAATGCATATAAAGAAAGATTGCCAATAACAATTTGTTTGGGAAAAGATAATAAGATTTTATTTGAATGTGTAAAATGTTAGAGTCAAAATTAAGCCTGAAATGTGGATCAATGGTAAGAAGAGAAGACAAGAATAATACACGTCATCACAATTAATTCAAAATGCATAAGATTATGATGACATGTGTATGATGTATGTGTATGATTGTTAGCCAGTGTATCGAAAAGTGAAAAGAAAAAAAGCAATTGTAATAGCGTTTGTGAGCGTCTCGCATCAACAATCAGGCTTCTTGGTTGGGTTTCGAGAAAAGTTGAATTGAGAATCACACTTAATTCCGGGTTTCCTTTGAACTCGCTCACATGTATCTCATAAATGTGGGACAATTACCGTAAAAATTCTACATGGACAATGATTTCTTCATTTTAATTCTCAATTATTGTTCAGATAAAGAATTACCTAATGAAAGATAAAATCAAAATATATAAATTCCAACCTTAAATTAAATTTTATTTATGACGAAATATATTTGATTGTGCTCTAAATTCATAGCATGTATGTATTAACAATCCGTATGTAAAGGCAATTTCTGAAGCTGTAAAATCTTCCATCTTAAGTTTGTAACATGAACTATACATTTGACGAAGATTGATAATCTAAAGAAAATGCAGTAAAAAATACGCAAGGGAATATAAATTTCAAATAAAAACCACTTAATGTTAGTTTACTTGTGGATTATGAACTAGAACGCATTCATTGTCAAGAATAAAAAAGAAATTAAGATATAGCTTATATTTCAATGGGTAGAAAAGATAGTTTCAGAAAGTAGGTTAGAAGAATCACAAGAATTTTTTGTTGAAGAAGAATTATTTGTTGTTAGCATGCGTAGTCCTGTAATTTTAAAAATTTCACTTGCGAAAAATATATTTCATTAAAGTAGAAACCACATTAAACAAATTTTGTGTTGTGAAATGATGAATGAGTTTCGCGAAAGTTGCAGTAACGAAGATGGATTTTTTAATCATACCGAAATGTAAAATGATAAGTTAAAAAATTCCCCAAGCATTTAATATGAAGGATAATTCGAAATGAAAACAAAAATATTAAAATATTAAAAAGGACTGAATTACTAATCTTAATTTTTATTTTCAAACAACAAATATTAACTTAGATTCGTGTTAAATGGTAATAAATTTATTACTAACAATTCATATTAAAAATTATATTAAATAATAAAATTACTTTTAGTAAGTAATTCAAAAATTTATAAGTAGGTAAATGTTGTACAACTGCATTTTGAATAAGAACATTTAAAGCAATAATGTGTTATAAAATTGTAATGTTTTTAAAAAAAACATAATATCGTGATTTATGATAATATATCAATACAAATTTTTCATTTTAATTAACATATATGATTACAAATATATGAATTAATTATAAAAAAATCATTTCATATAGTATATTTAAAATTAAAATAACGCTGTATACAAAAAATATTTTGTTCATATAAATTTAATTATAATTCATAGAAAACAAGTAATATAAAAAAAGTTTTTGTAAAGTCAATTCCTACTTATTTTTCACTATATTGCAGAAAGTCCTTTATAAATAATTTTCATTCATTTTTTTAAGTTTATCTTGCGCCATCTATTATTAGATATATGCAACTTAAATCTAAAAAAAATAATAATAAAATTAATTAATTAAATTTAATTACTGAATTAATATTTGAAAAAATTGTATTAACATCAAGTGTCACAAGTTCAAAAAAAATGTATTTTAACTTGAGTGGATGAATAAAAAGTATTTTATTAACGATTGAAAATTTGAACAAGATATATATAGAGAGAGTGTGAGCTAATAGAAGGGATTGAATGATTGTTTCTTAAATATAATTTTAATGGCAACATTTTGATGTTAATACAGAATAAAAACATTTTTTTCAAAATTTAATAATTGAAATTTCCCTCATTTAATAATTTAACATTTCTCTTTCCAAAATAAACTTCAAATATTGAAGAAATTAAATATGGAGTTTTATATATAGATAAAGTAACATCATATACAGCATAAAGGTACCAAAATCACATACAGCCAATAAATTATCAGCTTAAATCACTGGAAAATAGAGTAATCACAAAAAAAAGCATCTCACCATCAGCATAAATAACATTAAAGCAGTATAATCATATAAAAGTATCCCATTATCAACATAAATCACATAAAAGTAATATGATATTCGGCATCATAAAAATAGTAACATCTTCATGTTACATGTGTTGTGAGTAGCTAGAGAGTAAAATGATTCGAAAGTGTAAATAAATAACACTAAAAATGTTTCTTACTAAATTATATTCAAATACAGATTTTTTTTTAAAAATACTGTTTTCAATATGAAATAATTTATATTGCTGAAAATTCGATTTTGATTTTTAAAAATAAAGCTTGTTAGATAAGTATATCATAAATACAAGCACTTGAAAAATTATTAAAAAAAGACTTCCATTTGAATTATTTCGTTAAAAGTTTAAAATAATATCCGACCTTGAATTTATATTCTCCTTAGCTAAATCATTCGACTAATTAAAATCAATAATTTTACAATTAACTATCCACTGTTAAGAACTAATTATAAGAAAATGAGTTAAACACTTCATATTTATTAATAATTAACTTTTGATTATAAGATATGAAACAACCTCAGAAATTTTCAATATGAATATTACTCTATTTCTTAAAAATTTTCTAAAAAACAATACATATAAATAATTACTATTTTGCATCAAAATAGGTATCGGAAGCAATTATTCTAATTTATATTTCTTTTGAAATATTTCATTCACTTCTTGAAGATACATAATCAAACTTCCATTGAAAAATCAACACTAATAAACTCGAACCATTGATTTTTTTTTAAAGGCATAGTTCTTCTTTTATTTTGAATGTAATTATTTTTCCCTTTCTCTAGGCTGTTTTTATTCTTTGCTTAAAATGTTTTTCTGCTCAATTATTATACGATTATTAATTTCAGAGAA
This sequence comes from Caerostris darwini, assembly GCA_021605075.1. Lineage (NCBI taxonomy): Eukaryota > Metazoa > Arthropoda > Arachnida > Araneae > Araneidae > Caerostris > Caerostris darwini. Next base: position 267,017 of record BPLQ01002161.1, on the reverse strand, counting down.
AGTGGAATTAATTAATAACAAAAATATGGATTACGTTACGGAAAAAATACGGATCAAAATCTGCATACTTCTCCTATAAACTTATTAAATGCGATTTGAAAAAATAAATAAAGTTTTAATTATTAATAAAAAATCTTAAAAGCAAAAGTAATTTTTGCGAAACAATAAAAAATATTGTTTATCAATTACGTGGTCATGGAAAGAGGATTAAATTTTTAAAATGATAATAATGTGTAATAAAAATAATTGTCATAAACAAGCTATATGAATGTTGCTTCTTTAGAAAATTAATTATTTGATTACCATGAATAGTTATTTTTTAAAAAAATAAATGTTGATATCTTTTTATATTGAATAACATGCGAAACATAAAAAATAGTAATTTAAATATTCATGAATTTTATAGAAAATAAATTTTTCCTTATAATTTCAGCTGCACAAAACGAAAGGAATAAATACAAAAAAAAATGCTTATTAGTGATTTGTAGTTTTAATAAATATTGACATACTCCGACGCACAAATATTTTTCTTTATATATTGTGGGTCCCAAAATTTTCGAATTATAGCGTTATTGATACATATACTTAAAAAAAAGTTATAAAATAAATAACTAAAATTTAGTGCTTTCAAGCAATTAAGTAGAATTATACTTTAAGTTTGATATACATTACATTTTACATACATTGCATTATATAAGAGAGAACAATTCACAAAAAATTAAATAATACATGATGAAAATAAGAGTGGTGTTTACAAAAATAACAAAATATTTTCGTATTATTGTATACATCTATGATAAACTGAACATTATGGAAATTCAGATTTTCCTATTAAAGAGAAATACATCATATTCATTATAGCACATATTTACACAAAATTTGAGTATACTCAAAATGGAAAAGGCACTGAGATATAATACGTAGGGCAAAACTAAATTAAAATGAATAATATATCCTTTTTATTAAAGTTTTAGGTAAAAATTATAATATTATTCATAACCCTAATGAATAATTGTTTTATTTTGTTAATAGAGACATTTAAATTCAGAATACTTAATATATTATACATTCCAAAATGTTATGCAAATGTGTAATTCATAAAGCAAATCCAATATTTTGTAGTTACAAAGTTTCATAACTTATGTCCACGACAGAATACTTTATGATTAGCGACTTGTTATGCACAAGAATTTTTCAGATTTTGTCAGATCCAAACATCATGAATAAGAAGTTATTATAAAGTTTGAAGTAGTATTAAAGGAAGTCATTATATAAGAGAAATTTTCAATACACGTGGAATTAAAATAATAAAGGAATTTATAAAATATATTTAAACCAATATGTAAATGTATACGACCAATTTATATTAGTAAACATGTTTAATTAATTAAATATGTTTTCTTTTCATACAGGGAGTTTCAAGGTTATGGCAAAAAATGTGTGGGATGGTACACTTCATTAAAACATGCATTTTTTATCAAGAAATGTAAGGGGCATTAACAAAAGGACCCAAAAAATGGGACAGGGAAAGAAAATCTTTGTGTATCTACAACAACATTCCAAAGTTCTTCCAAGTTTAATGAATTAAATATGTTTTGTTTCTATACAGGAAGATTCAAAAGTCATAGCACACTATTTCTGGATTGGTATACTTAATTAAAGCATACATTTTTTGTACAGTAATTTACGGAGTTTGAACTGACGCATTGGAAAACGAACACAAAAAAATGTGATATATGCAAGGAAATTTTGTTTATCTACAGCAGCATTTAATAATTCTTCTTTCATTCCCAATTTGATTCCCAATCCCGTTCCCCAATTGTATCAATTGATGTCTCGTAAATTTAAACACAGTTTGCAAACACAGAGAACCTTGGAGTTGCTAGCCAGAGGGCTTAAAACGCCTTACGTGTCAACACTAAGAAAATATATTTTCATCAGTCTTCTAACACATTTTAAACTCTACTTTTATAGATTTAACTACATGCCTTCCCTTACTTTTATCCAAATGGGTGTTTATTGTAGCAAATGAACTATATAATAGTGATAATTTTCCCTTCTTTTTATCTTTTAATGCTTATGACATATCACTCTCTGTCCGTTCTTCTCATTCCATTTATGGCAAAGCCAAATTAAAGTTGTATGAACAACTTGCAGAATGCTTAAATGACATTATTAAGACACTCGCATTAACGAGTGTGCACAATGTTAGTGTATTTTAGTGGTCACAGAGAAGTGTATGCCAAAGACAGTTGTAAAACTTCCAAAATTTAATAAACCGTGGGTGGATGCAAAAGCTGACAAAAATCAGAAAAGGTTTTGGTACCGATTCGGGGGATACCCCACTTCGAAACATTTACTACGCTTTCAACATTTAAAAGCTTAGAGCACGCACCAGAGACAAATGACTTCTTTTCAAAGATATGAAAGTGGCATTCAGGGTGGAATTTCTTTCTATAAAATGTGGCACAAGGTCAAAATGATTCATGTCACAACCACTAATTTCCCTTCTGTTGATATTTTAAATTACAATGGACAAGTCGTGTCAGGTGCAACAGATATATCTAATGCGATAAGTGATCATTTTGCTAACACATCTGCGAATCCTATCCGCGACACTTCCTGCATCAGATGGAATTCCTCAGACAACGATTAATAATTTAAATTTTAAATCGTAGATTATACTTTTATCATTATTTAATACGATTCAGAGGGAACTTTCCCCACACAATAGACTAGAGCAATAATTTTATCTATTTTAAAGCCAGAAAAAGGCCCAAAGGACTTCACTAGATATTGGCCCATAGATATAACTACTACTTGTCTTTGCAAGATCATGGAACGAATGGTAAACGCCAGGTAGAATTAAGCACTCGAAACAAAAGGACTTTTATCAAAATATCAAAGTGAATTCCGCCACGGGTGAGGTACATTAGGCAATATTTTATTTTTAGAATTTGATATTAGGTAAGCTTTTGTGACGAAGAAACATGTTGTTTCAACCTTTTTTGATATGGAGGACGATATGATAGAGCGTGAAGAGTTTTTAATGAATTTTAAGGGATTTACATGCGATGGTTTTTTTGTGGAAATCTATATACTTTTGTTCAAAATTTTTTAAAGACAAGAACTCCGATGTTCTTATTGGTAATATTGTATCACGTGACATTTTCAAAAGTAAGCTGTTACACAGGATAGTGATTCAAGTTTTCTTTTTTTTTTCATTATTATTAAGGTAACGCAATTTCAGAGCAACTTCCACTAGAATCTTCATTTGTGGAAGAATTTTATATTTCCTACACCCTAGTGTTAATATTGCTTTTTTTGAACGTCAACTTCTGACAGCAACAGAAGCAATTACAAACTCGACAGATAACAATGGGTTCGTTTTCTCCTCTCAAAAATTCTCGTGTATTGATTTTTGTAGATTTCTACACCCCAATCCAGAAATTTTCTTATATGGACACTCAATTACGGTTGAATAAAAAAAAATTAGGAATTTTATTGGACTCGAAATTTTCTTTTAAGCTACACATTTTAAATCTTAAACGAAAATACACTCGAAACTGAATCTTTTAAAAGTTTTATCGAACACAGTCTGGGAAGCAGATCAAATATCTTCTTAAAAAAATTTATAGATCGTTAATTTTATATAAACAAGATTACGGCCCGGGTCCGCGCCCAAAACAACCCTTTACAAATTAAATACTGTGCATTATCAAGCCCTGACATATCATTGGGAGCTTATCATTCCACACCTGTTCATAGTTTATATGTCATTAATCATGAGTCATCTTTAAAAACTAGATACTAGAGACTTTTTCTGAAATTTTGTTTTAAAATAAAATCATATCATAGACATCCTTTATTTTCTCGCGTTACTCATCACAAGGTTAAAACTTTATTTATGAAAAATGACCGTCATATGTTCCTTTATACTTCCAATTTGATAATTCAACAACTTTACCTGTTCCTGTTGAACACGAATAGCATCTATGGAATAATGACAAAATTAAGATGATTGATGATTTGAAAAAATATCCACGACCAACTACTTTACCATCAACTTACTTTCGACTTTTTTTTATTCTAGTAGACAGACTTTCTTTTCCTGTAAGGAAATTTATACCAACAATTCCTATTAGAATAACAACAGTCCAATAATAAGTTCATCAGCGGTGGTTTTAGAAAATGAGGTGATTACTGAGTGCTTACATACATTTTGTTCTGTTTTTACTGCCGAAATATATGCTATTTTCCTGGATCTCCAGCTAAGAGTCATGAAGCACTGGCTTTCGATTATTTATACCTGTTCCGAAAGTCCCATTTTAGCTCTTTTGAATGTTACAAGACATACACTGAAGTGACAAAAGTCATGGGATACCTCTTAATATCGTGTCGGCCCTCCTTTCGCCCGGCGAAGTGCAGCAACTCGACGTGGCATGGACTCAACAAGTCGTTGGAAGTCTTCTGCAGGAATATTGAGCCATGCTGTCTCGATAGACGTCCATAATTGTGAAAGCGTTGATGGTGCAGGATTTTGGGCACGAACAGACCTTTCGATGATGTCCCATAAATGCTCGATGGGATTCATGTCGGGCGATCTAGGTGGGATGTTATGCCTGAAATTTCATACTCTCGGCACACTCTTGACACAGTGGATCTGGGAATGTTGAATTCCCTAACGATTTCCGAAATGGCATGACCCATGCGTCTAGCTCCAACTAACATTCCGCGTTCAAAGTCTGTTAATTCCCGTCGTGCGGTCATCATCACGTCAAAACCTCTTCACATGAATAACTTGAACATAAATGAAAGCTCTGCGAAAGCACTGCGCATTTATACCTGTTCTACGCGATGCTACTGCCATCTGAAAATTTGCATATTGCTATCCCATGACTTTTGTCACTTCAGTGAATTTATCCGATGGTTTAAAGACAGAATCTTGACATATTCTTTTGTTGGGTACCTGGTTATGTTGGCATATTGGGTAATAAAAACGCAGACGCGGCTGCTAAATCAGCACTTTTGTTTATTAAAAATTCAGTTCCTTTTTTGCGATATGGACATCGTTTTAAACATCACCTTCTCCTTTGTGTGGCAAAATACGTGGAGAGCAAAATTAAATAATAAGCTGTTTCGGATACAGCTATCAGTCAAAGGCTATAAATAAATTGATTTAAATTGACGACAAAGCATCAACTTGACACGACTTCTTCATATAAGACATATTTATTTCACACATTTACATCCACTTCACTTCTAAAAGACTCCTAGTCGTTTTACATGTGATACTGTTTCGTCCATTTAACATATACTAGTCGAATGCCGAAGACTTAATGAAATGCAACTCAATCTTTTCAGTCGTTATCATTCTGTCTTATCTGACTTACTGGGAGACGCTTCCCATATTTGTCTTTTTTTATTTACTATGCAAATTGTTTTATGTCTTATATTTGAAATTTGTTTGTTGCATCATTTTATCTTGTTTTCGTCGTGAATCAGAAAAAGTTTTAAGGAAGATTAAAAACCAAACTTTACATTCTTTTAAGTGTTTTGTTCTAATTAAATTTAAAAGATATTATTTATACATTCTATGAAAAATTAATTGCAGTGAATGAACAGCTAAACATATTAAATTTATTTCGCTTTTAAAAAAACAAGAAAGCGATTTATTTAATCGCATAAAGAAATCCATCTTATCATTTTGGTAAATAAAAAACAATTTACCACTTTCATTTAAAACATTAACTTGAAAACAGAAAGCATAACTTAGAATTTCTGAACAGTTTTGAATCCTGCCAGTTAAAAGAAAATAAATAAAGGAAGGCGAAATAAAGGAAGTAATAAGAATAAGGATAAACATAAAGGCGAAAGGAATGGGTGAGACTATTGATCGAGATATATTGAGATCACAACATTATAAATGAGAATGAAAGAGGACAAGAAAAATTGAATAACAACTATAAACGACGGAAAAATTAAAAAAAATGGAGTTTCCTTTGGCTTCAACTGAAGGAATTGAAACTTGTTATTGGTCCTTTCAAAGTTAACATTATTCAATTTTTAATTTTCAGCAGTATACTCTAAGGAACTTTAGCAATATGCTCTACGAGTTAAGTGACTATAATGACTTATATTATAAAGCTTGTTTATATACAGCAAAATTAAATAAATCCACAACGATTTTAAAAAGTTTTGTTTTTTAATATACTTAGCCCTAGGGAATTTCAAAATTTGTAATTATCAATGAAGTTTGCTTCTACAAAGAACTACTTTGTTAATAGATATACATTTTATTTTTATCTCTATACTGTATGCCTTGACTTGCAAATGAATAACTATTTTTATTCCAAAATTGTATTAATAATATTTTTTTTTATAAATTCTCTTTTTGATATAGTAATATATTTCAAAAATAAAACAAAGGCCATTTAAAAGAATACAAAAAAAATTATTCATTTACACACATCTTTTCGTTTATATTTTTAAAACAGAATATTTGTAAATTATATGAAATAAATACTATTTAATCCATTAGAAAATTCCACAAAAATATTCCAGTGAATGGAAAAAGAAATCTTACTTAAAATCATTTGAAACGTCTGATTTCCCTAATTAAATTATGCATTATTTTAAACTCTTTTCTTTCAAAAGTAACTTCATAATTTTATTTACATCGTTTTCATTCACTCAATTTTTTACATAGTTTATTGATTTTATTTACATTTTTTTTATTGACATCATTTTGGATGTTACCACTAATTATCGTGCTCGAGAACACGAATTCGATTTCGTTGATAGCATACGCTACTGTTGCTGTTTTGATAAACAAATACAGCTCTGACAGAGAATCACACATTGAGCTCGGATTGACTGGTGGAATCTTATCTCTTCTGTGGTACCCATAAATAAATGGTTCATTTCTGAAAAATTGCTTATTTTTTATAGTATGACGTGGATTGTCAGATGTGGTGCCTCAACATGTAGCAGGTTAAAGGCATCAAAGGATAAGACAGCAAACGTTTTTGGAAAACATATTATTGCATCTTTCTGGATTTATTTTAAGTAATTTATATATATTTTAGTATTAGAATAATGAAAATTAATGATATTTTTTGTCATTCGTAAAAACCTATAAAATAATTCAAACTTTTTCTTTAAGATATGAGTCTTTTAATGTTTTCATGTAAGGTTGCGAATAAAGTTATATAAAACTTACAAAAAATATTATTCACTTTGATATAAAAATATATTGATATAATAATATTTTTTTTTTCGAAAAAGTGAGTAATGCTATTTGCACACACTTGATGTATAGATCTCCACATATCTTTCTCACCACGCAACTTGTCCATATTGAATTTTTCTGCTACTATATTTGGAGAGTTGAAATGCAACACATCATTTACAGCATGCTGACAGTTTTTTGTTATGCTTCGCGGCGTAATTTATTGCTGTAGCTAAAGCCTATAGATAGAGAAATATGTCATAGTCACCATATTTTCCGTTAAATTTCGAAAGAGGGTATCAGTGGGTTTTTTTTAAAGATAGAATGATACATCACGGTGTGATGTTTATTTTTGTGAAATAATGTAAAAAGGGCAACATGGAATGTAAATCGAAAAAATAATAACATTTTGAATATTTAATCTTATATCAAATACCAAACATATAATATGTAATTGTGAAATTTTGTGAGGAGTTGTTTAAATAAATTTTGTAAACTCTTTTTACTTCGGTGAGTTTTTAAAATTTAGCAGATATCCCGATAATATACAAATAAATAAATAAACGCATCTATTAATAATCAGAACTACTCGTGCAATCACACAGCAATTAAGAAATATCACTCGTAATCCAATAAAAAATGTGAAAGGCTTTAGTTTTTTACTGGTAACGTGTGCTGTTCATTACCTTTGGGATCTAATATTTTAAAAACACTCACTCTCAGCTCTGAAATTGATTAAAACAATTGTGGGAATTCCAATAAATTAGAGATTCTTATAATGAATTAGATAAATTCAAATAATCCTGCAGTCACAGTAATTTTTAAATGCGCCGTTCAAAGAGTCATGATCAAATGTCTTGGCCCATCTTGGGGCTGTTGCGCCACTGATGATGAGTATAAATAAGTAAACTGGTTTATACTATTTTTTTATTTTATTTTTATATGTTGCTTTTGGATTCTTACTAATCATTTCTTCTCCAAATTTTAGTTCAGTGTTTATATTATAACTGTTCTATGGAAGCAATATATAATGAGTTATATCTGCAAATCAATGTTTATATATGTAAAAAAAATTTATAATGGCTGATGTGGTATATCAATATTTCGCTGGTTAAATGCATTAAAAGTTAATACAGCAAACGATTTTGGAAAACTTATTATTGTATCTCCCTGAATATATTTTAAATAATTTTTATATTTTTATTTTGTAATAATGAAAATTAATTATTTTTTTTTGTCCTTCTTAAAGACCTTTAATTCAAATTTTTCTGTAAGACAAGAGTCTTAACGTTTTCATGTAAGTTTGCGAAAAGCATTGTGTAAAACTTACTAAAAATTTTATTCATTTTACTTTAAAAATATATTGATATAAAATTTTTTTTTTCGAAAAAGTGAGTAATACTATTTGAAAACACTTCATGTATAATCCCCACATATCTTCCTCACCAAGAAACATGCCCGTATTGAATTTTTCTCCTAAGTTATATTTGGAGAGTTGTAAAGCAACACATCATTTACAGCATGCTGACAGTTTTTTATTATGCTTCGCGGCGTAATTTATTGTTGTAGCTAAAGCCTATAGACAGAGAAATATGTCATAGTCACCCTATTTTCCGTTAAGTTTCGAAAGATGGTGTATTACTTTTTCTTTGAAGATAAATTGATGTATCATCGTGTGATGTTTGTTTTTGTGAAATAATGTAAAAAGGGCAACATGGAATGAAAATCGAAAAAATAACATTTTGAATATTTAATCTTATATCAAATACTAAGAATATAAAATATAATGCTGAAATTTAGTGAGGAAATGTTAAACTAAATGTTTTCAATAAGTTTTACATCGGTGAAATTTTTAAAATTTAGCAGATAGCAAGCAAAATATGCAAATAAAAAAATAAATATATTTACGTAGTATAAGTGGATCGACAGCACCGCTTTAGATTAATCGAGATTCGAGCAATCGTCTTTTTCTCATTCAGGCCGTTAAATAGTTTAAAATATATATAATAAATGTATAAACGAAATTTCAAAAAATCTAAAAAATAAAATACAACTTAAATATAAATAAAGTATGAAATTTGAGAAAGGCATTGAAATTGACATCTGCAACTTTTTTTTTTCGTTAGACTTCCATACCCACCCACCCTGAAAAAAAGAGGAGGAATTTCAGTTCGTATTCTATCCACATTCAAGTTCCTTTTCCGACATTTAAAATCCCAGCAGCTTGTATGCAGTTTATTTTATTAATGTTTTACTCAAAATAGCATGTGAATCGCAGGGTTGTTTAAATTCAATAGAAAAGTACTTAGATCGTTTAACTACGAATATAAAAAAACCCCAATTATGCATTAGAATCCGCAATAATTAACTTTTTCTAACAAAACTTTATGGATGTTTAAATGACGAAAATTATAAATGGAAATAAATTAATATTTATGATTTTTTTTTCCATCTGATATGCAAATCGGAATCAAACAGGTTCATAGTCAAAATGAAATGTTTAGGAATACTTGGTTTTTAGATTTAATTTGGTAAAAGCAAAATAAAAGTTCATAAAATATCCAAATATATCATGCTGCGGAGAAAGTCAGGATCTTTAATCTTTTATATGCTTCCATTTTAACTGAAGTTTTTGTTTATCCAAAAGGTCTACACTTTTTTTTTAATTTACATTTACTTTATAGTGAACATGAGTGTCCTCATGGATAGTTTGTTAGTCCTCTGTATATTATATTTCTCTTGCATGTTGGATCATGCTGAAAACCCAGTAAGGGAAACCCGGAAGAGTGCTTCCATCTCTATGCCAGGCATGGATCCGATTAATCTGAATATGGATTCATCGAATTAATATGAGCGTGGCTTATTACGAACTAATATAAACAACTCGCATTGATATGAATTTGGATTTTAATTTCCTTAGATCGAAATTAAGGAGAGGAGGGTGCAAAATATCAGATACACCCTTGAGATTATTTATTCGATATTAATGGGACATAATGGGATGTACACCTTCTCATCTCCCCCGCTGATAACGCATTCTGTGTTTCGATGAATCTTCTAAATACTTAAAGTTTTATTGATCAAACTGATCGGCATTTAATTACAGCAGAGTTTACATAAGGAGCTTTCATAATTATTACCAAGAAATATTTGTCAAACTTATTTTAATTAACATATTCTCCATTTTTGGGGCATTTTCCTCAGATTAAGAATCATGGCATGTTTTATAATTCATCAATTATATTGGTTTTCTCTATGTCATTTTATGTTAGGTGTTATAATTAATTTAAAATACACTTACCACCGTAAAAATTAATGTACGAAAAAAAAGTGACAAGAACGATCTTAATTTGACAAATGAGTTCGTAACATTGATTTAAGTAAATTATTACAAATTCAAATCAAAAGGTTAATTTATTATGATAAGAGGTACAAAGTAATACAGGGTTTAGTGCCGCTACTTCTGGCGTGAGTGCACCATGCAACACAACTTGATATTAAAAAACATATATTTCTTATGGTGTTAAAATCAAGTTGATTTGCATCTCATTTCACATCTGCTGTGAACTTCCCTCTATTTCAACTAAATTTCTATTCTGCTCAACTTGTAAATCCAGTCTCCCTCAAGTTTTCAATCGATGACAAAACTGTAAATTGTTGTAGGCCACAAACTTGGGTCAAAATTTACGAAGCAGTTTTTTTTTTGTACTCTTGTGGTGTGTGATCGGATATTCTTCTTCTGGAAAATGCCTTTTGGGAACTCTGTTGTAAGAGGCAACACATTAGGTTGTTATGAAATTAAACCTGGGCTGTCATGCTACCGTAGGTATTTACAAGATGGGCAATAGAGTGTAGCAAAAACCTTTAAACGTCACACCAAGAATTTACGCGCTGTACTTCTCCAAACAATGGAATTGAAACGTGCATGTATTTTTTTAAAGCCACGCGCCTTCAGACACATGCACAGTTGCCATTCAGAACTCATTTTTATCCACAAATTATATTTTCTCTACATGGCAATTTAATCCACACCATTACAGGTGATTGTGGATGGCTTTTAGGAGAGCGCGCGTATTGAGCGTTTCAATAAAAATTGTCATCCAGGCGCCTCATAGTGATAATAGGCTCTTACATAAAAATCCATGCAGATCATTCTGCCGGTGTTGGGTTATCGCGCAGTAATCTGATGTGTGATGTGATGCTCCATCTTATTATTTCTCTTTTGAGGGTAACATCAGTTAGACGTGTGCTTGGACTCACATTCATCGACTGATTGTAGCACCTGCATGAAATATTATCAAAATGGCCGGGTTGGTGGGCAACTCGCCGTATTACCCACTCAGCCTCTATTCTCCCAATGATTCTTTTAATGTTTTACATACCGAATAGCATCTTATATTTGTTTCAAAGAGACAACCTGGCAAAAGATAAACTGCCTACATAGCGGCACATGTCATGATTATTTATGGCTTTTCTAGCCCCATGCAATGCACAATCATGTTACAATTTCAAATATTTGGATAACTAGTGGACATAAATTATATATAGTGTTTCGTAGTGACACTCATATGCATCCAGGATGTTTTATTGTTTGTGGCAATGAGTGTAGATTACTATAAATTACATAAAAATTCATGTTTGTCTGAGTCTGTTGGATTCAGAATCATTAATTTATAAATTGTTTGATATAAAGCACAAGAAACATAGAATAAACACAAAAACCACAAATGTTTTCAAAAATTCCACGCGAATTGAATATTTTCCTCATGCCATATTGTTCTTGAATAAAACAATTTAAATGTATGAGCATTTTGTGGGAAATTTTAGATTTATATTATCTGTGGCAGAGAATTGATAAACGAAGTTACGTGATCTGGATTTTTTTGTTGTAAAATCTGAAAACTTGTTTCAGTTACCATAACAGTTTTTAGCACAAATGAAATGTAATCCAGTTTAAAAAGAATAATATTTATTTATCCTTTCCTGTTTATTGTAGAATGAAATATATTCTTGTTGACAGTATGAATATCATTATAAAAATGTTTTATTTGCACTTATAAAAGGAATACAATTATTATTTCTGCAGAAAATGTTGTATTTACTCTTCTTTAATTTTAGTAAATGTTTTTAAGAAGTAAACTGCTATATAAACTTTAAGTTAATATTTTATCTCCATAAAAATGCTTGTAATAACAAATCACATCAATTAGTGCAAAATTAAACCAATGATATTTTTATACAGTTTACCAGATTTTATAGTGTTAAGAGGGCATTTTCATGGAATAAAAAGCAGATATTATACAAAATTATATTATTATACTTATATATATTACGTAATTATATTATTTTTAAGATTAAAAATAATAATAATAATAATAATTAATTGAATATTTAAATTTAAAAATGCAACTTTTTGCTTAAATAATTGGAAAATACTTAAATAACTCTTATTAATATAATTTAAACTAAATGTCCTCGGATACTGCACGTTTTTTAAAAAAAATTTAGCCTAATATTTAAGCTTTTCTAAGTATAGATAATTTCAGAAATATGTGTGAGATGTTGTTGAGTTGCATGGGATTACGAGAACATTTTTTTCTTTTCAGTGTTCATGTACATGTGAATTGCTTTTTTTGCCGAAGTAAAGGGCTTTTTATCATTCTTATTTAAAATAGCCTGAGTATTAAAAATTATAAACTTTTTAAAAAAATAAACCGAGTATTAAAATAACCTGAATATTCTTTATAAAAGTAACCTGATATAATTATATTTCTTTTCAGTGATCATCAATTAGAAAACTGGTTTATTTTAACCTTTTACACACTTGTGTTTTTACAGTAACTTATATCACAAACTTGCTATTTTACAGTTAAAATTTTACACTTTTTTACACATATGTGCTCTTAAAAATATATTACTACGGATACTAAAATATTAATGCTTCTATACTACACAAAATTAACGAAAGTCGAATACTCATATGCTGCTTTTGCTTTCTTACTATCAATTTTTCCCCTAAATTTTACTTCACTGTATATATTATAACTGTTGTATGGAAACTATATATAGTAGTTTATATATCTGCAAATGAATATTTTATATCAGTAACTTTTTTTATAACTGCACATGAAATCTATGTTCATAACATTTTTTTCTTCAATTTATTTCATTTCCAGTTGCCTGACCAGGCTGCATACCAATTTTTTACACAATTGGTGGTCCTACTTACATTTAAAAATCTAAGTAAGTATCTCTTTACTTCGTTAATATGTGGTTTCCTATAAAAACCAAGTGTTTAAAAAAACAAAAACAATTAAAATAGAAGAGTCTCAGTTAATTTCTAATTTGTGGAATCATAAATGTTAGTAAAAAAATTCGTGGTCATTTTTAATAAAAGTAATTATATGTTAATATTTACGTTAACGTAATTCAAGTTATAAGAATTGAGCAAATAATGTTTTTAAAGCACTTTTCGTAGCCAGGTACATTTATTTATTTATTTTACATTATTCACCATAGGCACGTAGATCATGTGTTGGTGGGGTTTCACTCTAGAAAATTAAAATAATACGTGTTTATGAAGGCAGAAAGAATTCAAAGCAGGTGCCTGATATATTGGTTACATTGTAGCAGCTAACAGAGAGAAAAGTTTTGCAACTTTTTTTTTTATTCATGCTAAAATGGAAGGAGAAGATGTCTCTTGGGGCTCACCCTTAAGAGTGAATGTTTAGAGCTGGACTAAAAGGATCAACGTTTAGTTTATTTTTTTTTTTGCATAGAATATGTATTTATAGAACGAGCTCCAAAAGATCGTCTTTTATAAAGCTTTTAAAACTTTTTTTTTCTTTTTAAAAACAAGTTGAATTCGCATAGGTATGCATAGAAATGGATTATTTATTCAAGCCAGAAAATATTTTTTATGTGTTCTCAATGCTAATGGCAAAGTTGGAATTGACAAATTTTCCTGGATCATTTTAAGTAACATATGGTCATCATTTAAACAGATTGGATTGATACAAATGTAAATTTAGCAGTAAACTATTAATCCTTTCTCCCCTGGTGACATCCATATGCTTTCTGATTTTCAGAAAATTAATGGAATTCTAATTATTTAAAATTCATATTTTAAAGAGAACTTAGCTAAATAAACATCACTATGTTTTTGATTATTATTTAAAAATAACAATTATTTAAATTTAATAATGAAAGGAAAACAAGAAAATTAGACTATAACTTTTTATTTTCTTGACATACAAAATTTATTTTATATGTTCATGAGTGACAATTGTTAAAATAATTTCAAGATGATTTTTTAATTTTAAATTTAATAATGATAAATGAATTAGAGAATATTAAAATTGATTAATTACTTTTCAGTATAATTAATTGATAATACGCCTTAAATTGTATTTTTTTTTACAGAAATCATTTATTTTGAACCAATAATATTTTTAAAATCGTTACTTTTTGACATTGTAATCATCTGATTTTTATTTACCTGTGTTATTTTCGAACCTATATTTACTCATTATATAAGCAATTGAAAAATAATACTTTTAGTGTGCATTTAATATTTTCCAATTTTTTTTAATTTTTTCCCGTGAGTGAACGGTTTTATTTCAACCAATGAAAACTAAAAAAATGATGGAAAGATGCATAATTATTTTTTTACATTCCATTGTTTGGAATAAAAGGATTTTATGACCTTTAATTACTATGTGTACTTAATACCTTTATGCCTAATGATGTTACTTAATACCTTTATGGCCTTTATTTACTTTAAGTAGTCTAAAAAAGAACTATTTACGTGGAAGAAAATTGTTTTTAAAGTTTTAGTTTTAAGAAAATACTTTTTTTTTTTTTTTTTTTTAATCGTTTGGATAAAAAAAAATGCCTTTTTTGTCCCTTTCAACGATTTAATTCATTGAATATCACTTATTTTCATTTCCAATTTAGAAATGAAAAAAAAAAAATAAATAAAGTTAAAAAAGTTATTAAACTATTAAATATTCTATATTTGAAATAATTTAAAATATAACATTTTTATAGTTATTTTTAATTGAATACTTTCAAAGGATTAGTGGCGTCATTTTCTGATTATATATCTTCTTTCAATTACCTGTTTATGATGGATTTCATTTATATTTTAGAATAAAATAACTACACATCCATTATTAGCAACATTATCCGAGCTGAGTTTTTAGCTACAAAAAAAAAAAATTATTACACCAATAGATCTTATCAAAATTAAAATTTAATTATGTTCTTTAGAAAAAAAATACATTCACTTAGCAAATTGATATCCATTGCTATTTTCTTTGTTCCATATTCTATGCATTCATGTTATGATAAAATCTCACCTGGTATTATTACATCGAATTATATCAAAATATCAACAAACGTAATATACATCGATATACATCCTCAAATTTATATTTGCATTGCTTCATAAAAAAAAATCTCTGGAGATGAAATATCATCTGATTTTCCTCTTCCTACTTTAGATGCCAACCATTTTTCACTTTTCTTTATCACAGAGAAAAAATGTATCTGCAAAGAAATCGCTGTTTTACGAAGTTTAGTTTCTGCTCCCATTCATAAAAAAAATGAGCAACTGAAATCTTCGTTCCGTGCCACAATAAAATTTATGTTCCCAAGAGTGTAACTATTTTTTTATTATAAATATCTCATGCCTTTTACTAAACATGTTTTTTCGGAAAAAAAATCTTTTCAAACTAATATTTCAGACATGAGATATCGAAGAGCTTTTCTCCAGACTGATACTCAAACGTATTTTTTTATTAAAAGCTTTTTATGATTCTTATCACTGAGTTTTAAAAAGAAAACAGATATCAATAAATTAGATGTCTGATGGTGAATTATAAAAAAAAAAAATCAGTTCCTATATCAACTGCGGATGCTCATCTTTTAAAGAATTTTACAATTCATTTAAAAATATCGTAAAAAAGTTTAATTTTTTTTTCAAGTAATAAAATGTTCTTGTCTTTCTAATAGTTATTTAAAATATGCTTTAAAAAATATAATTACAATTAATATATTTAATCCTTCTCCCGACTCGAAAACTTTTTATGCCCATAATAAATTAGTATGATCTTTAAGACACTTGGACTAAGGTGCGAGATCACATATTGCTGGGTGTGACGCCATTTTACTGTACTAGCCTAATGCTTATATTGTTTTTACAGAACTAGCCTAATTATAGTCAGCTTAATTACAGACTTAATGTGAAACGCGTGGGGAAAATGAACATCGACAAACGAGGTAAAAAGCATTAATCGAGTAAAGAACTTTATTACCATTCTTTAAAATTCTTTACATAATAATTTTCTTTAAACATAAATAATTTTTTTTAAATAAAGTATATAAAATATTATTCAGTAAAAAATTCCATCCTCATTTTTTAAATATAATATTAATATTAATATATTAGTAAAGAGTAAATATTATTATATTAATTTCTTTTAAGTATTGATGAAAAAAATAGAAAGTTTTGAAATTTTTAAAATTATTTCTGTGTGCTATCTTAATATTATTTATTTACTTTTTTTTTTCTTACGGGAGATCATATTTAAAAAAACTAAAAAGGCTAAATTATTCCCATCTTCATGAATGTAATAATTTCAAAACTGTTAGAGATGTAAAAATATATTTGAAAAGTTCTGGTACTTCTTATATATATACTTCGTAGTATATATTTTGAAGACAGTAACAACAGCCTCAACAAATGAAAGTTTTACAAACAAAAAAATTATAACGCATCAGAAATGAAAATTTTTTTATTATACTACTTAATTTTCTTTTAGGAATGTAAATTATTTGTCGGTGTTTTTTTTATCGTTTAAAAGGTACCTTTACAAATTTATTAAATTTATTCGTTCATTTGAATTCAAATTAACTCGCATGATCTATATATCGCAAAGTTAAGGATATATTGAATATTTTTTCCTAGTATAGTTGAAATTGAATAATTTAGCAGGACTTATTTGCAAAATCTTTGGATTGAACCTCTGAAACCTGAAGGTAAACAAGTAGTATAAAAAAGCATTTTTTTAAGTCAATTCCTACTTTTTTTCACTATATTGCAGAAAGTCCGTTATAAATAATGTTCATCTATTTTTTAAGTTTATCTGGCGCCTTCTATTGGTAGATATATGTAACTTAAATCTAAAAAAAAATTAAATTAATTAATTAAATTTAATTAATGAATTAATATTTGAAAAGACTGTATTAACATCCAGTGTCATCCACTACAAGTTCAAAAAATTTTTTATTGACGATTGAAAATTTGAACAAGATATATATAGGGAGAGTGTGAGCTAATAGAAGTTATTGAAAAAAGACGACATAAAGATAAATATTTACGAAGTAAGAAATTCGTATTCCAAAAAAATCTTTCTTTTAAAACAACCTGATTTTAATCGAACTCACAATTTTTCTAAAGAGAATGGCTAAAACAATCTCTTATATTTGTATATTTTGTGAGTAAAACGATCAAATGTATAGTCGATACAGGCATATAAATCATATGAAGTAAGAATTAGATTTTAAATTAGAATATAGTATTGATGCACGTCTAAATGATTCCTTTTTAACGAATAAAATACTAACCGTCCTCTCAATTTTCCCTCTCAAAGTAATGACTCAAAAAAGAAAAACCTCTTTTATCTTGCACACACGTAAATCTTTCGAGACAATGACTTCTGAAGGAAGAGACACCCTCGGACATTCCTGTTCTCTCCAGGAAATTTCCAATTCCTCTTCCTACCATCCTGTTTGCAGCTGAATATTTAATGTCCGTCTGGGAATTTCCCCTCCAAGAATTTCATTTTGTTGTTCCTATCACTCGTTGAATTCTTCTCGGACGACAAGTTTGGAGTGAGCTTTATTTTTTTTTATGTCGCCCTGAAGTCATCAACGTTATTTGCTACTTTCTCAAACCTTAGGGAAGATTAAATTCTTCATTCTAGTAATTTTCAGAATAACTCACTTGTAGGAACTTTAAGAAATAGGAGTTTCTTCGTAAAGTGTATTATGTTTCATGGAGAGCACATGACTGTATTAAATCATTTATATTCACTGAACAAATTATAATCTTTTTTTTTTTTTTTTTTTTTTTTATAAAAATGTTTTCAAAATAAATACAGGTGGACTTTATTAAAGCATTAATCTGATAAACCATATTTTATGGAGATGAACAATTACAAATATTGTAACTTTATAGTTAATATTTATTTTCTTTCTTTCTAATGCAACTGGCATACAATTAGCCATGGATGTCTTGGATGCCTTAAGGCAAGCGCTACACTGACGTTATTCACTTTGCATTACCCAGGGGGCGCGTGTAACTTGAAGATAAGTCACGGGCGCGGAGTAACAATGCCCCCGCAATGCTCTACGATCCTATTAGACCGGGACCTACAGTTTAAAGTGGATTCTGAACCACTACAATCATCCATGGCACCGCCGGGACTCGAACCCGAAACCTGTGGTACCTAGCGCCAGAACGTTGGCCACTCGGCCATTCTGCCCCACTAGTTAATATTTATTATATGAATAAAATTAAATAACATTAATAGTATGGCAATTTTTGCTGTTTTGATTGTATTTCGCTTGATATCGATGACAACACTGTATAGTGGAATTTTCCTAATTTTTTCTCTCTCAAATGCCAGAGCCATTTAGCAACGCACATGGATATACTTTCCTCTCTGCCCATAGTATATCTGCCCATAGAACACTTTAAAAAATCATGAGAAAACATTATGAATCTTTCTAAAAATCCTGGTAAACCAATAATTTTTAAAATTTTGGTGAATTTAATGACAAGGGCGTCGATAATAAGGCACTTTAATAAAACGTTATGCATAATTATTCGAAGTAAGTAGTTGAGTTAATTAAATTATTCTTTCTTATTTATTCATTTTGATGAAAGCATAGTTTATAGCTATCTACATAGCTCGTACTTATGCCTAATAAAAATATATTGTTAATTTTAATAAGATAATAGAGTAGCAAGTTTGTTCAGGAATTTAAATGTCCATAGAGGATGTTATAATAAACAGGGACAGGGTCATAAAAACATGAATGAAGCTTAAAATATCTTTAAAAGTATTTGATGCATCTTTATTGCTTAGCGTACTTAATAATTCTACCACAGGGAAAGCATTTTCTTGGGTAAGATGTTCAGGTTATCTTGACAATTCTACCACTTTATGGTTACATCATAGATAATTATGGTTTGCCATTATTTTTAATGTTCTGTACTTGTTTTGAAATTGGTAAATTTATTTCAGATTTTTTTTTAATGTCATACTGAGACATCAACGTTATTTGTTACTTTAGAGAGAATGTGTCCTTTACTTTTAATAATTAGCATATTTTATTTGTGCACAATTGTTTTTAAAAATTGCAATTTTTTTAATAGAATTTCATTTAAGGTATACTAAAGATAACGATTTTAAAGACTGGCATCCATTGAAGAAAAGAATGTCTAGTATTTTTAAATGGTGTATATTTTTAATTAATTATATTTTAAATAAAATATATAAATGCTCTTAAACATTTTAAAGCTAAAAACCTGAATAAAAATTGTTTATTATATGTATTAATTGTAAGTTATTAGAAAGCTGACGATCAAAGTATATTATTAAAACTTTCGTCTTATTAATCTTGCTATCAGTTTAACAGCTTTGATAAATTATTTTCAGTAAGCTATTTAGTTATTTAATTAAACTTTAGCTTAGCCAAAATATAAATCTTGGATTCCGCAAACTGTTTGAGTGAGGGTCTATTCATCATGCACAACTTGTTTGTATGCTGAATGATAACGATGTTATTTCAACTACACAAAACCTTCTAAGCCAATAGCTCTTCATCATGCACATGCGGACTGATATTATTGGTGGTGTTTTAATTGATCTTTAACTAATACCTCAAAGTGTTGAAGGTATTATCACACATTTTTTAGATGAGCTGTAACTAAATTTGATACAAAGACATTCCATTAGCTTCGCATTGGTAAATTTAGTTTCAGCAGGGTAGAACTCGTTCTTTAAGAACCATTGTCGTGGAAGAAAGGAAATTTTGAACATTATGTGATGTAATCATGATCTCTTTACAGATATGCATCGTTATGTTTTGTTAATAAAACCATCTTAATATCGCTATCGACTATCTTTCTTTCTTTTTAGTTATCGTGATCTTGTCATAGATATGTATCATTGAGTTTTGTTATTGAAGCCATTTTTATACCTTTATCGACTTTCTTTCTTTTCGCATCAGTCGTGTTGTTGTAGCATCAGAGCTTTAAAGACCAGTAGGTAAAATAAAAAGTGACATTTTGGAACCCTTTGTACAAACGACTGGAGAATTCAGTCAGATAATAGCATGGATAATATGTTATTTAAAACCTTGTGTAAAAACCAACAGTCAAGGATATAGAAAAATTTATTACAATAAAACAACTACAAATTATAAAACAATTTCAACACACAAGTTGATATTTTGTATTTCAATGAAATATTAATAAAACGTTTTCACAATATTTAATAAATATTATAAAAATATTATTAAATATTGTGAATTTTTTTTAAACATTTTGCTGAAATACAAAATATCTACTTATCTGTATTCAAAGAATAATCTACCATATATGTAAATTAGTTTTCGTATAATTTTTAAGACGTGCTTAAACGAGAAACAGACAAAAAAATGTTACTTTAACTATTAGGAGAAATATAATTACAGAAATTCAATGAGATGTTCAGATTTCTCATTTACTTTTTTTAATTCTAAAAATATGTTGGGTACATTTTGAAATTTCTTTTTTGCCAATTGATTATAAAAGATAGAGTGCTATCAAGGAAATTCTGCCGGAGTACCATATAGAGAATGATGATGTGGAATTTCATTTTGGAGGTCTTTCTAACCATTACAAAATCACAGGAAATCCACCAAGAAAATGACTACGTAACTTTCAAACCACGTCAATTAAGTATTTCAAGACAGTCACCCATTTACTACTTTGTGTAACATTAATTAAACTAACGATAATAGAATCTTTAATTACTTTCTTGGCGTAATTAATTCATGTCAACGCTTATCAAATTATAATTGTACAACAAAATGCATAACCATAATCCTTCACTTTTTGTAACTCTAATCAAGAAATAATTACCAAAGAATATATATAAAGAATGATTGCTAATAGTAATTTGTCTGGGAAAAGATAATTAGTTTTTATTTGAATATCTAGAATGTTAAAGCCAAAATTAAGACTGAAATGTGGTACAATGATTACAAAATAGACTATCATTCAAAATCCTGAAGGTTCTAATACACGTGTATGATTGTTAGCCAGTGTTGTGAAAAGTGAGGAGACACGAAGGAAATTGTAATAGCCTTTGAGAGTGCGTCCCACCAACAATTCCTGGTTGAATTTTTTTCCTGTTTTCCTTTGAACTCGCTCACATATAACTAACAAATGGGGGTAGATACCATTAAAATTTTCTATGGAAAACAATATTTTATCCTAATAATAAAGTACCTGATCAAATAGAAAATCAAATTAAATGCAAATCCCAAATATAAATAAAATTTTATTTATGACCAAATATATTTCACTGTGCTTCTAAATTAATTCTAATAAACTAAATGCATAGCACATGTAAGGTTTTGTAATCCATACCGAAAAACATTCGTTTTTTTGAAACAGCGAAAATCTTCCAGAATAATTTGTGATAAGAACTGTACATTTGACGAAGATTGATATTCTAAAGCAAATGCAGTAAAAAATAAGCAGGTTAATATAAATTTAAAATAAAAACTACTTAATTTTAGATTACTTGTGGATTAAAAATAAGAATGGGGAAAAACATCAAGACAGAATTTATATTTCATTGGGTAGAAAAGATAGTTTCCGAAAGTAGGTTAGAAGAATCACACTTCAAATTAAATTTGTTTTGCTTCTTTGTTATTACAGTGCACAGTCTTTTAATTTTAAAAATTTCACTTCTTAAAAACATTTTTCATGAAAGTAGAAACCGCATTAAACAAATTTTGTGTTTGGGAATGAGATAAAACATGAAAAACCCAGAGCTGTGAAATGATGGATGAGTTTCGCTAAAGTTACAGTGACGAAGATGGATTTTTTAATCATCCCGAAATGTAAAAAGATAAGTTAAAAGTTCTCCGAGCCTCTAATACGAAGGGGCATTCGAAATGTAGACGAAAATATTTAAAATATTAAAGAAGACTAAATTACTAATTATATTTTTTTTTTATTTTCCAACATCAGATTTTTACTTAGTTGCGAGTTATCTAGTAATATAATAATAATAAAATTTATTACAATCAATTAACATTAAAAAATTTTATTAAATAATATGATTAGCTTTTAATAAGTAATTCAAAAATTAAAAAGTAGTTTATATAATATCGTTTAAAATAATATTTTTTTTTTTTGCAATTTTATAAAAAATAAATAATTATGCTTTAAAAAAAAATATATATATATATCTTGAGGCAATTTTTTTATTTTAATTAACAATATATGATTACAAGTTATATGATTACAAATATATGAATTAATTATATTAAAAAACATTTGATATTATAGGATATTTAGAATTACAATAAAGCCATGTACAAAAAAATATTTTGTTCAAGTAAATTTAATTATAACTAATAGAAACCATTGTTTCTTAAATATAATTTTAGTATCAATAATTTGGTGCTAATGAAAAAGCAACACTTTTTTTAAAATTTAATAATCGAAATTTCCATTTTCCGTTTTGTTTCCAAAACTGATGTTCAAATTTAGAGAGTATATATAATATTATATATAGAGAGAGAAATATTATATATAGAGAAATTATATATAGAACGAGATAAAATAACATCATATGCAGCTTAAAATTAACATAACCACATAAAAGCATCACGCCATCAGCATAAATCACATGAAAGCTTCATATCATCACCATAAATCACATGAAAGTAACATCATATTCAACATAATAAAAATAGCAACAACCTTATGTGTCATATTCTGAGAGTAAGGAGTGAGCAAAATGATTCAGATATGTAAACAAATAAGTAGTTTATCACCAAATTACATACAAATGCAGCAACTTACCACTTTCAGAAAGCCTTATTATCCATTCTACTCGTGCATAATTCGCGTACTACTGTGTCCAAAACGTAAGACCAATTTTCAATTTAAAATTCCCGGGCTTATGGAATTTCATTTTTTTTTGTCTTTTTTTTTGCTGTTGCCACTGTCATTGACATCTGTGTGAAAATTGACGTCAAAATATTCATTAGTGTTTGAGTTACGCTTGGCTTTGTGAGACGCTAAAACGGATTGCGGCGATTTTTGAAACGTCTGAATTAATTGAGGAAAGAACTTGCATTCAATATTTCTTTCTGGTTGTTCACTATTTAACATCATTTTGTCCTTGGTTCTTCACCTCTCAGTTGATACCTCTTACTCATTTGTCTTCATCAATTAATATCATAGATGTTTTCCATCAGTCTATTGTACCTTTATCCGTGTGTGGCAGGGTATATCTTTAGATGGACACACATATCTTCATGGTTTTCCATGTAGAGCTGTGATTCATTTTGTGTAGAGAGATGATCTCATTGACGCTTATATACATTCTTATATCAATGCAATATGTAATATTTCCTTTCCTCAAGTTGATAGCGATGGAACACATATGGCAATTAATTTCTTATGGTATATGCATCATGGCAATTAATTTCTTCAAAATAAAATATTGCAACACTTATTGTGATTAGATCATTCTAGAGATTTGGATTTCCTCAAGCATGTTTAGGATTTTAAGGGGATGTGTTGCTCTTCTTAATCTACCATCTCGGGCAAATTACAGATTTAGAAAGTTTCACAAGAACTACATATTAAAGTTAATAGACTTCATAATTGATAACATCACAACGCTGTGTGTCATACATTGCTTCGCAAAGAATATCGAACATAACTTTTAAAAATATATACAAAACTAAAAATTCAATTTGTCAATGTTTCCATATTTTGGCTTTCAAAACACTATAATTATATTGTAATGTGTTTCCATAGTACATTACACTTTATTATGTAAATAAAAAGTCAGTAAATCAAGAATTTTTTCAATTATTTTTTAATGATTGAAAGAGCATACATGCGTTTAAAAGTGCATACTATATAATTCAATTCATGTTCTAAAATGGAACAACTCTTCTAAATGGAACGCACTTCAATGAGCTTCTCTTCTGCTTACATAATTACTATTTTACGCAGTACAGTACACCCATTTATTCCTGCTTTAAATTACAGTAATACAATTGTTACTGCATCTTGAACACCATTTACTCTTATGTAAGTATGAACGTTGAGCTTCTACATAATGCGTTGAAATGTTTCGTACAGAAATCTACTTTGACCTAATTGTTTTCTTGATAATTTCCTGTGAGATTCAAGCAAGAGTTCTTTACAATTTACTACAATTCCTTTTTGCACTTCAACATCTGTCTGTTATAGCACTAATTTCTACAAACGCTTTTACTAAATTTCGAGAAACTTTTGCTACCCACAGCAAGATAAGACAGCGACTTGAGACAATGTTCGTGGGTGAAATTTCTTTCTTATGTCAAATTTCCTTTTTTTCTAATGGCCAAATTCCATATGAGATAATATCTTTTCTAATTATATTTATAATTTTGTTAGAATTCCATAAAGCACTAATTTGCGAAACAGAAAGAAATATATCTTGCTTTTATTCAAATATTAAATACATTATTTATATTAAGAAAAAAGAATTTTTAATTTCCTGTGCAATGTGTCAATAATCCATTTAGAGCTAAAGCAATTTCAATTTCATTTAGTTTTCAGGAATTAAATGTTAAAAAAAAGTCAAAGCAGTTTTGAAATACGTATTAAAATGGAATATTTTTGCTTTGGTTTTTGTCAGGAGTTTAGCTGATAGTAGAATAAATCCAATTTAGAATTTTTATTTGGTAAAGATTAGGAAAGATTCTTCTTTCGAGTGCAGAAAAGATATAAACTTTTCAAAGAATATTTCTGCTCAAATTTTCTTATTAAATTAGTATTTAAATCAAACGTAATGTAGAGTTTCCATTGTTTATAATTGTATTTTGTTGTTTTGTCAATAATGTGTTAAAAAGGGAAAATAAAAGTGGACTTGGAATCGGCACTTTTCTCTTTGATTACTCATGAAGACAAAAAGGATAAAAAATAATGTCACGAATGCATGAGAACAGATTACTGACAATCGTGCCCCGTAAAAAGAAAGCATCTTGACTTTCGAAATCTGCCAAATGGGAGAAGACTTTGGCCCACCATGGGGCTGTTGCTTCAGAGGAGAAGAAAAAAAACTAGGAAGCTATTTTAAGGCCAGTCACTGCTAATTTCGATACTTTGTGTAACATTTAAAATTTCTTCTCTTCCAATGGACATTCAAATTTAGCTGCTATGAATAACCTTGTTTTCTGCGCTCTTCTGCCACCTACTGGAAATTCCCTATACTACTGGATTCAAAGATCCTTTAATAATTTCGATACTTTCTGTGCTATTTTCCAAAGTAAATTCCCCCATCAAATTTCAAGTTGCATTTAAGTTACAGGTTTCCATTTGACTGACTCTTCTTGTAATGCTCTTCCTAGACTTATAAAATAAAAAGAACAGATTAGAATAAATGTTAAATAGCAATTTAAATTAAATAGGCACGGACCTGATTGCCGAGTGGCTAGCGCTCTGGCGCTCGGTACAACAGATTTCGGGTTATAGTTCTGGCGGTGCCACGGATGTTTGTAGTGGTTCGGAATTCACTTTAAACTGTAGGTATCGGTCTAATTTGAGCCGTACTGAGCGTCCGTAGCTTATCTTCAAGTTACACGCGTCCCCTGGGTAGCGATAAATGAGTAACGTCGGTGTAGCGCTTGCCTTAAGGCGTAAAAGACAACTGTCTAAGTGTTTGCCAGCTGCATTAGGGAAAATAAATAAATAAATAAAATAGTCACATATATTGTCCTTTTAAATAATTATAAATATCTAATTAATTTAAAACATTTTCATGTAAATAATAATTTGTTTAATTCTAAAATAGTAACCGCATAAAACATTTCAATGTATTATTTAAAATATGTTCCTCTTTTACTGTAACGATGAAAATGTATTTCAGTGATACAATCTGAGGTGGAACTATACTCCCCGGGTAATAGTACTTATACAGTTAATAATCTTAAACATATTAAACTTAATACACAGGGGAAGCACGACAGTCATTCAACTTAGTCTCTTAATTAACAGCTAACCGACACGAAAACACGTTATGAAAGTCGTGTTACCGAAAATAATTAAGTTCAGTGACAAAACACTGGAATATTAGTTGCTGAGAATTTAGGATTGTCACAGTAAATTTGTGTCGTTTCTTAACACAAATTATTACGTTAAACTATGGATAAAACCCAAAGCTAATTTCTAGTGCATTGTTGATAATTACTAGTGTTACAGATGGCTTGAAATCCCATAAGAACATTTTTAAAAGGAAATGGCATAAATAGTAATTAGTCAAACCTTGTGTTATCTGATGCTTTGACAAATTTACGTAACTAATTTAGTAAATCTGAAGCAAAATATCTTCAAACTTAATAATCTTAAACATTTTGCCATCAAAATAATATTAATATGATTAACACATTTAAATTAAAATCCCATTTTTACTTGTGCAACAATTATTATCAATCTAAATTATAGAAGAAAATTACTGTTATTTTCGTATTCGCGGCACTTTCATTCCAGTCTTTTTCTAACACAATGGCAAAGATGTAATAGTTACAGTGGTACTAAGATGCCTTCATATTGAACCAAATTCAATTTTGAACAAACACTTTTAATCTTGGCATATATGGAGGTTCGAACCCTTCTTCCACCCTACTCGATCCCAGCATAAAGGCATTCCAGCCTATGACAAGGAAGCATTTGATTTGGCATTGCTTATTGAGCTTCGAACCAAGTGCCTTTGATTAAGAAACACAAAGAACAATTTGTTATGGATATTAGTGGTATTTTGTGTATTACTTATGTATGGCACGAATGACCCATCAGAGGGTGATGAGAGGAGGAATTTCAGGGGCAACGTCTTTAGTGTGTCGTACAGGGGGAAACTCGGAAAGTTCACCAAAACACCGAATTGCCACCGAGTCTTATAGATCTTAGGTAGCAATAATTGTAAAACAAGTAATTGTTTGGCATATAACATTTTCTTCAGGATAGTCTGCATACACAACTGAACGTGAAATTGTAGAACTATTTATGAGCATAATATTTATACATTAAAAAATTAATTATTCTGATGACTTCATATACACTCATGTCCATAAATTAAGGATAATTCAGAATCACACAGAAATTGAACTCTAAAATAAACATTTCACCTGTAGAATTATCACATACATCTTGAAGAAGAATGTGTTAATTACAGGAAACCAAGAGATGGCGCGGATAGTACGTCATAATGACGAGAGTGTAAGCGAGGGGTATATAAGGAATGGTGGCAAAGAAGTAAAATTGTTCACAAGCGCTTTAAAAGCCTTTAAGTACAATAACCGCATAGTTATGGCACAAAGGAAGCATTTGGACGATTTTTTATGTGGTAGAATTATCGGACGACTGGAATGTGGACGTACCCAGCTGGAAGTATTCGAGGAACTTGGAATCGCCCAGAGTGTCATTTCCAGGCTTTGGCAACGATTCCAAGATGATGGTAATGTGAGTAGATGTTACAGCACAGGTCACCCCCGAGTTACAACGCCGAATGAGGACCGGTATTTAGCAGTTACTGCCAAAAGAAACAGACGGAGCACAGCATCAGACCTGTCTCGTCAGCTCTCTTCAGCTACCGGTACGACAGTTTCAAGGCAGACCGTGTACAGACGCTTAGGGCACATTGGTCTATATGCTCGTAGGCCTGTCAGATGTGTTCTACTTACCGCAACTCACTGTCGCCTGCGATTAACCTGGAGTAGAGAGCAGGCATTTTGGACACCGCAACAGTGGTCTTGTGTGATGTTTTCCGACGAGTCCATGTTTAGTTTGCAGTCTGATTCTCGCCGAACTTTCATATGGAGAGCGCCAGGTACCCGTTACCACCAAGAGAACACCATTGAACGACACCGTTACGGTGGTGCAGGATGGCTCGTTTGGCCAGGAATTATTCTTGGTTCCAGAACTGACCTGCATGTTCAGAGTGTAACGATGACAGGCTACATATATCGGGATGTCATTCTGGAACAACATGTACGTTTGTTTCGGGGCGCCATGGGTGCTGAATTTCTGTTTATGGATGACAACGTCTGTCCTCACCGTGCAAACATTGTAGACGAATGCCTTCAATTGATGGATATAACCCGTATGGATTGGCCAGCATACTCACCGGATTTGAATCCAATAGAGCATGTATGGGATATGCTTGGCCGACGAATTGCAGCCCGTCAGCCCCGGAACTTCGGAGGGCATTGCTTGATGAGTGGTGTAATATTCCCCAAGATCAGATTGATAATTTGATACTCAGCATGCCTAGGCGTTGTAAGGCCTGTATTGCATCGCCCGGGAGACATTTATGTCTCCCGGGCGATGCAATACAGGCCTTACAATTATATTAGCGATCATACTAACCATCATACCATATTAACCATCATACTAACCATGTTATACTGTTTTTTGTAAATAGGTTCTTTTTTTTGAAATTTGCACCAGGGAGTAAAAATCGCAATTTTTATTAATTATGTCAAACATACAGCATCTTTTTTTGCTCTTTACCTTTTGTTTAATAAATAGACTTCACAAATAAGTCAAATTTGTTTTGCTTCTGTCTCTTTCTTTGCCTGAACTTCATTATCCTTAATTTATGGACATGAGTGTATTACAGTTTCATTTCTTACTCAATGAAGGAAGAGATTTAGACATGTGGCAAAGGTAACTTATTTTGAAAAATTTGATAGAATTTTCGGATAATTTTTGTAAGAGTTGACTTAAAAATTGTAAAAATTATTTTTTTTTAAATGGTATAAATGCAATTAGATACCTTAGCTCTTTTAACAAATAAGAGCTGATGAAATATGTCCAATGCATCTTTTCAATTATTCTTTAAAGAAAGGAATCAGCATTTTATCTTTTAGTTTCCCAAATCCTCTTAAATATCCTCCTGATAATCGATGTGAAGATTTTACACATGCTGGGACAATCGCTATAGAGTCTCTTTATTTCTGAAAGAAGTAACTGCAACGGAGACCACCAGCGGATTCACATGTATGCTAGTTGTAGCACTTTACCCCTGTATCACGAGTGAAGTACTTAATAATTGCGAAAAAAATATTAAATAGTATTTAACATTTGACCCAAATTTCTCCTTAAAAGCAGGTTTATATGTTCAAATAAGCCATAACCATATCATCTGCAATTAATTCAATTAACCATAACAATATCAATTTAAAGTGAATTTTAGTTTTAACACAGAGAAGATGCGGAAACTCATACAAAATTCCTCATAGAAGGCAGTACATCAAAGGCAAACTATTTCGAACAGTTTGATTTTTGAATAATTTTCGTAACAATTAATTTAGAATTTAAAAAAAAAAAAAACACATTAAATGGTCTAAATACATCTCGGGTGGTAAATTGTTACAAATCAGAGCAGATCAAATAGACCAAAATAAGTCTTTTCAGTTACACTTCCAAGAAAGGAATCAGCATTTTAATCTTTTAGAATCCCCAAATCCTCTTACACATCCTTCTTCCGTTCTATTCCCTTATCCTTCAATTCCATTGCAGAAAGCCGTTTAGATTTCGTGACGTGTCTCATCCTGAGAAACGTTCTTCGATTAGACCTTTCAGCGTTTCGGACATCGTTTGCCAAAGAGTTCGAAATGCCCTAAGCAACCGAGACACTGTCTCCATCAAAGATCTGTTTTGTGACGCAGGTTAAGAGATTGGGATTGAAAGTCTTGTGGAAAGGAAAGATTTCGTGCTTGACCTGCAGAAAGATCGAGTTTCAAAGGGGGGAATTTTCTCGAAAGAGAATCCATTTCGGGAAGTGGGAAGAAGGATGTCGTTTTAAACTAATCGATTTCGTGCATCGACGATTTTTTCAGTGGATGATTTTGGAGTGTTTTAAAAGAAGATCGGTTTTAATAGGTGTAATTTAATGACAGGTTGGTTTAAACTTCGGATACTTATTTATTACATCTATTATTGTTGATTCAGAACATGTTCAATTTATTATTATAAAATATTTTGTTATTTCTCTGAAATTTCTCAGAGGAACATTTTCTCAATATTGAAATGAATTTCACTCCAAGGAATTGCTATTGCCAAAATCAGTGAAATAACTCGTTATCTATGCAACTACGTATCGTATTAGGTATTATCGTATGACAGAATTATTCGTTTATAAATATAACAATAAGCTTAGCAAAATTCCCAACAAATAAAATAGTAAAGCCATATCCATTGATAACCTATTGTATTTCGTTCTCTAAACACTATCGGCACTCATAAGAACACACTGGGAAATCTTTAGTAAAATATAGGAGCCAATTTCCAATTTTAATATTCGTATGTGTGTTCCCTACACATACGAATATTTTCTTTTACTTACATAAATAGGGGCCTGATGGCCGAGTGGCTAGTGTTTCGGAATCCACTTTAAGCCGTAGGTCCCGGTTTCATATGACCATAGAGCTTCACAGAGCCCAATCAGACTTTTTCTCACCCATCATTCCCAAACTGTACAGGGGAAACTCAGCTCTAGGCACAGTGATGTGGTGCGGTGTAGTAGTAGTACTTACATAAATAAGTCGACAGCGTTATTAATCGGATATCTTTCAAATTAATATCTATTAAATGCTGAGGGAAATTGGTCGAGTATACGAGCGAACATTGGCTATTACTTATATAGATTGATTATGAGATTATATAGATGTAGATATTACTTATATAGATGCATTATTTTTAATTTCTAAATCTGTATCAGAGCACGGTATTATATATATATATATATATATATATCATTCCACATGAGGACATACGGAAATTGCTTAGTCTGCATTCGCCCAGGCTAAGCAATTTCTTAATGGTTCTTTCTTAATTTGTGTAATGGTTAATTTCTTAATGGTAGTTTTCTTAATCCAGTTTTTTTTTAATGGAAGTGCTCAATATTTGTGTCAAATATTGTCAAAATCGGTGAAATACCATCTATGTAACTATTCAATATTAACCTATCAAATTGTATATTAGTCTACAATCATAATCTCTTGATTAATTCATAATGATAATTCCACCTATCATTGGCTTTTGTTATGTAGTTCTCTAGGTGGTCAAGTCACGGCTTCATTATAAAAATACTATACATCAAATGTATATAAGTTTATAATTATTTACAAGAAAATATTAATATATAACAAAGGATGAGACTTAATATTATAAGATAGTATATTAGACATCGTCATGATATTTATATTTTTGTTGATAGTCATAACATCAGCGCGATTAGTAAATTTAATAATAAATAACATCGATTGACAATTATTCCATGCTTTTATATAAAATAGCTAATGTTCAAAAACTAATCAATGTACACAAAAGATAATGTACTATTTTCAGTTATTTAAGTGTGTACTTTGGATGTATTTCTCTTTTTTAACACGAACCTATCTCTACACCTTACCAACGTGAGCAAACTACTACTCATTTAGTAGCTAATCAGCTTTGTTTGATGCTATCAAATAATATACTAGTTAACTAACTTATCTGCTATCCTTATTGATAACGAGATTTAACTAATTCTTTATCCTCTGATTTTTCCAAATAATGCTTTAACCGCATAGTCTCGCACTTTTTCACACTTTTGTTAAAATAAATCATGGTCACGCTGTGAAAAATTATATACCAAATGTACCATGTAATTTTTACTATCTATTAGATAGCGAATTATGAGGCCTAGTGCTATTTGAGCACTGTATTAGTAACTATCATTCTCTAAAATGCTGTACAAATCAAACTTCTCATATACATTAATTTTTATTCGTATTTCGAGATTCGAATTGACATTAAAATGCTTCACTTGCTCCAAACTATATCAAGCTGAATCTACCTCTATTTGTTTTATACCTTACCAAAATGACTCAGATACCAATAATTTAGCTAACCAGTTTATAAGATGCTAAAAATTATATGCTATTTAACTATCTTAACTATCAATCTTGTTGTTAATGAGATTTAACTAACTATTTATCCTTTAATTTGCATCAAATAATACTTTAATTGCATGGTCCTGTATTTTCACACATTGGTTCAAATAAACTATGGTTACTCTGTCAGAAATTATATACCAAATGTACCATATAATGTTTTGCTATCTATTACATAGCAAATTATTAGGAGTAGTGCTATTTCAGCGCTGTATTAGTAACTATCATTTTTTAAGATGTTGTAGAAATAAAACTTCTGATATACATATTTTTTTCCTATTTCCAGATTCGAGTTAACATTAAAATGCTTCCGTTTCTCCAAACTTTTTTAAACCCCATTTCCAGTCTCATTCAACGATCGTTCAATTTCTTCGCTGAAAACCTTTTAAAATTCCAGAAATGACACTTTAGGAGATGTTCTTCGATTAGAGTCTTTTTGGACATCATTTGCCAAAGAGCTCGAAATGCCTTGAGCACTGGAGTCACCGCCTCCTTTAAAGAACGCTCCAGATCTGTTTAGTGTAGGAAAAGGAAAAGAGATTTGGATGTGGATTTTCGGAAAGGAAGAGATTTCGCACCTGGTTTATAGAAAGATAAACATTAAAAGGAAATTTATTCAAAATGCAATACATTTCGAGAAGAAAATTTGCATTTTAAGATGCTGGACTTCGCGAGCTGAAGAATTTTTTTAAATTAAAAATTGACTTCTGACCTTATTTACTTCTGAGTTGTATAATGTGGAAATGATTTTGACTCACATAAGATTTGAATATTTATTCAAGATTTTTATGTCATATTTTTGATTTGATACTTTTTAGAATGGTCTGCATCTTGAGAGTTGTTATTATCTTCTAGAATGGGAGATAGGTAGCATATTAATCGTTTTTCAGAAGAAAAAAATATTGGAGCCCTAATAAACTGTATCCATATTTTACCACCACAATATTAAATGAAGCCTCTCAGAGCTTGTATAATGGGCTTGTTCATACTCTTCTTTCCCTTTTTCATATTTGTAGTTTTTAAGTACTTCTTTTGCATGACTTTCTCGGGTTTTTTTTAAGAGAACCTATCTCTATATGTGCTACCCCTTACCAAAGTGACACAGCTACCATTCATTTATTTAATCATTTTCATATGATGCTATAAAATTATATGCTATTTAACTGTCTTAACTGCTAACTTTATTTATAAAGAGATTCAACTAATTCTTTATTCTTTGATTTGCTCCAAATAATACTTTAACCGATGGTCTCACACATTTTCACACTTTGGTTAAAATAAATCATGGTTAATGCTATCAAAAATTATATAACAAACCAAACACATAATTTTTTAATTTTTTTTAATATTAATAATTATACCAAACCTATCACATAATTTTTTAATTTTTTTTTTAAATATTAATAATTATACCAAACCTATCACATAATCTTTTAGGAGGCCCAGTGCTGTTTAAGCCCTGTATTAGCAACTATCATTCTCTAAAATGTTGTACAAATCAAACCCATCATATAAATATTTTTTATTCCTATTTCGAGATTCGAATTGACATTAAAATGCTTCATTTCCTCCAAACTTTTTTAAGCCCCATGTTCCGTCCCATTCAACTATCGTTCAGTTTATTCGCTGAAAACCTTTTAAAATTCCAGAAATGACACTTTAACAAATGTTCTTCGATTAGACTCTTTTTGGACATTATTCGCCAAAGAGCTCGAAATGCCTTGAGCACTGGAGTTGCCACCTCCATCAAAGAACCCTCCAGATCTGTTTAGTGCCCGAAGGGGAAAGAGATTTGGATGTGGATTTTCGGAAAGGAAGAGATTTCGCACCTGGTTTATAGAAAGGTTAAACTTTAAAGGTAAATTTATTCAAAATGTAATAAATTTCGAGAGGAAAATCTGCATTTTAAGATGCTGGATTTAGCGAGCTGAAGAATATTTTTAAACTAAAAATTGACTTTTGACTTTATTGACTTCTGAGTTGTATAACGGGGAAATGATTTTGATACATATAAGATTTTAACATTTATTCGATGTTCTTATAGTGTGTTTTATATTTTCGTATTTTAAAATTCTCGGCTTCTTGGTATATGGTCATTTTCGTCTAGAAAGGCAGATGTGTAGACTCTAGAAGGCCAGATGTAATCGTAAAGGAAAACACTCCATACCAATAAATACAGTTTATACAGTACATCCTTAATACAGTTTATTAAGGCTCCCATAATGTTTTCTTTAAAAAATTATGGGAGCCCTAATAAACTTAATCCATATGTTAAATGAAGGCTCTGGGCTGGCATAACGGGCTGGTTCATACTCTTCTCCTCTCTTTCTCAAACTAAACAAAATGACATTCTAACCTGTGGATTTATCGTGCCTATTCCAGGCATAGTTATCAAAGGTTTCTTGTTCGGATTTTCTTTTCAGACTTCGAAACCTACTTTTCTGATTTCGGAAACGGAATGCTCAGTCTATTAAGCCATTTGAAGGTTAAACATAAATATTATTTATTTTTTATTATACGTTTTTGATAGTTAAATTTTTTAAAAATAATTAATATACTATCTAACATTGGCTGGGTGGTTAGAGTATTGATATAAGGAGGTTTATTTATTTTTAGAAGTCCGTTTTAGAGTCAAGCATTTCATTTAAAGCAACTTGAAAATATATTATTAAATTATAACATGCAATATACCTTTCTGATGTCAAGTTCTAAGTAGTGCTTCGTAAAAAAAGCACAATTTTTATTCATCTCTATCTTAAAAAAAATCTACAGAATTCCTCCTTTTGTATAAGAATAATAATAACGTATAATATGAGATGGCTACGCGTTCTGACATCATGGCTTTTTTTTTTGTAAATCTTGCGGAATTGCTGGAAATTTTAGATTAACAAGAAAATTTAATGTTTCTTTTAGAGAACGCTTTGAAAATATGAAAACTTCTCATTTATATACATGAACATGTAGTGTACTATTTTTTATTTTACGATTTATCCAGCTAGCTGAATAACTACATAGATAAATTAAATGAAATACCATCTAACAAAAATTATTATATTTTTTCTTCACTTGGCCACTTCACTTTTCAAAATTGGTCAGCGAAGAAAATAAACAATAAATTTTTAAAACTGTATATATTGAAGCACAATAAATATACCAAAGTAAATAGATAAATAAATAAGAATTATTCATTTCAGGTGTTTTATTTTTGTAGATAAAAATTCAACAAAATAATCATTTTCGCAAAGTCTTATCAAATAGTTTCCAGTTATGATTATAGAAGTATTTCCCATGGAGTAAACATTTCTTGGAAGAAGAGAATTCTCCCGAGAATTCGCGAGACAGAATTTTCGACTTCTTCTAAAATATATAAACAGAGTTTACTGAAGAACAAAAAAGTTGAAAATATATTCTTTCTGTCTTAATATTGAAAAAGTTTTGTTTTGGAAATGGAAAACACTTGTTTCTTCCTTGTTCACGAACATTTGTAAGAGAAAGCCTTTTCTTAAAAAAAAACAAAAAAAAGAGCGAAATACACAAACTGGATAACTCTTCCGTCAACATTCGTGATCTTTGAACCGTCTTGTTGTTTCTTTGCAGAAAAAATAACTTTGAAGAACTTTGCTTGAAGGAATTTTTCATATATGTTGAATGTGGATACGAGAGTTTAGTAGAAACAACGAACATTTGTTTTGGTAATGGAAGAAAGGAAGTATACTAAAATGAATACTGAATCTTTGGAAAGTGTTTTCTTTGTGTAAGGACATACTTTTTTTTTCGTCTAAATAATGCATTAATTGTTTCCAACTTACTCCTGATGGAGAATATTTAATATATTTTTATTATGTAAACATTTTGATAGTTACTTTTATTTATTTGACCATCAGATGTATTTGTTTTTGCGAGTGATAGATGCTCGGTGCCACAGGTTTTGGTTGCGAGCCCTGACGGGGCTATGGATATTTGTAGTGAAAAAATAGTTAAATCTACTTTAAACTGTAGATCCCGGTGTAATATGACAACGTTGTATATACAATATATGAATACAATATATGACTATACAATAAACTACGTTGGTTTTAGGCTTGAAGTAAATCAGCAACAATGAAGCTTTGTTTGTATGATACATTATTTGTGTTTCTTTCCACAAATAAAAATATGTCCTTCTGCAAATAAACGCAAGGAAAAAAATGTTTTGTATCATTAAGGTCCATTGAAATCTCAGATTTAATTTATCATTCCTTTCACAAGGAGACAAATTGGATTGTTCACATTGTTCATGTTATTTATCACTACATTAATTTATCAATAATATCTCGTAACTTTTCAAACGAATTTCTTAACAGATCAGCGCTTTACTCTTGAGAAATAGATCCTGGAGACACTTTGTAAGCTGTCATCAATTAATATTATCTTCTGGTTAATCAACGTCAGAATTGTCAAGTAAGTCAGAAATCAAAAATCTGTTAAATTAGGATCACCATTAAATATACAAACTCAATAGATTATGGAATATTAAATATATTATTCATTACAAATTTAATAAATAAATGTGTATATAAAAAACACAGTAAAAAATTATATAAATTAAAAATAATAAGTAATCATTGCATTGATTAATTTCTAGAGAACATGAAAAACACGAATATGGAAAGAAATTCTAATGTATATTTTTTTGTATCAGTGCAATAGATGTATGTCCTTGTATATCCTTACAATGTCATTTATATCCTCGTATTAATTGTTACAATATAAAAATATCTGGAGTTACATCAACTCGGAGTTAAGCAGGTTTTAATTCATTTGTTTAGCAATACTGCTACTTACTATTTACAAATTAAGATTCTTTTTTCTACATTTCTAAATGTAAAGAACCTGTCTTTCAAACGTTGATTTCTGTTAAATCATTATCACCAATAAATTTAAAAACGAATTAAATTATGGAATGCTAAATATATTATTGTTTTCAAATTTAATATATAAATGTGTAGATATGAAATACAGTACAATATATATATGTATATATAATCTAAAAAATAATAAGTAATCATTGTATTAATTAATTTCTAGAGAACAATTACAAATATGGGAAACAAATCTAGTGTATAATTTTTTTGTATCAATGCAATAAATGTATGGGCATTAATTATTACAATGACAATTCCTGAACTGGTACTCACCATTTCAAAATTAAGATTGTAAACTATGGTTCTTAATATTTAGAAATGTATAGAATCTTAAGCGATGGAAATTTTATTCTTTTACACTTTTTGTGGAAAGTAAAACGATATCTTTGGAATATAAACTTAACATTATCAAAACATTTGATAGTAAAAATAAAAATTTGGGAATTGGCAAAGTAGTTTGAATTACCGGAATATACAGTATGAATAATCATAAAATAAAAAGAATCGTTGTTAAATTCCTGCATTCAAGAAAATTAGCAACCATGATGTCATTATTGCTCAGATGGGTACAATACTGAAATTATGGTATGATAATCAAATAATAGTGAATAATTATTCTGTTCAACATACCACTGCGTGCTATTTAGCAAAACATTTTGTCCTAAATTAGTGTTTCTGTCAGTACTTTATTCACATATGTCCAAATTTATAGATATTTATATGCAAAGTTGTACTCCAATGAGCACGATTTTCGTCAAACTCACATATCGCTTAATTTGAGAATATTACTGTACTTTCTTTATTATCTTTTATTCCATAAAAATATAAATTAACTTAATTAAGTTAATGATAATAATTTGTTATATTATTTTGAGAATAAAATGGAAGTGACTCATGAACTTTTTTTTTGGATATTAGATTGTTAGATTTATTCTTAAAAACACCTTTCTTCATTGTTCCTATATGTAGGTAGGTATCCAACAACCAGGTAGTACAAAATTTGCTAGGAATCTCTGTAGTAAGGAATTTGAAAATCAAGTGCCTGGCATTAGAAAAACTATTATGCAATTGATCTGAAGCTAAAGAAATTAAAATTAAACACAGGATTGACAAACAATTGAGTTGTAATGCTAAATTTCATAACGGTTTGATTAAGAAATGTAAAGATTTACATGTCTAAAAATAGAATTGATAAAAATTGTAGGCAATTAACCATTATAATACTTGAGTTTAGAAACCATTTCTTGACATGCATTATGGACATCCCACAGAAAATGTAATGTTATCTATCGGGGCATCCATTATGATTTTTATGAAAATAATGTTAGTTATATTAGATAATAAGTACAAAAATTCAAATACTCTTTTTTAATGGACATTCTTACTTGAATGGTTATAAGAGACAAGATGTTCTTATGAGTGACATACAGAAAACAGGAATTTCCTACTACCTCAACATCACTTCACTTTTCTATTATGAGTATTATAACCAACAATTCCAAATTATTACAACTCACAGGTATTGCTTTTACATTACATTTTATCGCTTTCTTAAAATCCAGTACCTCCGACCACCGAAAAAGGAAAAACTGGAAAAAATATTTATCTTCGTTGAATTATTTCACCCTCTTTTCGCTTTTAAAAACCGAAAAACTCTGGAGCAATATGGCTTCTGAGCGCATCATCTGTCAATTGGGAAAGAAGAATTGTCTGTAAGAAGAATATGACACTATTGAACAAGCGGCTAAATGCATTCGTTGCGGGACTTTCTTTTCTCGAAGAAAGCTCGGCTCCGAGATGTTTTCTCTTCTGCGCCGCTATGTGAGGTCGGCTGAGACACGCAGATTAAATTCTCTCAGGGAAGTAAAAGTCCCGGA
The DNA here is from genome assembly GCA_021605075.1 of Caerostris darwini. NCBI lineage: Eukaryota > Metazoa > Arthropoda > Arachnida > Araneae > Araneidae > Caerostris > Caerostris darwini. The sequence goes on along the minus strand of BPLQ01002161.1, from coordinate 227,715 downwards.
TTAATGCGCCCTTTTATGATAGAATGGTCTTTTATGATGCATTCGGTACAAGAAGCTAGGGAAAAAAGAATGGGAATAGCGTATCGATATATTTTTAATGGTGGACTAATGCCTTTGCTAAGAAAACTAAACATTTACTATCATTGCATGGCAAACAAATTATGTTATCATGGAAGACAAATATAAAAAGTATAAAAACGTTTATTAATAATGTATCAACTATGAATTTAAAGGGATGAATTAAAAAAAGCAATATTAATATTGAAAAATTATATTTAAATAGAGGAAATATATATAGCATTAATTAGTATAGCTTTGAAATATATTTCCAAGTTCAAATATTGATAATAATAAATTTAGACATATAAGTATTGTTGTATAACATATTTACACATACATTGCTTTATAACACTAATTTACAAATTAGTGTTATAAAGCACTGATCAAAGCATCCAAGGTTCAAGATTTTGAAGCAAACATAAGAAAAGCTATTTTTTTCTTGTTGAAGATGAGGGATTTCTTGTGTGCTACATAAATATATATACTACGAACAACCATCCGAAGAGTGGTTCTTTCTAGGAGAGCTTTAGAGACATAGAAGAAAGTCTATCCAGATAGTCTAACTAAACTTTTTGTACACATTTCCCCAATTTCTTTGGGATCTGTTAATTTTTGAAAGCAATAACTTCAATGGAGACCAGGAGTGAATTTGAATCCTCATTAACACTATCAGCACATGCTACCATTTTGCCCCAAGTCATGTGATTGGAACAGCTTAAGAACATTTTTGTTGACTATGTTTCTTAGTTTATTGTTATATTTCATTTGATTAATACTTGTTAAATAAATAAATTATTATTACTAAAAAAATTGTAGAGCAAAGCATTATTTGCTTTTAAGTCACTTTAATTTCTATTTATGTTTTAACATTTAATTTTGCAATTCATTAAAAATATTTGTAATCTTGTTTTTATTGAAATGTTTACATAAAGCATGCACATTTGCATTATTTTAAAAATATTCAATTATTACGATATATTTAAATATGCTATTCAATTATTTCTTAATATCATATTTAAAATATATTATCTGGAAAAATATTTATGAGGTAGCCTTGAGATTCTAAATTTATTGATCTAAACTGACACTTTTAAACTCAATTGAGTACACACCATATTTCATGCATTTTATACTATTTCACGAGATATAGTATTATTACGTTGTATATAATTAAAATTATTACTCAATCACTTTTTCTGTTAGCTGTATTCAAAGGTTTCCGCATTAATGCTAATAAAGTTAAAATTTGTATTAAATGTTTTATTTTACATTTGAAATAAAACTTTTAGAACCATGAATGCCAAATATGTTGCTTACGTCCTTTTTCATATTTTTAAGGCTTGAAATATACATATTTATACTTCTTATTTTACCTCGTATAGAACAGTTGTGATCAGGTAATCAGGATATGGTTTAAAATAAGAACTCTATAATATGTCTTATTGTTTTCAATGCCAGTCACTTTAATCTAATTTATTTTCCACCAGAATAGCAGATATGTCGCAGATTCAGCATCATTCTGGGTTCGAGACTCAATATACCACATTACAATTTGCCATCTTACATTTGTACAAATACCTACAACATCTTACAAATTTATCATGTTTATTCTAGACATAAACTCTTTCAGTTCGTCTTTGTCTGTCAGGTTTTGAAACCTATTCCCTTAATGTGGAAAGTGAGTTTCCCAGCACGCTACATTGAATTAGAAGTTCAAACGTAATAACTTAGAATAAAATTCACAAAAGATTTATTTTTATGTGATACCATGTTACTCGTACGAAATAGGGTTAAATTTTCTGCTAAGTTAAGCAAACAGTTCCATATTATAACATTATTTACTCACCTTTGTTATTGCTTCCATACCCCCTTTGGAGCACAAACAATCTGCAGCAATTCCATTAGAAGAATGCTCCCATCCCTCAACTATTTATGTCCTCAAAGTCCAGAAGCTGTCCCACGGAAGAGGCGATACAATCTGAAATGTGGAGAAGTGTCTGGGGAAATGGAGCAAAGTAGATTGGTAAGTTCTTTACTCTTCTCACGAAAGACCAGATTTAGTGGGTCGGTTTCTTAGTCTAGCCTCTGCAGTCTGGAGTTGTTCTGGAATATTCAAGCTATGAAGTTCGAACTTAGATTAGTATGTTCACAGATGAGGTGCGCTGAGTGAAACTGAAATTTGAAGGTCGAAATGTAATTATATTTATTTTCACCGCAACAACTTCAAAAATTCCAAAAAGAGAATAGAATATAAAAATTTCTATATCATTTGTTTCCTCAGAAATATACAGGAAATAGTTAATTTTTCTAGAAATGTCATTAAATTTGATAAGTTTTAATAAAAAAAAAATTATAATGAATTCACCTTCTCTTCGTTTGCTTAAGGATTTCTAGTGACGAACTTTATTTCTGATAATTAGTTAACAGTTAAGTAAAGAAAATACAATTTCAACATCTTTTGCAATATTCTAAAGGTAATCACGAGAGTCTTCATAAACCAGCAATGGCTAGTTATTAGAGTTACTCCCGGGCAGTCTTAATAAATATCAAGTGGCTATTTGTATTACACCTACATTAGTATAGTATACATACGTTAGCGCATCACTTTGCATCCAACTTGATTTATTTGCTTCCTAAAAATAAGGCCCCAGCAAATATAATATTTGATTAGTTTTTCAATCATTCGATCTCTAACAACAATGAGTTTTAAGACAACTCTTTATCTATATACTTTCCGTGAGATTATTCGAGAGATGGTTTCGCAACTTTTACTGTTCCAGCTCGTTTAATCTAAGTCTTACATTCAAATGCATGTCGATAGCACAGTAAAAGTTTTCGAATACAAATGTTCATCAATAAAAAAAAATTAAAAATATTTTTTTTTTACAAAATTACAATATTAAATTATTCTGTAGCTTTTACCATACAAAAAGATACTACTAACATAATTTAAATTCCATTATTTTTTTGTGCAGTTTTTAAATTAAAGTTAACACATATCAAAATTCCTTATAGAAGTGTCTCTAGAGTTAAATAATGAATAGCGAAATATTAAAAATTTATTTGATTCTGACTGGGTTTTTTTTCTTTTTCTTTTTTTCTTTTTTTTTTCTTGATTTAAATGTTTATTTAAGTGATCAATTACATTTTATTTAAAATAATCATAGTCGAAAGACTATTTATTTTCATTTTGTTTCACATATTGTACATATACTATAAATACAAAATTAAAATAATATTTATAATAATTAATAATATTTAATAATTTAACTTTTTCTTACCTAATGCAGTCTTGTTTTTATTTTTACTGAAATGCGGAGACCATAAATATTTCTTCCAGATTTTATTTCATAATTAATGACAAAATAAATGACATGGATAATGGAAACGTCCTCTTGTAAGGCAATCTAAACTTTTTAAAAACACTGTTTGAAAATTCTAGAATATCTAATTGTATAAAAAAAAATATCTTTGAAACAAGACAGGATAAATTTCTGTAAACATGTTTACTGAAAAAGGGCTCTTTAAATTTACGTTGAAGACAGCAAGCATTAAAATAGTTCAATAGGGAATTTCTTTAAATTTAAAACTGATCGAAATCGTTTAACTTTACAGAAAGTAGTTTTATTAAAAATGTATGTATAATATAATGCAATTTATTTTCTATACGAATGCTTGTTTAAAATATTTTTTACGGTTAAAACTTAGATAACATGATAAAAAAACTGTTTTCGGAAGCCATTAAATTTGTTTGTTGAGATAAGAATCACATGAATATTAAATTTATCATGCTGGAATTCTACAGAAAATAAATAATTTTATTACATTGTTGGATTTCTCATATGAATATATAATCAAGTCATATTTAAAAATATCATAAGTTAATTATAATTTCAATTACAAAACATTTGACTGACATATTTTTAAAATATTAAATATTCTAATGCATTTAAAATTGCTTTGACTGCTTTTATTTCATTGTTAAATAAATATATCTTTCGTGAATTTATGTAATCTTAATGGCGGATTTGTTTTGAGTGTGAAGCAGTTATTTTAAATATAAATAATTAAACATACTAGTCAGTAGGTATTTGTTCATATGGTAACTTTTATCCACTCAAAGGCCACGAAATAAATTCGTGGTTAAAATTTTTTTCAACCATATGTCCCTTATAATATGTCTGTTTGGAATTAGATTCCTGATACACATCGAGAGGTTCAATTCTAGGAATTCTACATTGTTAAGAAAACTATTATAGGAATGTGCGAAAATTTTACCACGGAAAACAGCCTATTGCATAGGAGTTTTAAAAATTACAGCTACATCGATACACAAAAGAAATAAAAATAGAAACGAACTCTCATCTCGATAGTTATTTCCTCTGTAGACTACACATGTTGCGTCAACCTATTGATAGTCAAAACATTTTTGATTAGAACATAATGCTTAGAATCATTTCTCCAAACATAAGTGAACTTAAATATAATGTAATTTAAAAAAAAATACTTATGCTTATATCCTCAAAACAGCAGCCAAAAATCCAAGAGCTATTCATATTTAAAACATTATAATACTATTGTACTATCCCATATTCAAAGACTATATATTTATTTGTAACATTAACATAATGATTAAATGAGTGTTAATAAAATGAAAGTAAAAAGGTTCAACTATTTTAGGTCTAGGAAAGCGAGATCATCTAGTTACTTAATAAAAATGATTTAATAAATTAAAGTTCTTATAAGGTAATGTTAATTGCTAAAATTTATATTTTATAAATTTTAAATCAGAAAGCCTTTGTTTTTAATATGAAATAAAATAAATTCGATCAGCCATATAAATATGTAAATTTTAAGAAAGGCCAATGATTAATATATATTTATAATAGTTTTTTTTAAATATTTTCATTAAAAATACTTTATAACTTTATATTTTTACGCTTTATAATACTTTAATAGCTAAGGAAATATAACTACTCTTAAAACTTTACTTTTTAAGAAACTTTTTTTTTTTTTTTCGTTCACAGATTACAATTTCTCAAATTTCTAGCAGCATTTCCTTACAATATCTTTCTTCTATTATCGGCATTTTAGATTGAAATGATAAGGCCTTTATATATCTTGTAAAGTTTTAGACTTAGATAAATATCTACAGTGAAAAAAAAACATTAATATCATAATAATAATAATAATAATGTAATGTATACAAAATAACTTTATTGAATACACTGAATACTTTTCAGTAGTTTGCATTACTTTTCTTTCTATTGTGAGAAAATATAAAATAATGGTGTAGTAATTTATAATGTTGATTGAAATAAAAAAACACTATTTATTATAATTCAAGATTACTTTATTCATTCGTTTCTTTTCATGAATGGTGACTATATTGACTTGAAGGATGAAAAAAAGAACAAAGAAATTTAAAAAAACAGGCTATTTACAAGGAACGATTTAGAAGTTTCTGTAAAGTATTTTTTTTCTTTCTTTTTGTGTATGGATTGGCTTTTAAAGTTTCATTTCTTCATTGACTACGACATCATAACTCTTTTTGTTTATTGTGAGTGAATAAAAAGCCTTACAGTATTATAAAAATTAATATCTGTCGACTTAAAAGCTTAATGTAGTAAACACAGAAATGCATTAAAAATAGCTCCGACAAAAGATAGCGAAAGGAGGTTTTTAGAAAGGTTACTTAATGGTTAGCTTAAGTATTGATAATGCTAAAAGAATCAGGGATTTTTTTTAAATAAAAGTATATTTCTGTATGTTTGTATATTACATCATTTAATACCTAAATTCAAGACCTGCGTTTTGATTTTTTTGTTATTAATTTTCTTATCATTAATAAAACAATAGAGAAACTATTTTAAACACGAAATTCAAAAATTAAACTTAGAAATCTAATATGATCAATGAAATTGGGTTACTTCTTTGATGAGATTTTAAGGACAACTGTAAAAAAAAAGTTAAAATGAAACCTAAATCTATGCTGAACTTTCTGTGGAAACATCAATTCATACAAGTGCAGAATTTAAGACAGTAAACGTTGCTCCATCTTTCGTAGATGTAAGATTAACTAGTATTTTATCAGAATGCAACAAAGAATGCTGTTTAATACATGTATACTGAAAGCATTCAATATTTGATGAATAAGGAATGCACACAAACTGTTCAGAAAAGGCAGAGAAATTTCAATTTGAGAAAGACGTGAAACTCAGCATATTATAATTTTTCATGAATTTAATAATTGCAAATTTATATTTTTCTACGATGACTTCGCAAAACCATTGCCAAAAGTATCGTCTCTCTCTATATATCTCCTCTCTTTCCATATATATATATATATATATATATATATATATATATATATATATATATATATATATATATATATATATATATATATATATATATATATATGTATATATATGTATATACATATAAATCTTTCTATATCTTGTGTTATATTTGTGGGTTTATATTTTCTTTCTCTCTCTCTCTCTATATATATACAGAGAGAGAGACGACAACTTAAAACAATAATAATATACGTTATATATAAATTCTATCATATATATATATATATATATAGATAGATAGATAGATACATAGATATATAGATAGATAGATAACAAAAGAATGCAAAAATGCAACAACAAGACGTCAAATATTTCAAGAAATCCGTAATACCAGTAATAAATTATTAAAAACAAAAATAAAAAACTTTTACAAACTAAAAGAGATAAATTATAACATTAATCAACCACTGCATATCGTATGAGAAATTATTAGAAACGATGTTATTTCTATCCTCAAGATGGCGTTGGAAGAAAAATTGTAGAAGGAAAATAAGATGTAGGACGGAAAAAAAATTATTTGGCATTGTAGCTTGGTTTATAAGGCAAAAATCCAGTCACGAGATAGAACCTCGTGACTGCTTATTGGCAGCTTAGTGACTGAAGCCCTTAATACGGCTATTAAGCTAGTGATTGGTTGACCAACTAGGATCAGTAATTTGTATACATGTGGATTTTGAGTGGGATCATTTATTGTCCTCTGCATGAACTTATATATATATATATATAAATAAATCTTTCTATCTATCTATCTATCTATATATATATAATGTTATATATACATATATATATATATATTCTAATATTATTTGTTTTGTTATGATGTTATTTTAAAAGATGGAGATGGACAATAAAATGTAAAAATAAATTGCTGCTTATAAATATATATATATATATATATATATATAGCATATGAATTATCAATTAACAACTAGTTATTAGTATATGAATGTTGCATCATGAACAAAAATCATTGTTACATAAGAAGCTGCTATTCGCAGAATTATTAATTTAACTTTAAATAAAGGAAAACTAAATGATGGCCCTCAATAACCTGCAGTTAGTGGTTTCTTCTTTAAATTTTGGAGAAATCACCGTATCCCTATCTCTTCTATCTCTTGGATTTACAAATATCCTACCCACTTTCTACTGGCATAATCCTTATCTCTGTTCTAATTATTTTATGCAATTAGAAATTTTATTAGGTTAGCTAGTAAATTAATCCAACGAAGCATATTTATTTTTACTTTTATTTTTTTCATTTTCATTTAATTGTCCAACCCCGTTTTTTTAAAATAGCAGCCTTACACCAAACTAAATAGAATTATAGTAATTTTATACCACCTAAAATTATAATGAAAATTTCCTGACAAAATTTTCAAACGTGGTCTTTAAGGATCACAATACACTTTGCGGAGTTAAGTTTTTAAAAATCTGGTTTAAATGGAGACAAATGTAATCTTAAGTCTGAAGACCATCAGTACTATTCCAAGGTATTTTTTATTCACGCAACAAGAGAGAATTTTTTTTTGACAGACAATAAATATTAGTAAATTGGTCCTCTTCTTTCACTGTAGCCACAAAATTAATGAGAGTTATTTTTTTAAAAATCAAATCAAAAGGCGAATCAATATTTATTTTCAAAAAGTGATACTTTTTCGCCTAGTTTAAAGAACAATTCGCCAAATGGATTTGAAATCCAGTTATCTTCGCTATTTTACTTTTGAGACCAATTGTCTGAAAGACATCTTAAGTCTTTTTAAGTTTGCTATTATACCATTTTTTTTACTTCTTTTGACGATTTAATCTTATGCGATTTAATCTTATCTTTAATCTATGATGCGAAAACTTTGAAGTCCCTTAGTAACTTTTCACTGACCTTCTACTGATACATGATTCTTCCAAATTCAGCTTCGTGATCTTGGACTCAATTGGAATCAGAAACCTTATACTTAGAGACAGAAACAGAGTTACTCTTTAACACTAATGTAAGCTTATTTATTTCTAATTTTTCTTTGAGTGGGGCTAGCGAAAAAAATTAATGATAAAATAATTGAAAGGATTATGTCTATTACTTTTTGTCTAACTCCAAACGATACACAACGTTCCTCTAGAACAGCGGTGACCAACCCAAAGGATCTCGCGGGCCGCTTTGGTAATGCATCATAACTCCACGGTGCGCATATAAAATTATATATCCCTATATTAGATTCATACCTACTTATTCCCCACTTATTGATACACATTAATCTATAAAATTTATCATGTGTAATGTGTCTTTATGAGTTAGAATTTCTTTAAATGTCATTACATATTATTGATTGCGCATATTAATACAAAAATATATATAACTGTCTTTCTGAGAATATACTCGTAAAAAAAGAGCCAAGCAGAGATGCAAAGCCAAATCTAGTACGAAAAGACTGGTAGATGTTGGCCTCAACATTCTGTTCTTTCTGAACAGGGGGCGTTCTTTCTTTATTTTGTTATTACCCTATTACGCTATACTTCTATACGTATTTCTTGTTTCTTTATTTTATTATGTTTCTCTTTATTTTATTAGTGCTTTAATTTATTGCTGTTGTATGTTATTCTACTATACGAACTTCCCATATGAGGGAGAATGCATAAAAATTTAAGCGAAAAACGTGGTTGCACTTTAGTAAGATTTCTATAATCCACTGAATAACTCTGAAATTACTATATATCGGTTCTTTTTGTATCAATTTAGTGTTAATTCTTTTATTTCTTATCAAACGATATGAAGTAAATGATTTAACTCTAAAAAATTATTATGATCACATTAATTACAGTTCACTTTTTATTAAAAGTATTAACCATCATTATGCATTATTGCTATCTGAACTATCAATTATTGTATTAAAAATAACCATTTTTTATATTTTATATCGATAATATTTAAATTAGTTGAGTAATTCTGAAATAAGAATGGCTTGATGAATTATTTTTTGTTATTACTCATTAAGATTATATATGCTCTAACAGTCATGAGATAACAATACAAAAAAGTGAAAATTTATGATTACTTATACTTTCTTTTTTAAAACAATCTCCATTAAATGTTATCATTACTTTTAAACAGTTCTATCAATCATTCCATTCAAAAAAACACCATTGCCACCTCTCTTTCATTAGACAACGACGGTGATGCATAAACTTATGACCTTGAAGCCTTTTCACTGTACCGGAGGATGAAAAAAGCAAAGATTTGTAACGAAGGCAAACCCGAGTGTCCCTTTAATCATTCGACAGAAGCGATGGGAACGTCCTGGTTTATGGCCTATAAAATATTTCCTTTTTGTCTCATCATGATGCTTTATAGGTTTATCCAGGGCTTTATTAGTTTCCTCACTTTGCTGTGGTCGGACTTTTGTTGGCCGGCGTTTCCGTCACGGAGGTTGCTGGGATGTTTATGGCCAATAGATAAATTTCTTCCTGCCCAGATTGAGTGGAATTGTTTAGGCCTGGAAGCCACCGTCCGCTGAATTGACCGAGATGTCTGCATGTGGGTTGGAAAGCTTGTAGGTGGATAATTTATGATAGGGGATTGCTTTTTTTGCAACTATAAAAATTCGTACAAACTGTAAAGTAATTATTGTAATATTATCTATAAAAAAAATTTATTGACAGGGCATCTCTTATTCTATTCCCGCATACAGTTTATGTATTATTAATTTCTAAAAAAACCTCGTATCCACGAGACTAATGATTGGTACATATCATTTCTTTGGTGGAATGTTTCACATTTGGAATAATACAGTTTGCAGAATATTTTATTTTCCTCCTGGTGCGTTTGGACGCACGGGCTTGGGGACTTTTTTTGACGAGAATAAAAAAATTAAACAGATCTAAAATAATTCCAGAAAGAATTAAACATTGATAGATTCGTAAAAATAAGCATCAACCGTAAATAACAACTACAGATTAACAGAATTCAGATCTTTGGTCCTTCTTCCATTTCTAACTTTTGGATTTCACCTTGTTCTTGCTTTTGTAAGCTGATCTGTATGCATTGAAGTTTAATTTTACCAGTTCTCGCCTTAATGTTTGCTCTGATGCTTAAAGTTGGTAAGCTCTCTTTTATTTTCTTTATATGGGCCTGTCGATTTTCCACACTAAATTTCTTCAAATAACTATCTGACCCAAGTGTCAATATGGGTATGTAAATATTTTCTATAAAACTTTTTTATTGACGGGATATCTCTTTTTTTATTCTCGCATACAGTTTATATATTACTAATTTGTAAAAAAACGTCGTATTCTCGTCACTTATGATTAAACATATAATTTCTTCGGTGGGATGTTTTACAGTCGGAATAATACAGTTTGAAAAGTATTTTTTCCCAGGGCGTCTTTGGGCAAACTGGGACCTTTTGCTTTTTAATTTCAAATGCGTTTTCCTCTCTAAAGCAGACCTCTCCCACCCCCAAAAAGAAGATTTATTAAAAAAGACATCTAAAACATTGCCAGAAAGAAATAAACATTGATAGATTTATAAAAATGTGCAGGAACTGTAAATAACAATTACCGATTTATAGAATTCAGATCTTTGTGCTGGTGGCCCTATTTTTTCATTTCAAACGCGAGAATTCTATCTAGTTCTTGAGTTTGTAAGCTGGTCTGCATGCGTTAAAGTTTAATTTGACCAGTTCTTGTTTTACGGTTTGCTCTTATGCTTAAATGGCACTTTTTAAAGAAAAAGTTTTATTTTCTTTACTGTGAAAATTAAACTAAAAAACATTTCTTGAAACAACGACCTGACCGGGAGGTAAATATGAGTTTTCAACAATATTTTGACCAATGGTAGTTGCCAAAATATCCTAATACATAAGATAGCATTTTTCGATAACTTAGATTCAAGAAATTTAGTTCTCATACTAAAACTATTGCAGTAATTTAAAATAAATTCCATGACTTTTTTAACTCAACGGCCTTCAAGTTGTAGGGTAAATCCAATAACGAATAAACATCTGTAAGCAAAAGTAAAATTTGTATTTCCATAGACCGACTTTCACCTCTAGTGATACCAGTGCGCGACTGAAGTGAAACGGTACAGTCTACATTCGAATCTGTTGGCGGTGTTGTTGTAGTTACTACTTCCAGAAAACGAGGAAACTGAGAGGCGACTGTGGCAGCACGATTAAAAACCTTTTGCATGATACTAAGACTGATTCATTAGTTTTACAGACATTTTTCTGCTGTTGTTGTTGTTTCTTATCCCACTTGGTTGCAGCAACATCTAGGCCAAGTCCATGAACCCGTATGTTCCCATAGAAGAATGGATGAGCATAGCTTCTGTTGTGATGGAGTAGGTAAATTTCTGACTTGACTCCGAGTCGATGAAGAAGAAGGGCAGTGCTTTTCAGGATAACTTTTAGGGGAAGCAACCTCGCATTTGCATATTGTATGGGAGAAAACCTGGCACAATCCCACCAGGTAGTGCGATTAATGAGGTAAGATGCTAAACATCACAAACGCCATCGAGTCTCCTCCTTTTTTTTTTAACTGTGTCTATAACGAAGCCGCCAGCAGATTGAACTTCAGCCATATTTACTCTGAACAGGCACTGCTCACACAAAATCCTACCAGCGAATTGTTCACAATCCATTCTCTTAAGACGTAAGCAACCTGCAACCTACAACCTACGCAAGCTACACTCACTACCCGGGCAGTCAATTTAGGAACATGGTTCAGGGTAGAGATTTACACCGCTAGGTGTTAAAAGGGTAGTATTGGAGATTGACCAGCGGACAATCTGCAACCCCTTTCGGATGGATGACAGAGCTTAAAATCTCCTCCAGATTATACGGGGATGTCAGGCTGGTATTTCAATTATTGACTATTGAATCATCAGCGTCGAACGTTGCCCCTGAGCCACGAGTCCGGCCTTAAAACATACAAATGCTGGGCAACTACTTCTAAAAATCCTCAAATAAGTAATACATTCTCCTTATTGCCCGTCCATGTAATACTAGTTGCCAAAATATGTGGAACATGAGATCCATCAATGTTCAGCTACAAAAAGAAAGCATTAATTCAACAAAGATTTTTCAGATGGAGACAAAACATACATGTTTATAAACTAAACCATTCATTACGTATTGAACACAGTTATCTATAGTAGATTGGATAATATCTATAAGCAAAATTTAAGTCTTAGTATCCTTCAAAATATTTTCGATATAAAAATACTACAATTAAGTATAGAATGTTACATGATAAAACAACTGTTTAATTAGCTAATCTATTCGAAATTAAACAAAACAAGCTTGATCAATAATGAGACAGGGAAATTAATTATCGTTATAAAATCAATGAATCTGAATTTTTCAAAGGATATATTCCGAAACGCAACACAATTCACAGCATACACAGATTAAACAATTGCAACATTTCTGATCGCGTATATATCTGAATCAGAATTCACAAATTTAAAGTTGAATACTGATATCGTAAATTCAGTTATTTGACGATATATTCACTACTCCTGATTACATTTCATGAACGTAATGCATTTTTTCCACAAGTTGTGACAATTCACTGAATGGAATCCAGAGTAAATTAAATTTTATCGAAATATTCCAATTTTCTCTGTAAACGCATCTACCAAAATAAGGCAGGAGGTTTATTTGAGTGATGAAACAGATAATCAAATACCAACTTTAAATAGAAACATCCGACTTCTCAAAGCCGGCTCCTTTTATTTGAAGTCTCATAAAATTCAATTTGAATCTAGCCACGTGTCCTGTAACTCGCGAGTCATTCTTCCCCCTTTCCTATTGGTTTTACTGCCATAGAATCGCTTGTCTCGTAAATATTTATGACTCCCGCCAGTTTCCTTATATCCGAAGGGAATATTTAAGATTCCCCGGATTTTCCCCCAGGTGACTCGCACCGGATAAAATTGGTCACGGACCTGACAGCCAGTATTTGCATGATTGTTAAAAAACAATGTCGCCTCTCAACAGCGCTAAGGTGCCGAGAAAGACGCGGAGTCCCATTTGCAATTCCAAACAGATGTTTCTTTTCTTCTATTAGTTTCTACATCTTTCATCCTTTTTCCCCAATTTTCTTATGCTGAGGAAGAAAGAAGCATTGTATTATGAGGTGCACATTGATTCGCTGCTTTGAAAGTCATTTAGCATAGTTTAAATGAGTAAGGATTTTATTATGCTCAGCTTCATTTTCTGCAAGTTTCAAATAGGAAGGGGCTTTTATTCAGTGATGGGCTTAAGTGAGGAAGCACAATTCCTTTTCAAATACAAATTATATAGCCAACAAGAAAGAGTTCACGGTTGATAGATTTTTCTTTCAAGGGTGGGTTGATGCTTACTTTAGACTTTGGGTTTACTCGTTTTTGTTTTTTTTCAGTCGACCTAGGAACCGAGAACTGGAGAGAAGATAAAAAGGGAGTGGACAATTGAGTGAAAAGTTCCAGGTAGTACAGAGGGTACAAAAACCCTTAACGAACTTGCTTTTAAGACGAATGTGTAAATATTTGTTATATATAATTTAGTTTTGTGTTATGTGTTGCAGTTATGAGTACTGTTTTTGCAATTTTAAATAAATATAATAGTTAAACATCCCCTGTTTTTTTTTTTTACTCCGTTTGTCCTTGAAAACGGCGATTTAAGAGAGGTCGAAATAAGGAGCGGGCAGTCGAGTGAAGAATTCCAGGCAGTGCTGAGAGTACAAAAACCCTAAAACGAACTTGCTTTCAAGACGAATGACGCATAGTTCTATTTGCAATTCCAAACAGACGTTTCTTTTATTTTATTGTTTTGTACATCCCCCCCCCGTTTTGCCGAGGAAGAAAGAAATATTGTATTATGAGGCATACATTGATTCGCTGCTTTGAAAGTCATTTAGCATAGTTTAAATGAGTAAGGATTTTATTACGCCCAGCTTCATTTTCACCAAATGAGAAAGTGTTTTAATTAAGTGATGGGCCTAAGTAAGGATCCACCAAGCCTTCTCGAAACATGCTATTATAGCTCACGGGGAAGAATTTAAGGTTAATAGATTTTTCTTTTAAGGGCTTGTTGATCCTTACTTTAGACTTTGGTTTTGCACTTTTTTCTTGTTCCCCTCCCCTTTCGACCTTGAAACCAAGGATTGGAAAGAGAGAGAAAAGGAAGTGGACAGTCCAGTGAAGAGTTCCAGGCACTACGGAGGGTACAAAAATGATGATACGAACTTGCTTTTAAGATGATTTGGTAAATATTTGTCATATATAATTTTATTTTGTGTGTTATATGTTGCAGTTTCGCAATGATGTCTTTGCGAAATGATTAATCAATGAAATGATCTGCAATGATTGTTTCTTTAAAGGATTATTCATAACTTTTAGTTGTCATATATATTAAAATTTGCAAAGACAGCACTGCACACATAACACACAAAATGAAATTATATAACAAATATTTACAAAATCATCTTAAAAGCCAATTCGTTTTAGTGTCTTTTTACCCTCCGTACTGTTCGGAATTCTTCACTCGACTTTCCACTCCCTTTTTTACCTCTCTCCAATGTCGGAAGGGGTAGGGGGAAACAAAAACACCTACAAAAACCAAAGTCTAACGAGAGTGTTAACCTGTCCTTGAAAGAAAGGTCTATCAACTCTGAACTTTTCCCCACCGGCTATATAGTTTGTTACGATAAAACATGGTGGATCCTTACTCTTTTCTAAAGCATTAAGGTGCCAAGAATGAAACATTCTATTTGCAATTCAAAACAGATGTTTCTTTTCCCCCATTACTATTTTTTTTGCATTGTTTATTTTTTATTTTTAGTATGAAGGATCTTTCTATTTCTTCTTTTGAGGAATGAACATCCTGTTAAAACTCAGACATGAATTTATCACCACTTTGAAAGTAATTTAGCCTGCCTTAAATTAGTGAGGAGTTTATTCTACCAAGCATCCTTTTCTGTGAATTCCATCATGTGAGAAAGGAGGGCTGTTATTTAGTGATGGGGCTTTAAAGGAGAACTTCATTTAAAATCGTTGAAAAGTTACTGAGTTAGGAGTAATTAAGTTTTCATGAAAAACTACATTTAAACATAATAATTCAATACAAATTTAAAAAAAAAAATATATATTAAATAATCGAATTTAATAAGGATATTAATGAATAAGATAAAAATTAAGAAAATTGATCTGAAAAATACATTCAAATGTTATCCTTTATGTATCGCATAAGGATTTCAAATATAAGAAAAAACGCAGCAAAGATATAAATAAATATATAATAGAAATAAAAAAAATTAATTATATTGAGTCTTAAAATAGAACCATTAGATTTGAGAAAAGCTTTAAATTATGAATTCGATACAGAAATTCATAGAATTTCATAAGAAGCTTAAGAAGTTTAAGCTGCTTTAAGTAGTTTAATTTTAGCTTAAAAAAGCTTTAAGAAGTTTCAGTTTTTTGCAAATCTTTTTTTAACGATATCACATAATATATGAATAGAATGATGAATAAAGCCTTATATAATAAATGACCCATTGGAATTCTTATTAATTATAAATGCGATAGAAAAAAAAATGTTAAAATAAATGGCAATATTCCTTCTAGAATAGTTTTTTCGAAAAAAAAAATGAGTTGATTACTGTAAAAAAATAGAGTTTTATAATATTTCAATAGGGCGGTCAAAACATGGTTCCTCTTCAATGTCCAAATTTCCAGGTTTAAACTTTCGAAATCAAACTCTGACTGCATCATAAGAAACAGCATTGATGCCTAAACTTTCAAAGAGTTTTTGTGGCATTCATTTGCATTGAGTTTGTTATGGAACTCATAGAACATAATCATTCTGATCTGTTGAAGTGATAGATCCATTTTAAACATTTCTTTGCAGCATAAGATAATAAATTTTTAACAATCAAATTACACAGTCATATAGTTCCAATTTTTTACTTTCGAATGCAAAACCTGTTTGTGGAAAAGCTAATAACCACAGAAATTACAACTGTTGGTGAGATGGTATTTAGAGATGTAAAACATTTTACATAACTCTATATTTACAGTATTTTATGACTTTATAAAGAATTTGAAGAAAATAGTTTTATTACTTTAATATATTTGTAAATATTTAATTAATATTTTGAATGCCTTGTACTGAATCTGAAATTGTATTTTTTAATAACAATTATACAGAGATGCAAGAAATATTTATCCATTTTTTTCCCTAATATATTCTTTCTTAAACTTGGGGGCTAAAAGGTTAAATTTTACTTTTAATTATTTAGCTAAATAATCACCTAATTTCCCAAGCATATGCTGAATGTTAACAAAAATGAATAAAAATAATTTCATCTAAAATAAATGTGAAATCAAAATCTAAGATGCATGACTGATCAATGCTATCTTTTATGTCTTATATTTAGTTTGAATTTGTAAGGTACATATCAATAATTCATACAATTCTAATTAATTCTAAACATATTTTTCTAAATATTTTAATGGGCTTATTTATTTATTATATATATGTTTCTATTACTTTATTCTTTACATATATATTACAAATATATAATTTAAACATATAATAAAATTTGCTGTTATATAATTTAATCATAAGGAGAAAGCAATGAAATTAAAAACTGAACAAATGATTGTAATAAAAGTATAATTCATTTCATTAGTAAAAGATTTAACTTACATAAATTTGTTTATAAAGAGTAGAATTATTTTTAATAAATACAAAAGAAAGCGGCAAATTATAAATTGAAATAAATGAATATTTAATGAAACAATGTTTCAAAATATTTCTTACATTGGAATTTTTACTTTCCCCGTATGGAAATAACTAATAAGTTGGTATTTTTTTTAAATAATAACAACATTGAAGTAAATTGTTTTGTTGTTTATATTTGACCTACGATGTATTTTTTCGTAAAGATAATTTTTATTTCTTTATTACAAGTGATTGAAATTATTTTTTAACTCCCAAGCTGCGACGAATGATTTTTTAAATTAATATCCTTTTTATAACAATGATTTTCAATTAGAATGATTCACTGATTTTGTATTTTCTAAAGAACAAAAATGAAAATGAAATAATAAAAAATTAGTAAATTGTTCGACATTAAACGCCCACATATTTAAAAGCTATTAAGAAAAAAAATGAAAGATATACAAGAAAAGATATTAAATTGTAAATGGAGAGTTATTATTTCTTTGTGCAAAAATTAAAATAGTTAGAAATATATAAACATTGCATAAATAGAAATTGTTTCTTTTATATATTTTCATTGAATTTAATGGAATATTTTAAGGCCAAAAGTGTTTTACAAATTTGTCGAAACATCAAATTAAAAAATAGACTTTATTAGTAAAAAAGAGATTTAAAAAGAGAATTTATTTATTTTTCTAGATTTTGTTAGGAAACCAAACCAAGACGAATGAACTTAATTTACTGATTTTTAAACTTTATATTTTTACATTTAGAATCAATAACTTTTTTTATTGCTAGAATACATGATATCTTTATATTGAAAAAGGCTAAAAATAATTGCATGTGATTATCTAATGTTAATTTCGGGTATTTCATTTCACTGTACTGCTTTCAGCGTTTTTGTAACATAAAATAATTTTATCCTCCCACTGATTTGTATGGGACTTTTCTCGCGTTTACTTTAAAGTGAAAAAAAGCCCGACTTGTGGTTTAGTGGCAACCTGTGCAGCTGGTGAGCATTAGAGCTGAGGCTCAATCTTGTGGCGGCTTTGTTGTAGCCATTGTTTTAAAAATGAGGAGACTCGATGGCTATGCGATATTTAGTATCTTGCCTCGTTAATTGTACTAACTGGTGGGAGTTTTCCGGGTCTTCTCAAATGCGATTTGCAAATGGGGGGTAGTTTCCCCTAAAAGTCCTCAAGGAAGGCATTTTCCCCCTGTGTGACGGCACTGCTAAGTGAGTAACCTCGGTGCGGCGATTGCCCAAAGATTTCTGTCTAAGTTTTTGCCAGCTGCATTAGAACAAAAAATATGTGAAATAATAAGCACAATTTTTTTAAAAGTCAGAATTATTTTTAGTAAAAATTTAGTACCACTAGTAATATTAAACATTTTTTATGTTTAGATGTTTAGACTTTATTGGTAGTCAATGCATTGGAAACTAAACTATGTTGCACCCAATCAATTAAATATCACTTAAAAAATGTTTTAAAAAATGTCTCTTATTTATTATTTAAAATATTAGTTCAAATTCATTATTGTATCCTAAAAGTTATTAAAAAAATATTAATATAATAAGATTATTTAGCTTATGTAGAATGCCCCTTTAATATTTAGAGTTAAAGTAAATAAATTTTTAATAATAGTATAATTTATTCACGCATAAACTCGATTTCCAGTGTCCCTAAATGGCATTTAAATTCCTAAAGTTCTCTAAATGTATCAATCGTAAATAAAATTTCAAGGAATACTTCCAGGACTTTTTGAGTCCTTTTTTTAAAATATTTTTTTAATGCACCCTCCTCAATAAAATCTCCAGCTTAAATAAACATTTTTACAATTATATTCTTTCAAATCAAAACAACAAACTACTATCTTATCATGGATTAGTTAGTGCCTATTATTCTGGTCTCTCTTAAGGAAGAAAATAATATCCTTATAAGTGAAGGTGACATGTCAAGAATTAACCCTGATGCAACCAGTAAGGAATTGGGTTTTCCATCAGAATCTTAAGTCCACAATAATTAGTGCATTGTGAGATTAAAGCGCAAAAAACGGCAGATGCGGTTTTTGCTGTACATGGATCTAGGTCTTTTGGCGGTGTTCAATTTAACAGAAATCCCACACAGAATTATTTGGTTAAATAACCCCAGAGAAAAAAAGAGCCCTAACACGAAAACTCCATTAGTGCCCAGGTGGTTTCTTAACTTGCTATTAATGTGGTATTAATAAAACTCGATATAATTTCTTTCGCTTGGCATTTCAAAATTAAGTTAATGTCGGGGAATGAGATTTTCTATCTGTAAAAGCATTAGAAGTATCATTCACTTTGTCGGTGAGTTCACAAAAAGTTTTTTTGAGTTCTCTTTTCTTGATTCAATTTGGTTGAGTTTATTACTTGGATTTGTTTTTCACCAGGAGTTATAGCCCAGTACTAGAAAAAAATTAATTAATGCAGGTAAGATCATTATATGTTTTTTTCTGAACAAATACGTATAAAAACGAATGTAGTAAAGAAAAATAGATTCTAACAATTAAGTATAATTTCATGACTTTTTTAAGGTAAGAGTACACGATTTACAAATGTAAGCAAATTAACTGATAATTATCTTATTAAAATTAATTTAATGAATCCTATGGTAGATGAGATAATCTAAAGATAATCTAAGATAATCTAGAGATAATCTAAAAGTATAAAATATATTTAAACATCTAAACATCTATCAAATATTTAAACATCTATCTGCATCTTACCCTTCTAAAACAGTTATAATCTCAATGATTTTCGTTATTTCATTATTATTTAAAAGTACATTCGCACATTTGATGTTAAATAATTCCTTCAATAATTACCTTTTTGTATGGACTTCACGTAAAAAATTAAAGCTTAGATTGCATTTAACGCAGGAATGAACTCTTAAAATGGATTACCATAGTAATTAATGCTTAGATTACATTAACATAGCAATACATAAATTATAACTCTTCATTGCCCAGTTTTACATTATATATAATTCTCCATTGCATAGAAGACCCAAATAAGAAGATGTTCTTTCAAGATGATTCGAACAAATCCATTCTTAACTGAACGGAATTTCTTTATTTTAACTCTAGAAGACCATTAATTTCTGTTCAACACTAATCCCAAGATTACGTCAAGAAAAAAAGCAATTGGTTGACTGCATGGGGGGGGAGGATCTCGGAAAACCTAAACAATAAAATGTTAGCAAATGCATTCTTCACAGTTAAGTGTTCCTCCTTGTCCCAAATTATAGATGTCTTTTAATTTGCTGTTGCTCCAACAGATCCAAAGATATGTTAGAAAAATTACCATTTGGTTTACTGCATAGTGGAGCTTCAAAAGACTCAAACATATCATTTAAAGGTAATTAGTAAATAATCCTTAACTTAGGTATCAATTTAGACATCCTTAACTTAAGGTATTCTTTCTGGTCCCTGACACTAGATCACCTTTTTTTTCAGCATTCAGATTCAAGGACATGTCACGAAAGAGAGCATTTAGTTAACTGCGTGATGCAATTAATTAAATGCTCCATAAAATTCATAGAAAGTTCTCCAAAGATGATTAAAAGAAATCCATCTTTAACTGGTAAGTGTTCCTTCTTGTTCTAAACTCTAGATTACTTTTAATTTGCTGTTGCTCTGCCAGATCGAAGTTCATTTTAAGAGAGAAAACATTTGGTTCCCTATAGGGTTTGCTTCAGAAGAACCAAATAAGAATATGTCATCTAAAAATAATTAGAGCAAATCCATCTTTAACTGGAAAGCATTTTTTCTCATCCTCGAACTATAGATAGTCTTTAATATGCTATGTAGACATCAGATACAAGGTTATGACAGGATGAGTGGATTTGGTTCTTTGTAAAGTCAGTGTCAAATTATAAAATGTCATTTAAAGATGATTTGGAAAATTCTATCTTTAACTGGGGAGTATTCCTTCTAGTCTCTAAGAGCTATACAGCTTTTAATTTAGTGTTTCTCTCTAAATCCAAAGACACGTACACTGCATAGAGATTCTCAAACACTCAATTGAACACTGCCAAATGAAATCTTTTTGATCGAAATATAAAAATTAAATAATTCTTAAAAATAATTTCGTTCTCGAACTTGATTGAATTTAATTTCTTTCTTTGTTGTACAATGTATCTTCTGAAACGTAAGCCATATTTTAAATCACATTTATCAATATTTTGTCGAATATTTTTTCAAATGTGTGGAACATATTTTGGATATTAAATAATTTTTTCAGGAAGGAAAAAAATGTATTTAAGAATTAATAAAACAAGAAATATTTTTTAAAAAATTGGAGCTTTTATTGTTTATTCTGATTTTATAAAGGATTGATACATAAATATTTTTTTTATTAAAAGAAATACAAATATTATGAAGATTCTGAGACAGAAAACTAGAATTTAGAATAACTGTCAATTAGAATTTAACTTTAAAAATAAATAAATTCTTCCTTTAATGACATGAATAAAAAATTAATATTACAATTAATATTTTCAATAATCATAAAAATAAATTTTGTGTTAAATGTATAAACAATCTTTAATATTCAAGATATTAGTGATACCCTTTAAGAACAAATATTATCCGTCATAAGAAATTTTATTTTTTATTTAAATTTAAGAACAGTTGCTTTATATTAATTTCCTGGTACCTCAAATCATCAATATCTAATAGAAATTATCAGCATAAAAGATAATTATTCCATTTCAAAATAAGTCATTATAATTTTCAATTATTTTAAAGGTTAAAAAAATCAGTAACTATAGTATTTTTATTAAATAAAAAACTGCAATTTTCTTTTGACTTGAAAAAAACTGTATCGTGCTTGCTTACTCAAATTCATATTATTATATTTTTTAAGTTACAAAGGAAATTTAAGATACAAAATGTTAAAAAAATATTGCAATTTAATTAAAAATTCATTTGAGGTTCATGTTGTTTATTTAGAGCAAGGAGTCTCAACCTATTTTTTTTTCCAGAAATACTGTTTACAAGTAAGATAGAATTTAGAATTTATCAGAATAACAAATGTCAATGCCGAAACTAAAAAAAAAAAAAACAATAAGATATTATAATGATATGTGATACCAAGAATAATTTTTTTTAAAATATATAGTATACAAAAATATACATTTTTCTTCTTATACGTATTAATAATAAAACTAATTTAATTAAATTAAACTAATTAAAATAAAGGATAATTCAAATGTTGTTAATAAAAAATTGTCAATTGAGGTTGTTTATATTGATGCAAATTGTAAAGAAATTGATATTTCTGTAAAGATATTTCTATACTGATATGTAAATTGTAAAGAACAGATATTTTTTATTGACAACCTCAGGCAACTTCGCTGGCATGTGGAACTTAATCGATGACTGTTGCTTTTTGCCTTAACTTCTCAGAAACCGTTTGGGAGGCTAAATTCAGCAAATTGTTTACTTCAACTATGAAGAAAACATATATGGAATAAAAAATATAAGCAACAAAACAAAAATAGGCTTTATCAAAAATTTAGCTTTGATATAAATACTTTTCTGCAAAAGAGAATTAACAACAAAAATCTTAGTAAGGGGCAAGATCTCCTTTAACTCCAATGATTATTTTGCATCATCTCTCCATACTCAACACCAGAGTTTTCAACAATTGGTGAGCCAACAATACAATATATTCTCCAACGAATATTGTTTTGAGTTGTTGTGTTTTTGCTGGTGTATGTAAACGGATCGAAAGCTGTCTTTTCTATGGTATTTAAATCAGGGAAAAATACTTTCTGATGAATTTCTAGTGATACTTTTACTTTCTAGAAGTTCTCAACTGTATGAGTCTAATGTGGTCTGACGTATCCTTCATTAAATGAATTTTGTACTCGCGCCACTTCGGAACAGAAGTACATGGGGCAGGATGACTTTTCGACAATACTAATCTCCAGTAAGATTTAGAGCTCATTCCAATCGTTCATCATAATGCTTTCTGAAACGAGTCTCATCTCAAGAGTACATATTTACGGTCTCATTTCCTTATGTTTTTGGAATAAAAACCACGTACCTCTTTCCGTACCAGTTGGCAAAGATAAACGTTTGTGACACTGAAACGTTTGTGGCACTGTCTTCTTTACATCAATCTAAACTGTGACATCGATGGACACTTTCTCTCAGGCCTCCCAATCACAATGGAAGATCAATATACTGTCTATTCAATGATGAATAATTCATTGAATAGACTCAGAATTACATTGGTATGAGAAATTTCATTATAATGATATTGTAAATAAAGATGATTTCCGTATCCAAATTCAAATCTCCAGTTAAAAAACCTTGATTAGAGGATTTGTACTATTCAATGTACAGTACACTAAAATATGCTGAATTATTTATTTGAGTTTACATAGTTATTGTGATTTGTTTCACTTTCGGTCCAGTATTTTTTGGTCAAGGTAGCATTATTATGAAGAATGGGATTCTCAACGGATAGTATACATTACAATAACTTTCAGAAACGAATATATTTAAAGGTGTTTGTGTTAGCTTTTGTAAACGTTCTGCATCAATAGCTATGTTATATATAGGGAATTTCATTGACATTCTAACGTAAATCAGTTATCCTTGTAAGTGTTTTTTGAAAGGTAATGTACCTTCATTACCGACCATCGGTGGATTTTCCGTGACATACATAAATGATTCAAATGGTCTAAAAAAATATTGATAATATAAAAAAAAAAGTTTATCACTTTTTTATTTCCCTCTTACATAAGAATTAAAATTCCTAAACAAAAAATCCTTCTAAGGTATTAACATTTTTCCAATATAAAATTCATAGTCACCCTCCCCTTTCTTCTCAGATGCTGCGTTGCTTTCCATCCCTTAACGAGTGAAGCTCTCTTTTCAATGCAGAACAGAATCCCATATTTCTGAAGAGTAAGAATCACCGAGAGAAAAGGGATTCTGAGAAAAGTATAAAAGGATTAACTCTTTGTCTTGAAAACCCTTCAGGGCACTTTTGTCACAGAAAATCGATCTGTACAGACCGAATTTGCTTACCTGTTTCTGAGAAAGGTATAACCTGAACATGAAAATATCATTTTCATAATTTTGTTAACATGAAAACAAATTAAGTCAAGAGATTTTATTTCTTTGGAAAGTAAGTATTTATTTAGCGTTTTTGAAAAACGTTATTAATGCATTTTTTGTAGGTGCCTTTATGTATTTACTTTATTTTCAATAAATAATAGGTTTATATTTGATATTGAATTTTGTTTCAAAAATTAGTATCAGATTCACAATACTTTAATATCAAATAATGTCATATACATTTATTAATGAACAGAAATTTTTATTTTAAAAGAGTAACTATTATATATTATATTATGTATATATATATATATATATATATATATATATATATATATATATATATAACTATTATAGTTTTAGGTGCTTATATATATTCTTAGCTCTTCCATGATTGACAAGTCTATTCACGATTTTGTAAAGATTAAACACTATTTCAGTATGTACGGCTTGTTCCTCTAGAATGCAAGAAAGTAAATAACGATTTCCAGAAGAAGGATAATACGTGCTCTTTCTGCTTGTTGTATAGAAGGAATTTTGAAAATTAAAAAATTTATATATTTTTAAATACATGAACAAATTTCTTGTTACAGCAAAAATTGAAATGCCTAGTTATACATTTATGTAGATTTATCTTTAATGTAGTTAAAATTTATCTAACTTTTTTTATCATAAAATAAATTTTGAAAATGCAGTATTTTATAATAAGCCTTTTTTTTTTTCAGTGTGATTTTTTTCTGGAGGAACACAAATTTGGCTTTCATTTATTTATTTTAAGCATTGTTGTATAAAAAATAATATTTAACTGATATGATGCATGACTTAACAACAAACTATCACATCACTTAAATATTGAACTATCACACCATCTCTCTTTGACAAAACTGGTTATCACAGCTTGTGTTTGCCTCCTCCGGAAATTTAAGGAAAAACATATTCTGTCACGCAAGAAGAGAGAGACAGAGAAAAGTATCTATGCATTTTTAAGTGAAATTTAAATGCCAAAAGTCAAGATCAGAAACTATGCCATGCTTTCTCAGCAGACTTCTTCAACTAGTTTGTTTTTACAAATCGTCCATTATAAAGAAAAAAAACTGAAAAAAAATTATCTGGATGGCATTAAAATATATTTATCTTATTGAAAATAGTTTATATTTTTGGGCGAATATTCCAAAATTATATTAAAATGTTTAAATATATTAATTATCAGATTTTAATTTATTTTGGGGATTCTAATGATGAAAAAACTAAAACATGCATATATTAAAAATTTGATTCTTATTCCATTTCATCGACACCAACATCTAGATCAAGTCCAAGAACCCGTGTGATCCCATGGAAAGAGGTTGAGGGAGGGGGTCAGCTTTTGTTGCGATGAAGCACCCTTGGTGGAAGACTGACTTGCGTCCGTGTTGCTGAAAAAGGAGGCCAATGCCTTCGGGTAGGACTTTTAAGCTGAACTACCCCGCATTTGCGTATCAAGTGGGAGAAATTTTTTGAAAGAATATGCTCATATTTCTCGACTCTTGACCCAGTGGTGAGATACACTACTAGCTTTTATGAAGGTTCAGGTTCAAGTTCAATTTCACTTATGGTGTGAGTTGCAATCACGATTGTTATAAACGAGCAAATTCAATAGCGATTGAGTTTAAAGCATCTCTCAGCAATGGCCAGGTTGTCTTGCGGAAAGCTTACTAGTGGTCTTCCGTAAGACACACAAATGCTGGGCAGTTCTCCCTATATCTCCTCCGGGAAGAAAAAAAAAACATTCCCTTGTTATATATATATATCACTATGGAACATTTGGAAATATATTTGATACATTAGTTACCAGATCTGAAATTTGATAATTAGGGAATTTGATAAAACATTTAAAAGTTTAGGTAATTTCCAATATTTTAAAAAATTAGGTAGTTTCCAATATTTTAAAAAATTTAGATAATTTCCAATCTTTAAAATTATTTTTTAAATTACAGATATTATTAAAATTAAATTTAAAAACTGTTAATTGAAATAATAAATTATATAAAAATAAATATATTTATTCGTTATTAATAGTAGTTAATAATTATTATAACATTTTGTGGTATTTATGTACCTTTATAAAGTATTTTAAAAAAATTAAAAATGTTACATTTTATGAATTTCGATAAAAAGGGAACGACTGTAAATATGTGCTTTGATATTTAGAACAGAAAAAAGAATGACATAATATCAACTCCATGCGTAATAAATGCATAAATATCATGACATACATACGCACACGCAAAGCATTTAAGCTACTTTATGAATTACGCTTTTTTTTAAAAAACTATTTTTATGTTATCATTTATTGCTATTTTAACAAAGGAAATGTTGGAATTTATGTGTTCGCATAACAAAATTTAAATATTTTTAATATATATTCTTGTGGATTGCCATATCATGTTAATGGTTTGCACTAAACCTATGTAACTTTTTAAAATGTGACCTGAGCTATTTATAGAATTAAAAAATGGCAAATATGTTTCTTGATGGCGCTACAAGAATGTTCTATTAACATTAGATGGAATGGCTAAATATAATAATATAATAAAATAAAATTCGAAAATTTATTTTCTTACAGTGATTCCAATGTGTTTTAAAAGTTTAGCATAATTATATATTGATTGACGAGAACAAAGCTTTTTATTAATATTGTTTTAATAAAGTTTAATTATTTTTTGCAATCTAAGATTAGCAAATGAAACGATACGAATAAATCTATAGGAAATAAATTCCTTTTATTTATATAAGTCAGTTTCATTTATGACTCTTTACGATAAATAATTTTAAAATGTTGCAATGTTTAATATTAATTAACAATAATTAAAATCATCTTCCAGTAGTATTTTAAACACATCAATAGCAACAATAAGAAATTGCAATCGGTTTGTTTACTATATTCTTTTTAATATTTTTCAAACATTATTTCTTCAACATTACAAACCAAATATAATTACTATATGCATGGGCGTAGAAAAACAGAACATATATTTCGATCTCCTTGTGAAGATATAGACTTCAAATGTTTGTGAATGTTTTATTTTCCTTAGAAATTCTTGAAATTAAATTCAGAGGAACGAAAGCAAAACTTCTTGCACGGTGATCAATCTGTTGGCAAGAACTTTGTTTGAAGTAGAAGCTTCAGGCAAGTTTTCACACTCATAGCCATTGAAGGAGAACTACCTTATTTTTTGTTGCACTGATTTCAGTTATATAAGACTCAACCGAAAACTGAAAAAAAAAATAATTTAAAAAAATATACATGTTATAGAATAAATATGTGGTACTATATAAAAAAAAAAAGATTATAAAAAAAGAGATTTTATTATTATGATTTGGTAAGCGGTGAATTGAATATTTTTTAATAAAATAATATTTGAAATTACTTTATTGTAGGTCTGTTTCATTATATTTTAATAAATCTTAACAAGATCAAGCTATTTGTTAGGAGAAAATATCTAGAAAGTTGGAATTACAGTCGGAATAACTTTTTATTATTATTATGTTGTTTATTCGGTACCATACAACATTAATAAAAGTAATATACATTATAGGTAGGCCATACAATAAAATTAACCATACATATACAATAAAATAAGTCATAGATATAAGTTACATAGGTATATAGGTTGGTATATACAATATACCATGCAATAAAATTAAACATATAGGTTACATGCTTAATATGCATAGGTTGACTATTATACCTTCAACAAAATTATCCATATGTATAGGTTACATAAGTGTATACTTTGGTATAAAGGTTGGCATATATATCATACAATAAAAGTAACCATACATATAGGTTATCCCAGTACAAGTTTTACATACTTCCAAGAGAAATGGGGTACAACTTACGATCCAAAATCATGTAGTCGTGGTGGATCTTAAATGCTTTCAAACATATTAGATACCGTTCTGTAGGAGCGAGAGTTTCAATTGTTCTTGCACAAACACCAACCTCATTTTCCACTATGATGCAACTGTAATAGGATGGCTGATCATACGAGCATGAAATTAGTCCACATGCATTTGACTTACAGAGCTGAGGAATGAATGGCAAATAGGTTTATCAAAGGTTGTGCAACATCGTTAAGTTATTGTCTGAGCGACAAAGGCAATTTGATACATGTTGGAGGAAACGAAATAAACCAGTGTGATATGCGTTTTAGAGCGAACTGACTGATATACATTTCTAAATATGGCATTTTTGATGCAAAGATGCATTAAAAATGACTTTCTTATCGTTTTCAGTATAGAAAGTATTGAAATCTCTTAAAAGAAACAATTTCATCTATTATATCCACAGAAAATCTAACAACATCCACTCAAGTCATTCGCTGATAAAATGAGGCTAACTCCATGTTTGTTTTCTTTGAAATTTATGAATGTTTTTAAAGATGTCTTTTAACGTTGTTAAAATTGTGAACACTTTCACAAATATCAATGATTATGAATCCTGGAATTATCATTCTAGTGGGTGTATGAACTTAATTATTGTGTAATGCTAGATTTGAATACGATAAATCAAAAAAAGATTTTATTCTCACGCTAGAGCTCATCATACAGAAATACAAAGACATAAAAGTTATGAACGAGTTTCATTATAAAAATAGCATATTAAAATTATGCTAATTCCTTAATGAAAATACATAGAATTTTATAATTTAAAATTTCATAGTCTGCAAAAAACATATTCAACACCATATATCAAACTTCTCTGAAAGTCATAACTGAAAGTCATGTTGCAAAATTCAAACACCCACCCAAACTTATCGAAATGGCTTTTCAGATCTCAAATATTGAAATGAGATGGATAATATATTTAATTTAGGCATCCAAATGCTTTTTTCTTCATCCTCTTCTCTAAAATAAGTATTCTGTTTAAATCAAATGTGTTCCTAAAGATATTGGAGAGGTATTCGAGAAAGAGTGATGGCGGTGTGTGTTGCTATGGCAACCTGATAAGTTGCTTTGCATTTGCAATCCATTCATAGACATCATTTTCTGCTTCCGTGGAGCGATGATTGGCACGAAGACATTTAATTAGCCTTGAAACGCAACTGGCGAAAGGCATATTGACTTCACAGAACTATTGAATGGTTCTGAATTTTTCCGATACATAATAAAAGTATTTCTGAGATTTTGACTGACATATTTTAGTAAAATCGAGTTACTTTTTTATTCGTATATGTATTAGATTCATTTTTTTTTTCTCAAAATCTGATTTCTAGTCTCCTGAAATATGTTGAAATAAATCTGACAATGGCATAAATAATATTATTTAGGCTTAATTATGATATAATTAATATTACGTAGTTTCCAGTAAACGCAAGCGATGTAACTTCGTACAATCATGTATAAAGTAAAATTTTTTTATTCAAAAATATAGCATCTGGGATTCGAAGTAAAATAGGCAATCTAAAAGATTATATTTTTGAAAAAAATGTGGTTTTGGTTGCAAAAAATAAATAACTTTTTCTTCTAAAAAATTACAGGAGATTTAAGCCCCTAAAGAACTATAAAAAATATAATAAATCACCTGCAGTCAAATAATATGTATCGGCATATTAATATGTATGACATAATTATTATTATGTAGTTTCCAGTAAATACAAGCTCGGGGATTTTGTGCAATCATAGATCACATACAATTTTTTTTTATTCAAAAGACATAATATCTGGAATTCAAAGTAAAAGGTGTATTTGAAGAGAAGAAGAAAATATATTTAAATAAGCTTTTTGTTGGTTTAAAGTAAAAACAAATACCGTTATTCTTATTTTCTTATTTTTTTATATTAAAAAATAATAAAAATTATTTTCTTATTTTTTTTATTATTAAAAAATAAGAGGATATTTAAGCCCCTATAGAACTATAAAAAAGACAAATGACCACAGCCAAAAAAATATGTATCGGCATATTAATAAGCCTCTCAAAAATTCATTACATTTTCAATCATTTCAAATAGCTACATAGAAATTTTAACACCCAAAACAGCAAATAAATCGCGGTAATAGCAATTTCTGAAGGAGTTTTATAAAGCTCACATAATACTTTTCAGAAGCGTGTGCATTTATAAAATGGTTTTTAAATAAGAATATTAAATCTGTTTTCTCACTCATATGTATTCTCTGGAGGAAAAGAAGATTCTTGTTGAAGAACCTGAAGGAATAACTTCTTATGATTGTATACATCATGAATAATGTATTTTAAATGTGCTGGTATGATGCCACGTATTTTTCTTCGCTCTCATTTGGGTTTCATAATCCTAGATTGTGTTGTAGTAAATCTAAGCGTGCTTAAAATAAGGCATAAAAGTTTCATGAGAGAAAAATGAAGAATTTGTGAAGTATAATATTTAAAGTTTTAAGGGTTATTATAATTTTTTTAAAGTTTTCTTAGACACAAAATATTTTAACCATAAGGAACAACCTCTCAAGAGGTACAGTTTTTTTATATACATATATATCACATTGTTAAAGTACTCAATAATCTTTGCTTTATTTTTTTTAGTCTCCTTGATTTTCTTTTACATTGCAGAGAATACAGATCTCATTGTTTCCGTAATAACTTGTCGAGATCTCATTATCTTCATGTATTTTGTATATCTTTTTATTATGTTTTCTTTCATATTTAACTTATTAATATTGATTATGTTGATATTTTTTCTTTTCGTTTACTTCATTATTCTAATTTATTCTAATTTGATTAACAATGTCAGTATTTTGACGATCATGTATGGCAATTTCTGTCCAGGGAAAGAGAGTCATAGTGATTATATCCAAAAATACTTTCAATTAATAAGTATTTTACTTTTATTGAGTATTTTATGTACTTAAGTTATTCTCGTGCAATGTTGTTATATTTGGCCCAGACTTAAAATAGACGGGAGATATCTCAAGGTACCCGAGTGTATTAATCAGCTGACAGTCATTAACGTTTGGAGCTGAAGCTGCTTAAAGTTCAAGTGAAAGGTCACTTCTTAGGCATCCTTCCCTTAGGGTGTAATAGTCGAAATGTGAGCAGGGGGAAACTGTATATGATCTTACTAGCGCTATCATACAAATTGACATTCCCTCGTTGGGCTCCATTTGGGCGGTGCAATATCGGACATGAAGTCCCTTTCCTCTTTCCTTCTTTCTCATACCTGTTCTTTTCCTTGATATTTATTTTGCAACAAAATATTTCTCAATATTTCCGACAATATCTATAATGCAATATAGTTAACAAAGATGTACGGTTTTGTATATGAATGTGCATTTAAAAGTTTGAAATTTTCTTAAATGTTATCTTACTGATTACAGTAATTTTCATTATAATTATTTTGTTGTTCTATTCAAACAGATTGTCTAAACTTCATTAAATTCTACATGCAATTATGTTTGCGAATTTTAAATATGTATTTAAATAAATATTATATTTTTAACATAAAATTGTATGAATTAATAAATAAAGCTTATATATATAAAATATTTTAAATTGTCTTATAAACATACATTTAGCAGTATAATCGAAATAATAATAATTATTGCTTTAATCATTTTTTTTGTAGCTTTTACGAAAAATATTCACAAAACTACGTTACTCGTCATGAAAACAAAACAAAAGCAAACACATTTTATTTACTCAGTTTCATATACAAATGTTTTGATTGAATACAATATTTCAATCGATAGACGACAAAACAGTATATGTGAATTTTTTTAGTTGCTTGCTTCAAGAAAAAACAGTACTTTCATGAATTATAATGTGGGTTATTTATTTTTATATGCATTTTGCATTATTTTATAATGTATTATTCTTTAATCGTTAACTTTCTTGATTCCTTTATTCAAATCTGTGTACTCAAAAAAATTTATATATAAAGAGAAAATATTTATATTATAAATATTACTATTTCTTTTAAAAAATTTCTTAAGCAGGGAATGCAAATTTAAAAATGTATTCTATTATTGAAGTTTTTGTACGTCAAATTATTTTTGATCAAAATAAATTTTCAAAAATTTATTTAATTAGACAAATTTAATTAAATTTGATAGATGGTTTTAATCATTATACTATGATTTAATTGCAATTATATACACTCGTATATATATATATATATATATATATACTGTGTTTTATTTATTCTAAACAATTTTTAATTGCTCTAAAAGCTTAATTGTATGACTCATATAGTCCATTTAACTATTTTATATGGAATCTTAAATATGAGGCCTTTTAAATATTAATTCTATGTTCTAAATTTTCTGAATATGATTTTAAAAAAAACGATAATATTTCTTAAACCGATGTGAGATTTATTTCATTGTTGCTTGTATTGTTGGCATCATATTGAATTAAGTATTATTAGCTGAAGTTAAACGATTTAAATCAGTAAGCCATGATTATTTTTTTCAAACTAAATTGATTTACAGTAATTAAACTCTATACAAATGCATATTTAAATGTTTGTGTCACTTTTACAACTTTCCAAATAACATTAGAAGAAATAATATTTCTGCTTTAAAACATTGTTGCTTATCTGATTAAAGGTTTATATTAATAATAATGAAAAATCTCAGCTTGCCTAGGCGTTGTAAGGCCTGTATTGCATCGTCCGGGACACATGCTCCATACTAACCATGTTATACTGTTTTTTGTAAATAGTTTCTTTTTTGAAATTTGCTCCAGGGAGTAAAAATCGCAATTTTTATTAATTATGTCAAACATATAGCATCTTTTTTGCCCTTTACCTTTTGTTTAATAAATAGACTTTACAAATAAGTCAAATTTGTTTTGCTTCTGTCTCTTTCTTTGCCTGAACTTCATTATCCTTAATTTATGGACATGAGTGTAATTCAAGGGGCGATCGATTTCGAATAATTAGTGCAGGAGAAATTATTCGAAACTTTCTCTTTGTAACGAAACCAATTTGCTATCAAACACTCAAACTAAAAAATAATATTATTTCATTCGATGTAATTACACAAATTAAGAGAAAATCTAACCATCGTAATTCTAATATGATGAGGTTTCTGATGAAAACTGTGTTGAAGAAGTATATTGTAAATAGAGCTTTTTTCTTGTGTAATGGAAGATCCGAGAAAGAAAATTATTTGTTTCATTAATTTTTGAAAAATATGTAAAAGTTCATCATATCCAAAATTTTAATTCGTACTTAGGTATTTAATGACTAAAATAAAATGCGTAAATCCGATAACAGGTCTATGTACTTACTTTCAGTACTACTCCCATTTCTGCTTTAAAATAGTAAATTATGAAATTTTATTTTTTTGGCATAATATAAATACTACATTGTTGGTAATATCTATGGTAATGAAAGGAGTTAAATATCATGTTGCATATTTAGAATAATTAAGGGGTTAGTAAGTTTTACCCGTAAAAAGCAAATAAGTTATTGTCAAAACTGGAAAAAGCAAAATATATGAATTATCTCAAAGTTTTCATATCGATTATGCGAGAATATACGTTTATATAATTGTTATTTTTTATCACGGCTTCTTTTATGCTCTTTTAAAGCATAGGCAAATTACCTCAGACTCTGAAAATTATCATTAATACCAAATAAATAGCTTTCAAATATACTTCATTATTTGTGTATTAATGTTTAGGAAAAACAAAATCTTTATTATTTTTACCAATCTGCAAGTTCCTATTCAATAACGTACAACATAAAAGTAATTCCTTAACATAAAAAAATATGAACGTAATAACAAATAAAGAATATAAACTTCATAAAGAATATTGTAAGAAAAAAATTTAAATTCAAAAGTTTTTGTGTACTTTAAGAATTTTTTGTTATTATTGAACATTGATGAGTATCGCGTTTCCCATATGCATGTGAATAGTCAACTTGTAGGCGGTGATGAGACAGCATTGCAATCTGGGACTTTTATGGGTAATTTTAGTATAGTACTAAAGATGAAAATTCCCACCAGACTGTCTGAATATCGATGCCATACGCTTCACTAACTGTGTTTCCATTCATGAGACTACATTTGATTCAATTGGGAATCTTGTTGCTCGACTATTCACCACGGCTGCAAGCGTGGGTTGCGATGTCTGGCAACTTTGCAACTGTTCACCCACTTCTTCGACGCTGCCAGGCATGTATTACTGTTGGCAGTCGATATTTTGAGCATTTAATGCAAACATTGCATCAACGAAGCCTTTTGTAATGATTTTGGAAAGAAACAATGTTTTCTTTTCATGTCTTTTTTGCGATCGTGCCTCAAAGCGTCACTTCGGACTACACCTCCCTATACAAAAAACATGTATGTTTTAGAAAGCTGTAGCACACTTCAAAGTTTGTCACCTGACGATGGAATCACCCTTTGCACACACACACGCACATATATATATATATATATATATCGTTATCCTCATTATAATGCAATTTATTACATTGTAAAATTATGACGAAATTTAACTGGATTTATTTAATCGAAAGTTGAAGGTTTTAGTTTTTTATTCAAATATTTAGAGGCTCATTATAGAAACTTTAACATGCGTGGCATCTTTGGAACTGTTCGCTAATCAGTCACTTCTACACTACCAAGCATGTATTACTGTTGGTGGTCGCAATTTAGAACATTCATTTTAGACAATTTTTTCAAAATAGTACTTTACAATAATATTGTAAATAAACAATGTTTTACTTTTAATGCCTCATTTTTTCTGTTCATGCCTCAAAGCATAATTTCGGACCATACATTCCTATCCAAAAAATATATGTTTTAATAATCTGTACCACCCCTCAAATTTTGTCCCATGACCGTGGATTTATCCAGCGCGCACAGCACTAAAAATAACTACTGTCCACAAAAAATGAACGTAATATTGGCAGTTATATAAGTGCTTTTTTGCATGACTTTCTTGTTTATTTAAGAGAAGCTATATCTATTTGTGCTACACCTTACCAAAATGAGCCAACTACCACTCGTTTATTTAATCAGTTTCGTATGATGCTATCAAAGTATATACTATTGAACTGTCTCAACTGTGAACCTTATTGAAAACGGGATTTAACTAATTCTTTATCCTTTGATTTGCTACAAATAATGCTTTAACAGCATGTTATAGCTCTTTTTCACACTTTTGTTTTAATTTCACACTTTTGTTTGTTTTGTTTTGTTGATCGCGCTGTCAAAAATTACGTACGAAAAGTACCATATAATATTTTACTGGCAGTACCTATAATATTACATAGTAAATTAGGAGACCTAGGGTTATTTGAGCACTGTATTATTGACTGTCATTCTTCCAGATGTTGTACAAATCAAATTCCTTATGTATTCTTTTTTTATTCCTATTCCAAGATTCGAATTCACAAAAATGCTCCACTTTCTCCAAACTCTTTTAAACCCCATCTCCCGTCTCATTCAACCCTCGTTCAATATCTTCCCTGAAAACCTTTTAAAATTCCTGAAATGACACTTTAAGAGATGTTCTTCGATTAGACTTATCGAGGTCTTCATTTTGGACACCATTTGCCAAAGTCGCTCGAAATGCCTTGAGCACTGGAGTCACCACCTCCATCAAAGAACCCTCCAGATCTGTTTAGTGGCGGAAAGGGAAAGAGATTTGGATGTGGATTTTCGAAAAAGGAAGAGATTCCGCACCTGGTTTACAGAAAGGTTATACTTTAAAAGGAAATTTATTCAAAATGTAATAAATTTCGAGAAGAAAATTTGCGTTTTAAGATGCTGTATCTCGCGAGTTGAAGAATTTTTTAAACTAAAAATTAACTTCTGACTTTATTGACTTCTGGGTTATATAATGGGGAAACGATTACGGAGTACATAAGATTTTAACAGTTATTCGATGTTTTTATAGTATATTTTATATTTTGGTATTTTAGAATTCTCGGCATCTTGATATTTTGTCATTCTGCTCTAGAATGGCAGATATGTAGCCGATTACTTGTAAAGGAAAAAACTCCATATCAATAAATACTGTTTATAAAGTATAAACTTAATATAGTTTATTACACCTACCACAATTTTTTAAGGAAAAAATTATGGTAGCCCAATAAATTGAATCCATATATAAAAGGAAGCCCCCAGGGCTGCCATAATGTTCCAATTCATTTTCTTCTCCTCTTTTTCACTAACTAAACAAAATCATATTACTAACCTGTGTATTTAACGTGCCTATTCCCGGAGTAGTTATCAAAGGTTTCTTGTTTGGCTTTTATTCGAAGACTACTTTCTTGATTTCAGAAATTGAATGCTCTATCTACTAACCCATTTTAAGATTAAACATATTTTTTGTACAATTTTTTTGTTATATATTTTGGTAGTTAAATTATTTTTAAGTAAATAATATAATATCTAACATTGGTTGGGTGGTTAGAGTATCGATATAAGGATGATTATTTATTTTTAGAAGTCCATTTTCGAGTCAAGCCATTCCATTTAAAGCGACTTGAGAATATAATATTAAATTTTTGACATGAAATATACCTTTCTAATATCATATTCTGAGTAGTGTTTCGAAAAAAAAGCAAGAATTTTGTCCATCTCCCTCTGAAAAAAAATATACAGAATTCCTTCTTTTGTATAAGAATAGCAATAACATAGCATATGAGATGATTACGTATTCTGAAATCGCTTTCTTTTTTTTGTTATTCTTGTGGAATTCCTGGAAATTTTAGATTTAAAAGAAAATTTCTTTTAGAGAACGCTTTGAAAATACGAAAACATTTCATTTATATATAAGAACATTTATTGTACCTTTTTATATTACGATATATCCAGCTAGTTATATAACTATAAATATAAATGAAATGAAATACCATCTAACAAAAATTATGATATTTTTTCTTCATTTAGTCACTTCACTTTTCGAAATTGGTCTCTGAAGAAAATAAACAATAAATTTTCAAAACTATAAACATTGAAGCACAATAAATATACCAAAGTAAATAGATAAGTAAATAAGAATTATTCATTTCAGGTGGGGTGTTTTTTTGTAGATATGAATCCAACAAAATAACCAAGTCCACAAAGTCTTATCAAATAGTTTCCAGTAATGATTATAGAAGTATTACCAATGGAGTAAACATTTCTTAGAAGAAGAGCATTCTCCCGAGAATTCGCGAGACAGAATTTTCGAGTTCTTCTAAAATATATAAACAGAGTTTACTGAACAAACAAAAAAGTTGAAAACGTATTCTTTCTGTCTTAATATTGAAAAAGTTTTGTTTTGGAAAGGGAAAACACTTGTTTCTTTCTTGGTCTCGAACATTTGTAAGAGAAAATCTTTTTAAAAAAAAGGAGCGAAATACACAAACTGGATAACTCCTCCTGTCCGGTATAACATATATTTGTGATCTCTGAACTGTCTCGATGTTTCTTTGCAGAAGAAATAACTTTGAGGAACTCTGCTTGGAGGAATTTTTCATATGTGTTGATGCGGACACCCGAATTTAGTAAAAACAACGAAAATGTTTTTGGTAATGGAAGAAAGAAAGCATACTAAAATGAACACTAAATCTTTGGAAGTGTTTTCTTTGTATAACTATACATTTTTTTGTCTGAAAAATGTATTGTAATGTTTAAATATACTGTTGCTCAAATAATTTAAATTTAAATTTAATGAAATTTAATACAAAACAAAAACATATACAGTAGAACATCTGTATGTCGAACTTCAAAGGGGACGCCAAATAATTCGAGTTATAGAGTTTTCGACTTATGGAGGATTTCGAGAGTTACGCGGATTTTGTAAGGGAATATTTCACTTGTAATGGGTCAGATTCTTAGTTAATGAGGTAAAATAAATAAAAATTCAAGTTATAGAGGTAATAAACTTGTTTATTTGCAACTTTAAAATTATATTATGCACCACAATAAGAATCAAAATAATTCCGAAACAACCTTAAAATTAAAAATATTATGTATTGAAAAATCAGATATTATTATTTATTTGTTATTTATTTTTTTGCTTTAGACAATTCGATCGTTCTCTATCAACATTATCTAAATATAACATTATCTAAGCTATAAAGAGCAGAAAATTCTTTTTCTTCATAGTTGCTATTTCATAGAATTGGTTATTCTATTTACTATATACTCATACATTGTTTTCTAAGAAGCAATGACGTGCATTGTCGGCAAATCCTTAAAGTCGGTAACTTATTTTTCTTCGAGCTATAGAGGTAATTAGTTTCAAATGATCGAGTTGTAGAAGTTGTAAAAAAGATTGTAAAATCAAACATTGCTAATGTTCGAGATACAGAGGTCAATTTTTTTTTTTTTTTTTCGAGTTACGGAGGAAAAATATATACCAAAATGACTTGTGGGGATTGAGTAATTATTTCGACTTATAGAGGGTTGAAA
Source organism: Caerostris darwini (assembly GCA_021605075.1). Lineage (NCBI taxonomy): Eukaryota > Metazoa > Arthropoda > Arachnida > Araneae > Araneidae > Caerostris > Caerostris darwini. The sequence goes on along the minus strand of BPLQ01002161.1, from coordinate 189,131 downwards.
TTTCGAGTAATGAAGATTTTAGGGCTTGAAGGGAAGGGAACAAAAAATTTTTTCGAGTTGTGGAGGTTTTCGAGTTATCGAGGTTCGACTAAAAGAGGTTCTACTGTATAATAAATTGTTCAAAACTTACTTCTGATGGAGAATATTTTATATATTTTTATTATGTAAACATTTTGGTAGTTTGTTTTTGTATCATCATTTTTTTGTTTTTGTAAGGAACAATTTGTTTAAAGAATTAAACATGGTCTATGTCTAAAATTAAGTCGAGTAAACTTATATATCGGGGCCTGACGGCCGAATGATAGACCCTCGGTGCCACAGGTTTCGGTTTCGAGCCTTAGCGGTTCATGTTTGTTTGTAGTGAATGGACGTTTGTAACATGGTTAACGTGGATGTTTTTTTGTGTTTGATTTTGCAAGGACAAATTTTTTTTAAAGAATTAAACATGTTCTGTTTCTAAAATTAAGCAGTAGTAGAAATTTTTTTTTTAGAATATGCTGAATTTTCATTTAAGTATCTAACACTTAGAATCAAAACACCTGTAGGTACCTGAAAATAATGAATATTTTGCTTTAACTATTTAAAAAAATCATTTCAGTTATTTACATTTTGCGTTAAGTAAATATAAAATACATAATTGATTTTTTCTATTTTAGTTTTCAATTAACAAGTACTTTGTAAAAAAATTGAATTATCGAAAAATTAAAAAAAAAAAAAAAATTTTTATTTGTTACTACTATGAATCTACTAAAATCGAGCATTAAAAAAAATACGTTGGCTCTAGGTTTGCAGTTGAAAGTGAATCAACAACAATGAAACTTTGTTTGTATAATACATTGTTTGCGTTCCATTCTACAAGTAAAAATATATCATTCTCGAAATAAACGCAAGGAAAAAATGTTCTGTATCATTAATGTTCTTTGAAATCCCAGATTTAATTTATCATTCCTTTCACAAAGAGACATTGGATTGTTCACATTGTTCATGTTATTTATTATTACGTTAATTTATCAATGATATATCGTAACTTTTCAAACGAACTTCTTAAGGTATAGCTTTACTCTTGAGAAATTAAGCTGGACATAATTTGTAAACTGTCATCGCTTAAGATTATTTTCGGGGTAATCAATGAGAGAATAGTCAAGTAGTCAAAAATCTGTTAAATTAGGATCACTATTAAATTAAAAACTAAATAAGTTATGTAATGCTATTAATAAATAATTAAAAATATTATTCATTACAAAATTAATATATAAATATATATATAAAAAACACAGTAAAAATTATATAAATTAAAAAATATTAAGTAATCATTGCATTGATTAATTTCTAGAGAACACGGAAAACACGAATATGGAAAAAAATTTCTAGTGTATAGATCTTTTTGTATCAGTGCAATAGATGTATGAACTATATATCCATGCATTCATTATTATAATATAGAAATACCTGGAGTTACGTCAACTCGGAGTTAAGCAGGTTTTAGTTGTTTCGTTTAGCAATACTGCTGCTTACCATTTACAGATTAAGATTGTTTTCTATGCATTTCTAAATGTAAAGAAGCTATGTCTTTCAAACGAAGTAAATTTTATTCTTTTATACTTATTTGCAAAGGAAAACGATATTTCTAGAATTTTAATAGCATAAATGAACATTTGCGAATTGGCAAAGAAGTTTGAAATACCGCAATATACAGTATGAACAATACAAAAAATTATTCTTGATGCGGGGAAGAGTGTTAAATTCTTTAATTCAAGAATATTTAGCAACTATGATGGTATTATTGCTCAGATGGGAACAATGCTGAAATTATGGTATGCTAATCAAATAAAAGTGAATAATTATCCTGTCCAACAGAATACTGTATGCTATGCAGCGAATAATTTTCTCCCAAATTAGTGTGTCTGTTAGTACTTTATTCCCATTAATCCAAATTTATAGATATTTGTATGCAAAGTTGTACTCCGATTTACACAATTTTCTTCAGACGCACATTATCGCGTAATTTAAAAATATTACTGTAATTTCTTTATTACCTTTTATTTCATAAAATATAAATTAACTTAATTAAGTTAATGATAATAATTTGATATATTATTTTGAGAATAAAATGGAAGTGACTGATGGACTTTTTTGTTTTTTTATTATTATATTTCGGATATTAGATTGTTAGATTTACTCTTAAAAACAGTTTCGTGAGCTCTCAGGCAGGACGAATAAAATGTTCGCACATACTCTTAAAAACACATTTCTTCATTGTTCTTATATGTAGGTAGCCAACAACCAGGTAATGTTGAATCTGCCAGGAATCTGACCAATCCGTAGCCAAGAATTTGAGAATCAAGTGCCTGACATTAGAAATAACCATTATGCAAAACCAATGATCTGAAACTAAAGAAATTAAAATTGAACACAGGATTGACAAACAATTAATGATATATTTATTAAGGAATTTATTTGTTATGATAAATTTCATAATGGCTTGATTAAGGAATACAAGGATTTACATGCCTAAAAATAGAATTGACAAAAAAAATGTGTGAAATTAACAGTTATAATATTTGAGTTTAGAAACAATTTCTTGAAATGGCAAATGGACATTCCATGGAATAATGTAATAGGATCAATTATGATGACACATGAGTATTGCCTTATAACATATTTACGTATGCATGCTTTATAACACTTATTTACATATTAGTGTTATAAATCAATTATTAAAATATCCAAGGTTCAAGGTTTTAATGCAAACATACGAAAGGCTTTTTTTTTGTCTTCTTGGAGATCAGGGGTTCCACTAATATATGCAACGAACAACTGTCTGAAGAGTGATTATTTCTAGGAGAAATTTGGAGGTCCTCATTTATGTTGAATCTGCTAGGAATCTGACCAATCCGTAGTGAAGCATTTGAAAATCATTAGAAATAGATTATGCAATTGATCTGAAACTAAAGATAGTATTAACTTTAAAAACAGAATTTATAAACAATTGAGTTGTAAGGATAAATCTCACAATGGCTTGATTAAGGAATATAAGGATTTGCATGTTTAAAAATAAACTTGGTAAAAAATGTAGGGAATTAGCCATTATAATATTTGAGATTAGAATCTATTTCTTGAAATGGTAATAAAGACTTTCCATGCAATAATATAATGAGATCCATCTGTTTTTAATTAATGATGTTTATCAAAATAATGTTAGTTATGTTAGATAATAAGTAAAATAATTCACATACAGCTTCTTAATGGATTGTCTAACTTGGAAAGATTATAAAACAAAAAATGTTCTCACAAAGAAAACATGAATTTCCTACTATCTTAACATCAATTCACTTTTCTTTTAGTGACTTCATAACCAACAAATCCAAATTATAACCACTCACAGGTATTGACATCTTATCGCTTTCTTAAAATCCGGAACCTCCAACCACCGAAAAAGGAAAATTTAAAAAATATTTCTTTTCGTTAAATTATTCCGCCCTCTTTTCGCTTCGAAAAACCGAAAAGCTCTGGAGCAATAGGGCTTCCGAGCGCATCATCTGTCAACCGGAAAAGAAAAATTGGCCAGGAAGAAGAATATGACACTATTGCACAAGCGGCTGAATGCATTCGTTGTGGGTCTTTCTCTTCTCGAAGAAAGCTTGAAGATGTTTGCTCTTCTGCGCTGAGGTATGTGAGGTCCGCTGAGACTCGCAGATTAAATTCTCTCAGGGAAGTAAGAGTCCCGGATTAATGCGCCCGTTTTATGATAGAATGATGTTTTATGATGCAAGAAGCTGGAAAAAAAATGGGGAATAGGCTATCGATATATCTTTAATGGTGGACTAATGCTTTTGCTAAGAAAGCTAAACGTTTGCAATCATTGCATGTCAAAGAAATATTCTTATATTATGAAGAAAGACAAATATAAAAATTATAAAAAAGTTTATTAATAATGTATCAACTATGAATTTAAAAGGATGAATTGATAAAAAACAAACAATATTAATAATGAAAAATAATATTAAAACAGAAGAGATATATATAGTATTAGTTAATATAGCTTTGAAATTTATTTCCAAGTTCAATTATTGATAATAATAAATTTAAACATATGAGTATTGCCTTATAATTTATTTACGTATGCATGCTTTATCACAATAATTTACATATTGTTATAAATCAATGATCAAATCATCCAAGGTTCAAGGTTTTGATGCAAAAACAGGCTTTTTTTTTGTCTTCTTGGAGATCAGGGTTTCCAACGAACAACCATCTGAAGAGTGATTATTTCTAGGAGAAATTTGGAGGTCCTTATTTATGTTGAATCTGCTAGGAATCTGACCAATCCGTAGTGAAGAATTTGAAAATCATTAGAAATATATTAGGCAACTGATCTGAAACTAAAGATATTATTAAGTTTAAAAACAGAATTTATAAACAATTGAGTTGTAAGGATAAATCTCACAATGGCTTGATTAAGGAATATAAGAATTTGCATGTCTAAAAATAGACTTGATAAAAAATGTAGGGAATTAACCATTATAATATTTGAGATTAGAATGTATTTCTTGACATGTTATTAAAGACTTTCCAGGTAATAATATAATGAGATCTATATGTTCTTAAATTATGATTTTTGTCAAAATAATGTTAGTTATGTTAGATAATAAGTAAAATAATTCACAGACAGCTTCTTAATGGACTGTCTAACTTGGAAAGATTATAAAACACAAAATGTTCACATAAAGAAAAAAGGAATTTACTTCTATCTTAACATCAATTCACTTTTCTATTATGAGTATTATAGCCAACAATACCAAATTGTTACCACTCACAGATGTTGACAATTTATTGCTTTCTTAAAATCCGGTACCTCAAACTACAGAAAAAGGAAAACTGGAAAAATATTTCTCCTCGTTGAATTATTCCGCCCTCTTTTCTCTTTGAAAAACCGAAAAGCTCTTTAGCAATACGGCTTCTGAGTGCATCATCTGTCAATCGGAAAAGAAGAATTGGGCAGGAAGAAGAATATGACACTATTGAACAAGCGGCTGAATGCATTCGTTGCGGGACTTTCTCTTCTCGAAGAAAGCTTGAAGATGTTTGCTCTTCTGCGCCGCTAGGTGAGGTCCGCTGAGACTCGCACATTAAATTCTCTCAGGGAAGTAAAAGTCCCGGATTAATGCGCCCGTTTTATCATAGAATAATGTTTTATGATGAAAGAGCTGGAAAAAAAATCGGGAATAGCGTATCGATATATCTTTAATGGTGGACTAATGCCTTTGCTAAGTAAACAAAACGTTTACAATCACTGGATGTCAAACAAATTCTTATGTCATGATGAAAGACAAATATAAAAATTATAAGAAAGTTTATTAATAATGTATCAACTATGGATTTAAAAGGATGAATTGATAAAAAACAAACAATATTAATAATGAAAAATAATATTAAAACAGAAGAGATATATATAGTATTAGTTAATATAGCTTTGAAATTTATTTCCAAGTTCAATTATTGATAATAATAAATTTAACCACATAATTATTGCTTTATAACATATTTATATATACCTTGCTTTATCACAATAATTTACATATTTGTGTTACAAAGCAATGATGTAAACATCCCATGTTCAAACATTTTGATGCAAACGTGATATCAGAGATCAGGGGTTCCACTAATATATGCTAAGAACAACCATCTGACAAGTGATTCTTTCTAGGAGAAATTTTGAGGTCCCTATTTATGTGTTGTAAAGAGGAAAATCCATAATATCCCAACAGATCCCAACTGACACTTTTAACCTTTAGTTGTTTACATACCACGTTTCACTTATTTTATAATTGAATCGCAAGAATACGATATATATTGTCCCACAGGATACGCTATAATTACGCTGTATATAATTAAATTTATTTTTCAAAGTGTTTTTATTACTTTTATTCTACGATTTCCGTATAAATGCTGACAAAGTTACAAATTTGTATTAATTTTTTTTTTTATTTTACATTCCATCAATGCCGAAAATATTGCTCACATCATTTCTTCTTCTTTTTTATGTCTTGGAATATACACAGCCGATTCAGCAATATTCTGGGTGTACCACTCACTACACCACACCATACCTCAATTTGTCACCTTAGATTTGAACAAATACCCACAACATCTTACAGATTTATCCTGTTTATTCTTAACATAGACTCTTTCAGGTCGTCTTTGTTTCTCATGTTTTGAACCCTATTCCCTTAATGCGGGAAGTTAGTTTCCCAGCAAGCTACATTTACTTAGAAGTTCAAGCGTAATAACTTGGAACAAAATTCACAAAAGATTTCTTTTTATGTAATACTGCGTCATCTCATACGAAATATGTCTTTGGGTTAAATTTTCTGCTAAGTTAAGTAAACAGTTTCATGTTATAACATTATTTACTCACCTTTGTTGTTGCTTCCATTACCCTTTGGAACACAAACTATCTGCAGCAATTCCATTAGAACAATGCTCCCATCTCTCAACTATTTATGTCCTCAAAGTCCAGAAGCTGTCCCATGGAGGAGACGATGAAATCTGAAATGTGGAGAAGTGTCTGGGGAAATGGAGCAAAGTAGATTGGTAAGTTCTTCACTCTTCTCACGAAAGACCAGATTTAGTGGGTCTGCTTCTTAGTCTAGCCTCTGTAATCTGGAGTTGTTGTGGAATATTCAAGCTATGAAGCTTGAATATTCCACAACAACTCCACAACTTGATATTCAAGCTACTTTCCGTGAGATTATTCGAGAGATGGTTTCGCTTTTTTTACTGTTCCAGCTCGCTTAATGTAGGTCTTACATTCAGATGCATGCCGATAGCACATTAAAATTTTTCGAATACAAATGCTCATCAATAAAATATATATATATATATATATTTATAAAATTACAATATTAAATTTTCTATACCTTTTATCAAACAATAAGATACAAATAACATAATTTAAATTCCATTATTTTTTTTAGAAGTGTCTCTAGAGTTAAATAATGAATAGCGAAATATTAAAAATTAATTTGATTTTTAATTTTTTTTGTTAATTCTTTCCTTGACTTAAATATTTATTTAAGTGATCAGTTCTTTTTTATTTAAAATAATCATAGTCGAAAGACTATTAATTTACTTTTTATTTCACATATTGTACATATACAATAAATACAATATTAAAATTATGTTTATAATAATTATTAATATTTAATAATTTAACTATTTCTTACCTAATGCAGTCTTGTTTTCATTCTTACTGAAATGCGTAGACCATACATATTTCTTCGAGATTTTATTTCATAATTAATGACAAAATAAATGGCATGGAAAATGGAAACGTCATCTTGTAAGGCAATCTAAATTTTTTAAAAACACTGTTTGAAAAAAAAATAGAAAATCTAAATACATTAAGAAAATATCTTTGAAACAAGACAGGATAAATTTCTGTAAACATGTTTACTGAAAAATGGCTCTTTAACTTTACGTTAAAGACAGCAAGCATTAAAATAGTTCAATAGGGAATTTCTTTAAATTTAAAACTGATCAAAATCGTTTAACTTTACAGAAAGTAGTTTTATTAAAAATTTATGTATAATTTAATGTAATTTACTTTCTATACGAAATCTTGTTGAAAATATTTTTTTCCGGTTTAGATAGCTCGATAAATTTTTTTTTTCTTCGGAAGCCATTAAATTTGTTTGTTGAGATAAGAATCACATGAATATTAAATTTATCATGTTGTATTTCTACGAAATATACGTGTTTTTATTACATTGTGGGATTTCTCATTTGAATATACAATCAATTCATTTATAAAAATATTAAAAGTTAATTATAATTTCAGTTATAATGACTGACATATTTTTAAAATATTAACTATTCAAATGCATTTAAAATTGTTTTGACTGCTTTTATTTCATTGTTAAATAAATATCCTTTTCGTGACTTTATAAAATCTTAATGGCGAATTTATTTTGAGTTTGAAGCAGGTCTTTTAAACATAAATAATAAAAAATATTAGCAAGTAAGTATTCGTTCATATATAATTATTAAATTATTCTTAGCATTGTGTTCTAACCAAAAATGTTCTGACTATCAATGGGTTGACGTAATATGTGTGGTTTACAGTGAAAAGAATGATCGGGAACTCGTTATAACTCGTATGGTATGATATTATAACTTTTCATATGATATTCATATGATTCGTTGATAAATTATACATACTAAGCGTCGACGAAATCGGTTTGTGGTTAACAATTTTTTCATCCATATGTCCTTTATAATAAGGCTGTTTGGAATTAGATTTCTGCAACACATCGAGTGGTTCAATTCTTCGAATTCTATAATATTAAAAAAAAACTATTATACTAATTTACGAAAATTTTACCATGGAAAACAGTCTATTACATAGGAGGTTTAAAAATTACAGCTACATCGATACACAGAAAAGAAGTAAAAATGGAAACGAAATCTCATCTCGATCATTCTTTTCTCTGCAGACCATACATATTGCTTCAACCCATTGTTAATCAGAATATTTTTGGTTAGAACACAATGCTTAGAATTATTTCTCCAAACATCAGTGAACTTAAATATAATGTAATTTAAAAAATATTTATGAGTAAGCTCAAAACTAGAGCCAAAATAACAAGAGCTGTTTATATTTAAGACATTAAAATACTATTATTTTATCCCATTTTAAAAGACTGTATATTTATCTATAACCTTAACATAATGATTAAATAAGTGATTATAAAATGAAAGTAAAGAGGTTCAACTATTTTAAATGTAGGAAAGAGTCTATCGTCTACTCATTTAATACCAAATAATTTTATAAATTAAAAGTTCTTATAGAGTAATCTTAATTGCTAAAATTTATAACTACATGACTTAATTAAAATCAGAATGCCTTTGTTTTAATATGAAATAAAATGAATTCTATCGGGTATATAAATATATAAATATTAGGAAAAGCTTATAGTTATATTTATTTATAATTGTTTTTTAAATATATTATTTAAAAAAATACTTTATAACTTTATACTTTTATGCTTTGTAATACTTTGCACTTATATAATAATTTAATTTCTAATAAGACCTAACTACTCTTAAAACTTAACTTCCTAAAAAAAGAATTTCTTAGAAAAATTTCGTCCACAGATTACAATTTCTCAACTTTCTAAGAACAATTTCTTACAATCTCTTTCTTCTGCTACTGGCATTTTAGATTGAGCGATAAGGTCTTTTTATACCTTGCAAAGTTTTAGATTAGATCTATATCTAAATTGAAAAAGAACCTTTATATAATAATAATACAACGTATACAAAATTATTATATTGAATACACTGCATACCTTTCAGTAGTTTGCATTACTATTTTCTATTGTGATAAAATATGAAATGATACTCTAATAATTTATAATGTTGATTGAAATTTAAAAAAAAAAAACTTATTTTTTATTATAATTCAAGATAACTTTATTCATTCTTTTCTTTTCATAAATGGGGACTTTATTGTCTTGAAAGATGAAAAAAAAAATTTTTTTTACAAGGAACGATTTGGATGTTAAGTGAATTTTTTCTTCCTTTTTGTGTATTTTGGCTTTTAAAGTTCCTTTTGTTCAATGACTATGACATGACTATTTTTGTTTATCCTGAATGAATAAAAAGCCTTACAATATCTTAAAAATTAATTTCTATCGGCCTAAAAGTTTAATGCAGTAAACACGTAAATGCATTAAAAATAGCTCCGACAAAAGATAGCGAAAAGAGTTTTTTAGAAAGGTTACATAATGGTTAGCTTTAGTAATGATAATACTAAACAAACAGGGTTTTATTTTTAAATAAAAGTGTATTTCTGTATGTTTGTATATTACATCATTTAATACCTAAATTCAGGACCTGCATTTTGATTTTTTGTTATTAATTTTTTTATCATTAACAATACGATAGAAAAAAAATACTTTAAACATGAAATTCAAAAGTTACACTTAGTAATTGATCATACTAATCAATTAAATTTGGTTACTTCTTTGATGAGATTTTAAGGACAACCATAAAAAATATAAGACCTAAACCTATGATGAACATTATATAGAAAACAAAGTACAAAATTATCTTCAATGTTCAATCGTCTGAACAGCCCCATCTTTTGAAAATGTAAACATTAACAATTTTCTTATCAGAATACAACGAGTAGTGTGGTTTAATAAATGTATACTGAAATCATTCAATATTTGATGAATAAAGAACGCACACCAGCTGTTTAGAAAAGGCAGAGGAATTTCAATTTGAGAAAGACCTAAAACTCTGTATATTATAATTTTTTTATGAATCTAAGCAATTTTATATTTTCTTGCGATGACTTCGCAAAAACATTGCCAAAGTCTCCATCCCTTACACACACAATATATATCCCTCTCTCTCTCTGTCTTTCTATATATATATATATATATATATATATATATATATATATATATATATAAAGGGACTGAATGTGAAGCAATTGTATATACATCTTATAATGTAATTGCTGTAAGCATGTATTTTATTCGGCAAAATTCCTGCGCTGTCTGCTTGTAGACAGAAGACATCACGGATATTCTATCAATGTAATATTTGCGGATTAGGTAGGCAAAAGAAGTGGCTCAATTTTGAGAAAGAAGTTCTAGAACACACTTGCATATGCCCTTCTAGAAATATCCTGTCGGAAAAAACCTCTTAGTAGCTAATTCATGCGAGGCAATATATTTGGCTGTAGAATGACATGAACGTACAACTAAGATGTCATAATGTCATGTATAACTATTAGATGGCCTAGACTGTGGTACGCAATGACATTTTAATCCCTCATACCAGATGACGGTAATGGATTGAATATGGACCCAGGGGTATGATGGACCACAGTAATCTACAAACTACATTGAAGTTTTAACTACGGGACATACATGCAGTGTTGTCATCATAATCTCCATGCCATCATGGCCCCAAAAGAAGAAAAACGTGGGAGATTGTGAGGGACAGTACATGTAATGGGTTACGAAGTAATAAATTATTGTCGGTGGTATGGATAAACGATGGCACAATAAATTGTCAGTGATTTTGCCAATGATGCAGAAATTGATATTCAAAGGTACAGAAAAGGATTAACAATGATGTGAACAAATATACCAGCATTGGATAAAAATGAATTCGGCTGTGTTCATGCTTGTCGGACAATGCAGCAGTCTTCTTGATTGAATTCGTGGTATACATGAGACCTACTAATGGTCCAAATTTCTAATTGGTGTGGTTCTGCAATGGGTAAGGAAATCAGAATGAATGTAATTGCAGGCGCGCATGCACCCCCTCTACATACGTACATGCATACATATATATATATATATAGAGAGAGAGAGAGAGAGAGAGATAGATAGATAGATAGATATAGATATACACCACAATCACAAAAATTTTCAAAAGATTGTACGCTAAAGCTGCATTGGCAAAAAATAAAAGAATACAAAAAATTATACGAAATATAAAATAACAAGGCGTGAAATAAGTCGTTCAAGAAATCCGTAAAACCCAAAATAAATTATTAAAATCCAAAAGAAAAACTTTTAAAAACAAAAGATATAAATTATAAGATACCGAGGTTTGCTCTATCAACCTCTGCATATCATTTGTGAAGTTATTAGAAACGATGTTTTTTTCTGTCCGCAAGATGAAGTAGATAGGATGTAGGTTGAAAGAAAAATGATTTGACATTGTAGCCAGGTTTATAAGGCAAAATTCCAGTCACGAGATATCACCTCATGATTGTTTATTGATTGTTTAGTGACTGAAGCCCGTGATATGGCTATTAAGCGAGTGATTGGTTGTATATCAATAATCAGTAATGCATGAACTCCTATATATGAATAAATTTTTCTATACATATATATAGCGAGAGAGATTTATTTATATATAAGAGGGCAATAAATGATCCCACTCAAATTCTACGTGTATACAGTTATTGATTTATTGATTATATATATATAATTATTCTAATATTATTTCATTTGGTATGACGTTATTTTCAAAAATAGAAATGGACAATAAAATTTAAAAATAAATTGCAGCTTATATAAATATATATAATATATGAATTATCAAATGTTGCATCATGAACAGGAATCATAGTGGCATAAGAGCCTGCTATTCACATAATTATTAATTTAACCTTAAGTAAAGAAACGCTTAGTGATAGCCTTCCATAACCTGCAGTTAGTAGTTTCTTTTTTGATACTTGGTGAAATCAGTGTATTCCAATCGTTTTCTATCTCTTGGATTCACAAATACCCTACCCATTTCTTCTGGTATAATCCTCCTTATCTCTATTCTAATTATTGTTATGTATTAGTAATATTAGTAGGTTAGCCACCAAATTAATCCGACGAAGTATATTTACGACACTTATATTCATTTTTTTTTCTTTTTCATTTTCATTTTATTGACCATCTCTTTTTTTTAAAATAGCAGCCTAACATCATAAATAGAATTATAGTAATTTTATACCACATAAAATTATAATGAAAATTCTCAACATTTGCTTTTGATATGGAAGTTTTCCACCGTGGCCTTTAAGAATTTCAATATATTTTGTGGAGTTAAGTTTCTTTTAAAATCTGGTTTAAATGAAGACAAATATAATCTTATTACTGTGTCCAAAAAGTAAGGACAGTTTTCAATTTAAATTTCTCGGGCATATGGTATTTCAATTTTTTTTCTTCTTTATTAGGTTCTTGGCATTGTCCTTGAATTCTTTGTGAAATTTTACGTCAAAATATTAATTAGTGTTCGAGTTACGCTTGGTTTTGTGAGATGCTAAACCAGATAGATTGTGAGATGCTAAACCGGACATTTGAAATGTCTCTTCAGTCGACTCAAAATGGTGTCGCCGGAATGGTCTTTTGAGTTTAGGGAATAGTCAGAAGTAGCATGATGCTAAATCAGATGAATACGGTGGTTGTGGAAAGATGTGGGTTTCATTTTTGGCGAAAACGTCACGAAGAATCAATGCTGTGTGAGTTGGAGCATTCAGTGTTTTCGGTACCAATTGAAATTGGACACGTTTGAGGCCCAAAATGGAATTGACCGATCCTTTTGAAATTCCAATATCATCAGCTATGTCTCCAATTGTAAATCGACTGTTTGCAAGCACCAAATCTTTAATTTTTTGGACGTGAGCTTCGTCAGTTTAGAATGATGGTCGGCCAGCGCGCTCTTCGTCTTCAACGCTTTCTCTGCCTTCTTTGAACTGTTTATAGCACTTGTAAACATTTCTTTCCAGTGTAGGAATACTTACCAAATGCCTTCTGCAAATTTAACGCAAGAATTAAATTAATTTTAAATATATTTAATTAATATATTTAATATATTTAATTAATATTTAATTAATTTTATTAATTCAGACATTTCAGAAATCGCCGGAATCAGTTTTAGCGTCTCACAAAGCCAAGCGTAACTCAAACACTAATGACTATTTTGACGTCAAATTTCACACAGAGGTCAAGGACAGTGCCAGTAACCTATAAAAGAAAAAAAATTTAAATTAAAAAAGCCCCGTGAATTTTAAATTGAAAATTGGTCTTACTTTTTGGACACAGTAGTAAGTCTGAAGACCATCGGTATCATTTCAAGCTCTCTTCTTAATTTACGGACAAGAAGAGAATGTTCTTTTGACAAGCAATAAATATTAGTAACTTGGTACTTTTCTTTCACTGCTGCCACAAAATTAATGAGAGTTATTTTTTTAAAAGCATGTCGAAAGGTAAATCAATATTTACTTTCAAAAAGTGATACTTTTTCGCCTAGTTTAAAGAAAAATTCGGCAAATGGATTTGAAATCCAGTTATCTTCGCTATTTTACTTTTGAGACCAACTGTCTGGAAGACATCTTAAGTCCTTTTAAGTTTGCTATTATATCACTTACTTGTTTTGACGATTTAAGCTCACTTTTCTGATGCGAAAACTTTGAAGTCTCTTAGTAACTTCAAGCTGAATCTTTTGCAGATACAAGATTCAACTTCTTGATATTGGACTCGAATGGAATCAGAAACCTTCCAGACAGATGTAGAATTGTTCTATAACATTATTGTAAGCTTATTTATTTCTAACTTTTCTCTGAGTTGGGGCTAGCGACAAAATTAATGATAAATTATTTAAAAGGATTACGTCTATTACTTCCCTTTTTTCTTCTTTTTTTGTGTTTTCCCCCAACACTTATAGTATTTTAAAGTATCTCCAAACGGTACGGAGAGTTCCTTTAGAAGTTCTCCTTTAAGGACAACTGCTGCTCTAACAGATCAGTGTACTTTTAAATGATGTCTAACTGGATAACAATGTTTGTTGCAATTGTCCATTTGTCAAAGTAACGAATGAACTATTACTAATTTATTTTCGCTTTACCAATTTCTTTTGTTCAGCATTAAAACAGTCATATTTACAGTCATGGTTGAATAACTATTTTAATAACTAATAGTTGGTTGAATAACTATTTTATAAACACAAAAATTTGCAAGTAATTATTAGACGAATGAAAATGATGAAATTTTTCTTAAAACTATTATAGATTAAATAAAAGGTTGTTATATATATATATATATACATATATATATATATATATATTTTACATATTAATATACATAATTTATCAAGTGTAATGTTCTTTTGTGAATTAGAATTTATTTAAGTGTAATTGCCTATTATTGATTACACATATTAATACAAAAAAAAAATTACCTGTCTTTCTGAGAAAAAGAACGAAGCTTAGATGCAACTCCAATTCTAGTACGAAAAGAATGGTATATGTTGGCCGCAACATTCTGTTCTTTCTAAACAGGGGGACGTCCTTTATTTTATTACTACTCTATTATTCTATGCATCTATACGTATTTTTCGCTTCTTTATTTTATTACTACTCTATGTTTCTCTCTGAATTATTGATCCTCTATTTTTTTGCACCTGTGTGTTACTCTACTATATGAACTTCCCACATGAGTGTGGATGCATAAAATTGTAATGGAAAAAAGTGGTTGTAGTTTAGTAAGATCACTGAATAACTGATAGCACTGAATAACTCTGAAATTATTACATATATCTTCTTTTTGTATCATTTTAGTGTTAATTCTTTTATTCCTTCTCAAAGGATATGAAGTAAATCGGTTAACTCTAGAAATGGTTTATGATCACATTAATTACAGTTTACTTTTTGTTAAAATATTAACTATCATTATGGATTATCCTTCTATGAACTATCAATTATTCTATGAAAATAACCATTTTTTTATTATTTTTATTAATAATGCTTAAATTAGTCGAGTAATTCTTACATAAAGTTGTAAGAATGATTTAATTAATTATTTTTTGTTATTACTCATTAAGATTATAATATATGCTTTAACAGTCATGAGATAACAATAGAAAAAAGTGAAAATTTATGATTATCTATACTTTCTCCAATAAATGTTCTAATTTATTTTTAAACAGTTCTATCAATCATTCCCATTAAAAAATCACCATTGCCAACCGTCTTTCATTAGCCAACAACAGTGATGCATAAACTTATAACCTTGAAGCCTTTTTACTGTTCCGGAGAATAAAAAAAAAAGATTTGTAAAGAAGGCAAACCCGAGCGTCCCTTTAATCATCGGACAGAGGCGATGGGAACGTCCTGGCTTATGGCCTATAAAATATTTCTTTTTTGTCTCATCATGATGCTTTATAGGTTTATCTGGGGCTTTATTAGTTTCCTCACTTTGCTGTGGTCGGACTTTTGTTGCCCGGCGTTTCCGTCTCGCAGGTTGCTGGGATGTTTATGGCCAATAGATAAATTTCTTCCTGCCCAGATTTAGTAGAATTATTCAGGCCTGGAAGCCACTGTCCCCTGAATTGCCCAAAATGTCTGCATGTGGGTTGGAGAGCTTGTAGGCGGATAATTTATGACAGTGGATGTTTTTTTTTTTTTGCAACTAAAAAAAAAAAGGCGGACAAACTGTAAAGTAATTATTGTAATATTATGTATATTTTTTTTTTACTGATAGGGTATCTCATACAGTTTATGTATTACTAATTTGTAGAAAAAAACCTTGTATCCTCATCACTTGTGATTAAACATGTAATTTCTTTGGGGGGGGATGTTTTACAATCCGAATAATACAGTTTGGAAAGTATTTTTACCCGGGGACAGTCTTTGGACCAACTGGGCCTTTTTGCTTATAATTTCAAATGCGATTTCATTGTGGAAGCAAAAAAAAAGCAAAAATTTAAAAAGACGTCTAAAATAATTCCAGATAAGAATAAACAATACGATTCACAAAATTAAGCATGAATCGTAAATAACAAATACGTATTTACAAAATTTAGATTTTTGAGCTGTTGCTCTTCTTCCATTTAAAACGTTTGGATTTTATCTTGTTCCTGTGTTTGTAAGCTTGTTCGCATGCATTGAAGTTTAATTTTCCAAGTTCTCGCTTTACAGTTTGCTCTGATGCCTAACCTCTTGAAACAATCAACTCCACTGAATCCACTCTGCTGAATTCATTTTAAATGTGGAAAACTTACTTAAAAGATGATTTGATCTCCTACCTTATAATAAATTAGACAACATTGAGGAAATTATATCACTATTATTTAAATATTTAATCGCTTTGTAAACTAAAAAAAATAACATGTTCTAAATTTTCCTCCTTCTATCAAATTTGATCTTTCTATCTAAATATCATATTTTTTTTAAGATAGGGTGAAAAAAAAAAACCTACTATAATATATCATTGTAAGTAAATGAAAATTGAAAAAATTAATTTCTTGCTATAAATTGCATTATATATTTTTTTATTGTCTGATGCTGTGGAATACGTTAAGTAATCAGAAAAAAAATTAATCGTATTTATTCACAAGTAAAATATTCGTAAAAAATAATATGTTACACAATAAAATTATTTTAAAAATAAATATATCGGTTTTAATGTAATGCAGAAATAGGATAATACAGTATTTTTCGATAACTTAGGCTCAAGAAATTTAATTGTCATACTAAAACTATTGCATGAATTTAAAATAAATTCCATGGCTATTTTAAACCAAACGCCCTTCAACTTGTAGGGTAAAAGTCGGTCGACTACGGCTTAGACCGATTTTCAACTCTAGTGATACGCGACTAGAGAATTGACAACAAATTCGAAAAGCGAGAACAAATTCGAATGTGGTACAGTCCACATTCGAATTTGTTGGCGGTGTCATTGCACTCACTACTTCCAAAAAACGAGGAAACTAAGAGATGATTGTGGCAGCACGATAAAAAATCTTTTGCATAAGCTTAAGACTGAATGATTAGAAAAATGATTAAATCTTTAAATATTATATTTAAAGATTTTTAAATATAATATTTAAAGATTTTCTTACGTTGTTTTTCTTATTTTTTATCCCACTTGGTTGCAGCAACATCTAGACCAATCCATGAACCCGTGTGTTCTCATGAAAGAATGGAAGGTGGGCAGCTTCTGTTGTGAGGCAACACCCGTAGGTAGATATCTGACTTAGCTCTGAGTCAATGAAGAAGAAGTGCAGTTCCTTCCAGGATAACTTTTAGCGGGAAGCATTAGCATATTTTATGGGAGGAAAAAAAACCCGTACAATCCCACCAAGTAATCCGACTAATGAGGCAAGAGGCTGAACATCACAAACGGAATCGAATATTCTTCTTTTTTTAAAAACTGTGTCTAGAATGAAGCCACCAGCAGATTGTCCATTGTCTTATGACGTAAGCAACCTGCAGCCTACGCCTGTTGCACTCACTCCCCGAACGATTTACATCGATGTTGATATACATATTGTAGAACGCCAGCTAATACTAAAATGTTAAAAGGGCAGACTTGAGCATTCGCCAGCGGGCAATCTGCAACCTCTTCCGGGTGGCTAACAGAACTTAAAATCACGGGGATGTCAGATGATATTATTATATTATATACCGGAACGTCAGGCTGGTATTTAAATTATTGACTATTAAATCAACAGTGGCAATTGTTGTATCGAAATATTCCATTTTCCCTGTAAACGCATCTTCCATAATAAGGCATGAGATTTATTTGACTGACGATACAGATAATCAAATATCAGCTTAAAATAGAAACAACCGACTTTTCAAAGCCGATAGTTTCACACAATTCAGTTTGAATCCAGCCATCTGTCCTCTAACTCACGGATCATTCTTCCCCCTTCCTATTGGTTTTACTGCTATTGAATCGCCTATCTAGTAAATATTTATGACTCCCGCCAGTTTCCTATATCCAAAGAGAAGATTTAAGATTCCCCGGATTTTTTCCCAGGTGACTAGCACCGGATGAAAGTGGTCACGGACCTGACAGCCAGTATTTGCATGATTGTTAAAAAACAATCTCTCAACAGCGCTAAGGTGCCGAGAATGACGCGGGGTTCTATTTGCAATTCCAAACAGATGTTTATTTTCTTCTATTATTTTCTACACCTTTCATCCTTTTTTCTTTCCCCTTTTTTTATATTGAGAAAGAAAGAAACAATGTATTATGAGGTATACATTGATATGTTGCTTTAAAAATAATTTAACATAGTTTAAATGAGTAAGGATTTTATTACGCTCAGCTTCATTTTCTGCGAGTTTCACCAAATGAGAAAGGGTTTTTATTCAATGATGAGCCTTAGTAAGGATCCACTACGTCCTTCTCGAAACAAACTGTATAGCTAACGGGAAAGAGTTCAAGATTGATAGATTTTTTTTTTCAAGGGCGGGTTGATCCTTGCTTTAGACTTTGGTTTTGCACATTTTTCTTGTTCCTCCCTCCCCGCCCCCTCTGTTTGACCCTGGAACCGAGGAGTGGACTGTCGAGTGAAGAGTTTCAGGCAGCACGGAGGGGACAAAGACCCTTAAGGAACTTACTTCTCCAAATATTCTTCCATACGACACCCAAATTCGAAGCAATTACTTCTAAAAGTCTTCAAGGAAGTAAAATTTTCTCACATGTCTAATTGCCATAACTTATTGTCTGTCCATGAAATGATAGCGGCAAAAGTATGTGGAACAAGCTATCTATCGATGTTCAGTAACACACAAAAAAAGTATTAACTCAGCACAGATTTTCCAGATGGAGACATAACAAACATATATATAAATTAAACCATACATTATTTACTGAATACAATATATGGATGGATAATATCTATAAGAAAAATTCAAGTCTAAGTACCCTTTAAAATATTTTCAATATAAAAATACTGCAGTTAAGTGCATAATACCGCGTAATAGAACAACTGTTAAATTAGCTAATCTATCCGAAAATAAAAAATACAAGCTTAATCAATGATGATACAGGGAATTTAATTATCATTATAAAATCAAGGAATCTGAATTTTCCAAAGGATATATTCCGAAACGTAACACAATTCATAGCATACATGAATTGAATTGCTGCAGCATTTCTCATGACATATATATCTGAATCAAAATTTACACAATTTAAAGTTTAATTCTGATACTGTAGATTCAATTATTTGACAATGTATTCTCTAATCCGGGTTACATTACATGAACGTATGGCATTTGTATCACAAAAATAACAAATTTAGCCAACTCGTGGAAAGGAATGAAATTTTAACAAAGTATTCCAATTTTCCCTGTAAACGCATCTACCAAAATAAGGCATGAGATTTATTAGAGTGATGAAACTAGATAATCAAATATCAGCTTAAAATCGAAACATCCGACTTTTGAAAGCCGGCTCCTTTTATTTGAAGTCTCACAAAATTCAATTTGAATCCAGTCATCTGTCCTCTAATTCACGAGTCATTCTTCTCCCTTCCTATTGGTTTCACCGCCATAGAATCGCTTGTCTCGTAAATATTTATGACTCCCGCCTGTTTCCTATATCTAAAGAGAATATTTAAGATTCCCCGGATTTTCCCCCAGGTGACTCGCACCGGATAAAATTGGTCACGGACCTGACAGCCAGTATTTGCATGATTGTTAAAAGACAATGTTGCCTCTCAACAGCGCTAAGGTGTCGACGCAGAGTTCTATTTGCAATTCCAAACAGATGTTTCTTTTCTTCTATTATTTTCTACATCTTTCATCCTTTTTTCCCCCCGTTTTCTTATGTTGGGGAAAAAGGAAACGTTCTATTATGAGGTGCACATTGATTCGCTGCTTTGAAAGTAATTTAGCATAGTTTAAATGGGTAAGGGTTTTATTGCGCTCAGCTTCATTTTCTGCGAATTTCACCAAATGAGAAAGGGCTTATTAAGTGATGGGCTTTAGTAACAATCCACCATGCCATCTCGAAACATCTAATTAACCTACAGGGAAGAATTCAGGGTTGATAGATCTTTCTTTCAAGAACGGATGGATCCTTACTTTATACATTAATTGTGCACGTTTTCCTTGCTTTTCCCCATACAACCTTGGAATCGAGGATTGGAGAGATGGAGATAAAGGGAGTGGACAGTCGAGTGAAGAGTTCCAGGCAGTTTGGAGGGAATAAAGACTTGCTTTTAACCCAATTTTGTAAATATTTGTTATATAATTGTGTTACGGTGTTGCAATTGTGCAGTACTGTCTTTGCAATTTTAAATAAATATAATAGCTAAACTGCTGCGATTATAGTAAGAACCAATTTAGTTTATACTATGAATCAACTCTGAATCCAGACCACACCCGTATTCGGCTCTAATTTGTACTGCTTTTAAAAGTAAACATTTAAAATGTTTAAAAAATCGTTCAGATTTGACTTGAAAAATTTAAAAAATTGAAAAATTATTTGAAACCCTTGAAAAATTACTCTGAAAAATTACTTTGAAATGTCATTTTGATTATTAATACCTGAATAAATCGTATTTAATAAAGATATTAATGAAAATTATTTAAACTGTTCAAGGGAGCATTTTCAAATTTCATGCATGATACATCATATAAAAGTTTGAAATTTAAGATAAAAAACACAAATAATTCAATTAAATGAATAATACAAATAAAATTCTTTGGATTTTCTAGCAATGTAATTCGTTCTGAATTATATTTGGTCATAGACCTGACAATTACTAGTTGCATGGGTTATTAAAAAAAATTTGTCTTTCAATACAAGTTAGGGCCGGATATGCATGTGGTCTAGATTCAGTGTTGTTTCATGGTAGAAACAATTGTTTCTTTAAATGATCATTCATAATAAATGATAATTGCTTCTTTAAATTATAATTTCAGCCGTCATATTTATTAAATCATCGTAAAAGCCTGTTTGTTTAAAGGTCTTTGAAATCTCCGAACTGTCTGGAGTTCTTTACTCGACTGTCCACTCCCTTTTCTCCTCTCTCCGAAGCCGAACAGAGGGAAAGAACAAAAAAAACGTAAAGGTCAACACGTCCTTGAATGAAAGAGATATCAACCTTGAATGCTTCCCGTTGGTTATGTAGTTTGTTTCTAGAAGGTATGGTGGAATGAAGCCCTCATACTTTGGCACCCCAAAACATTAAAGTGCCAAGAATGAAACATTTGCAATTCCGAACAGATGTTTTTTTTCGTCCACTTTATTATTTTTTTGGGGCATTCTTCATTTTATATTTTTTAGTATGAAATATCTTTCTATTTCTTCTTTTGAGGAAGGAACATCCTGTTATAACTCAGACATGAATTTATCACCACTTTGAAAGTAATTTAGCCGGCCTTAAATTAGTGAGGAGTTTATTCTACCAAGCATCATTTTCTGTGAATTCCATCGTACGAGAACGAAGGACTGTTATTTAGTGATGAGACTTTAAAGGAGAACTAAATTTAGAATGTTTAGAAAGTTACTGAGTTAGGAGTAATTGAGTTTTCATGAAAAATTATGTTTAAACATATTCATGCAATATAATTTTACAAGAATAATTATATTAAAGAATCGTATTTAATAAGGTTATTAATGATTAAGATTAAAATTAAGGAAATTGATATGAAAAACACATATAATTGTTGTCCATCATACATTGCATGATGATTTCAAATATAAGTGAAAACGTAATAAAGATATAAATATTTAACACAAATAAATAAAAAGAAAACAAACAATTATATTAATTCTTAAAACAGAACCATTAGATTTAAGAAAAGTTTTAAATTATGAATTAGATGCAGAAATTCATAGAAATTAATAAGTAAATTAGTCTTAAGAAATTTCAATTTTCGCTAATCATTTTTTTTTAATGATACCACATAATATATGAATAGAATGATGAATAAAGCCTTTTATAATAAATGAGCCATTGGAATCCTCATTAGTTTTAAATGATATAGATAAAAAAAAAGTTAAAATAAATGACGATATTCCTTCCAGAATAGTTTTTTCTAAAAAAAAATAGTTGATTACTGCAAAAAAATACAGTTTTATAATATTTCAAAAGGGCGGGGAAAACATGGTTCCTCTTCAATGTCGAACTCTCCAGCTTTAAACAACCGAAATCAAACTTTGACTGTTTCATAAAAAACAACATTGTTGCCTAAACTTTCAACATTTTTTTTGTGGCATTCATTCCCACTCAGTTTGTTACGGGACACATAGAACCTAATCATACTGATCTGTTGAAGTGATAGCTCCTTTTTAAACATTTCTTTGAAGCATAAGATAATAAATTTTTAACAATCAATGTAGTTCCAATTTTTAATTTTCGAATGCAAACCCTGTTTGTGGAAAGGCTAAAAACCACAGAAAGGACAGCTTTTGGCGAGATGGTATTTAGAGATGTAAAAGATTTTACTTAACTCTATATTTACCATTTTTTATGACTTTATAAAGAATGTGAAAAAGAAATCTTTTTATTACTTTAAAATCTTTGTAAATGTTTAATTAAAATTTTGAATGTCCTTGTACTCAATCTTAAAGTGTGTTTTTTAATGAATATTATACAGAGCTGCAAGAAATATTTATCCATTTTTCTCCCTAATATATTCTTTCATAAACTTGTTAAATGTTACCATTGTTAAAAACCATTGTTAAATGTTAAATTTTACTTATAATCATTTAGCTAAATAACCGTCCAATTTCCCAAGAATATGCTAAATGTTAACAAAAATGAATAAAAATAATTCCACAAAACATAAATATGAAGTCAAAATCTAAAATACATGAATGATCAATGCTATCTTTTATGTCTTATATTTAGTTTAAATTTGTAAGATACATATCAATAATTCAAGCAATTCTAATTAATTCTGTGCATATTTTTCTAAATGTTTTTATGGACTTATTTATTCTTTATATATTCTTTTTCTTTATTTTTCTATTACTTTATTCTTTGCTTATATATTACGAGATATATAATTTAAATATATAATAAAGTTTACTGTTATATAATTTAATCGTAAGCAGAAAGACTGTCATATTTGCAATAAAATTAAAATCTGATTTTTTTAATAAAGATTAGAAAAAATTAAATATATTTTAAAAATAAAGCAAACAAATGGTTGTAATAAAAGTATAATTCATTTTATTAGTTAAGATTTAACTTACATAAATTTGTTTATAAAGAGTAGAATTATTTTTAATCAATACAAAAGAAGGTAGCAAATAATAAATTGAAATAAATGAATATTAATGAAACAATGTTTCAAAATATTTCTTCCATTGGAATTTTTACTTGTACTTTTACTTTCCGCGTATTGAAACAACTTATAAATTGGTATTATTTTTAAATAATAACAAAATTGAAGTCAATTGTTTTGTTGTTTATATCTGAACTATAATGTATTTTTTCGTAAAGATCATTTTTATTTCTTTATTACAAGAGAAGTGGAATTATTTGTAAACCTCCAATCTGCGAAGAAATATTTTTTAAATTAATATCCTTTTTATAAGAATGATTTTCAATTAGAAGAGTAGAATTATTTTATTTTAATTTTTGGTTATTAATGCATTGCAATTAAACTATGTTGCACCAATCAATCAATGTTTTGAAAAAAAAAATGTATCTTATTTACAGCATTGTTTAAAACAATGTTTCCAGTTTCATTTTTGTGTCCTAAAATTCATTTAAAAATTATGAATATAATAAGGTTATTTAATTTATAGAGAATGCTACTTTAACATTTACAGTTACATAATCAAATAAAGTAATAATATAATGTAATTTAAATAAAGTTAAATAGAAAAATAAATTTTTCATGAAGGAATTCCAAATCGTCAAAAAATAGCATTTCAATTCCAAAAATTCTCTAGATGTTATCAATTATAAATGAACTTTTAAGGTTGCTTAGACTTTTTGAGTTCCTTTTAAAAAAAAATTTCTTTTTAAAAAAATGCACCCATTCGCCGCGAAATCTCCCCGATCTTTTTACAACTCAATTCTTTCAAATCAAAACAACAAACTACTATCTTATCAAGAATTAGTTAGTGTCTGTTATCCTGATCTCTCTTAAGGAAGAAAAGAATATCCTTTTAAGTGAGGGTGGCACATCAAGAATGAATCCTGATGCAGCCAGTAATGAATTGGATTTTCCATCAGAATCTTAAGTCCACAATAATTACTGTGCATTGTCTTACTTTGTGAGATTAAAGCGTAAAAAACGGCAGATTCGGTTTTTGCTGTAGTACATGGATCTAAGTCTTTTGGCGGTGTTCAATTTAACAGAAATCCCACACAGAGTTATTTCGTTAAATAACCCAGAAAAAAAAAGATCCCTAACACGAAAGCTCCATTAGTGCCCAGGTGGTTCCTCAACTTGCTCTTAATGTGATATGAATAAAAGTCGATATAATTTCTTTCTCTTGCAGCTTCAGAATTAAATTAATGTTCGGGGAATGAGATTTCCTATCTGTAAAAAGCATTAGAAGTATCTCTCACTTTGTTGCAGAATCTCAAAAAGTTTTTTTTTTTAGTTCTCTTTTCTTGATTCAATCTGGTTGTGTTTATTACTTGGATTTGTTTTTCACCAGGAGTCATAACCCAGAACTGGCAAAAAATTAATTAATGCAGTTAAGATCATTGTATGTTTTTTTCTGAACAAATACATATAAAAACGGATTTAGCAGAGAAAGATACATTCTAACAATTAAGTCTAATTTCATGGCTTTTTTACAGTAAAAGATTACAAATGTAAAAACACTAACTGATGATTTTTTTATTAAAATGAAATTAATGAAATCTAAATGATTTTTACAGTAATTGAATAATTTAATTGTGCCAAATATATTTAAACTTCTAAAAGAAATCATCCTTCTGAAAGAATTATAATTTCAAAGTTCTTAAATTATCGCATCATTATTTAAAAGTGCATTCTCATACTTAATGTTAAATAATTCCTCTGTATGACCTTCACAGAAATAATTAACGCTTGAATTGTATTAACATAGCACTTAACGATTAGATTGCATTAACATATGAATACAAAATATATAAGCTTTCATTGTATAGTGCTACGCTATATATAATTATTCATTGCATGGTAGACACATATAAGAAAATGTTCTTTAAAGATGTTTAGAACAAATCCATTTTTAACTGGAGGGAGTTTCTTTACATACTTCAAAATTCATTAAAAATATTAATATAATAAGGTAATTTTTATTTATGCAGAATGCTTCTTTAATATATCCGGTTAATGTACTGTTTAGCCCAAAGTGTGCACGTTCTCTAAATGTAGCAATTATAAATAAATTTTTATGGTTACTTAGACTTTTGAGGTTTTTTTAAATCTTTAAAAAAAATGCTCCCTTCTCAGTAAAATCTCCCGTTTAAATCAGCTTTTTTACAATTCTATTCTTTCAAATCAAAACAACAAACTACTATCTCATCACTAATTAGTTACTGTCTATTATTCCGATCTCTCTTAAGGAAGAACAAAATATCCTTTTAAGTGGGTGACACATCAAGAATTAACCCTGATTCAACCAGTAATGAATCGGATTTTCCATCAGAGTCCGCAATAATGAGTGCGCATTGTCTTACTCTGTGCGATTAAAGCGTAAAAAACGGCAGGTTTTGTTTTCGCTGTAGTACACGGATCTAGGTCTTTTGGCGGTGTTCAATTTAACAGAAATCCCGCACAGAGTTATTTCGTTAAATAACCCCAGAGAAAAAAAGACCCCTAACACGAAAGCTCCATTAGTGCCCAGGTGGTTCTTCGACTCGCTATTAATGTGGTAGGAATAAAAGTCGATCTAATTTTTTTCGCTTGGCGCTTTTCAAAATTAAATTAATGTCGGGGAATGAGATTTCAGATCTGTAAAAGCATTAGAAGTATCGCTCACTTTGTCATTGAGTCACAAAAAGTTTTTTTTTTTTTTTTTTTTAGTTATCTTTTCTTGATTGAATTTGGTTGAGTGTATTACTTGGATTTGTTTTTCACGAGGAGTTATAGTGCATAATTGGCAAAAAATTAATTAATGCAGGTAAGATCATTGCATGTTTTTTTATGAACAAATGCATATATGACAACGGCCATACCATGCTGAATATACCGGTTCTCGTTAGATCACCGAAGTCAAGCATCATTGGGCGCGGTCAGTACTTGGGTGGGTAACCACCTGGGAACACCGCGTGCCGTTGGCATTCACAAATTTGGGACCTGAATGGCCGAGTGTCTATCGCTCGGTGCCACAGGTTTCGGGTTCGAATCCCGGCGGTGCCATGGATGTTTGTAGTGGTTCGGAATCCACTTTAAGCCGTAGGTCCCGGTCTCCTATGACTGTAAGAGCGTCACGGAGCCAAAGTCAGACTTCTACCTACGGGGTGCTCCATCACAACAGAAGCTGCTTCCTTCCCCTTCAATCATGAGTACATATGGGCTCGTGGGCTTGGCCACCCAAGTGGGATAAGAAACAACAACAACAACACAAATGCATATAAAAACGAATTTAGCAAAGGAAGATACATTCTAACAATTAAGTCAAATTCCATGAATTTTAAAATTAGAGTATAAGATTCCCTAATGTAAACAAATTAACTGATAATTCTTTTAATAAAATTAGATTAACGAATCCTATATATTTTTTAAAGTAATTGAATATTTTGAAAGTATCAAATATATTTAAACTTCTAAAGTTTAGTTTAACTTAGTATATCACTCTACGGTAATTTTGAGCACACTTCAGGCTACTTAGACCGGAACCTATAGTTTAACATGGATTCCGAACCACAAACAAACATCCATGCCACCGTCAGGATTCGAACATGAAGCCTGTGGTACAAATGGTCAGAGTGCTAGCCAAATAGCAGTCAGGCCCCTTAAACTTCTAAACAGTTAAAGTTAAGTTTGAACAGTTACAATTTCAAAGTTCTTCATTATTTCATCATTATTTAAAAGTGCATTTCCACACTTAATGTCAAATAATTCCTCTTGTATGACCTTCACGAAAGAAAATCAAGGCTTGAATTGCATTAACATAGCATTTAACGATTAGATTGTTTTAACATAGGAATACAAAATACATAATTCTTCATTGTATAGTTTTACACTATATATAATTATTCATTGCATAGTAGACTCATATAAGAAAATTTTCTTTAACGATGTTTAGACCAAATCCACTTTTAACTGGAGGGAGTTTCTTTACATACTTCAAAATTCATTAAAAAATATTAATATAATAATGTTATTTTATTTGTGTAGAATGTTTTTTTAATATTTCCACTCAATGTAAATAAATTTTTAAGAATAGTGTAATTTTTTCACGGAGAAATTCGATTTCCACTGTCAATAAATGGCTTTTCAATTCCAAAAATTCCTATAAATGTATCAATTATAAATCAATGTATATGGATACTTAGTCTTTTTGAGTTTTTTTTTTTTTTTAAATCTTCTTTTAAAAAAAATGCACCTTTCTAACTAAAATCTCCAGTTTAAATCAGCATTTTTACAATTCTATTCTTTCAAATCAAAACAACAAACTGCTATCTTATCAAGAATTAGTTACTGCCTATTATTCATATGTCTCTTATTGAAGAAAAAGAATATCCTTTTATGTGAGGGCGACACATTAAGAATGAATCCTGATGCAGCCAGTAATGAATTGGATTTTCCATCAGAATCTTGAGTCCACAATAATTAGTGCGCATTGTCTTACTTTGTGAGATTAAAGCGTAAAAAATGGCAGATTCGGTCCTTGCGGTACATGGATCTAGGTCTTTTGGCGGTGTACAATTTAACAGAAATACCACACAGAGTTATTTCGTTAAATAATCCCAGAGAATAAAAGAGCCCTAACACGAAAGATCCATTAGTACCCAGGTGGTTCGTCGACTTGCTATTAATGTCGTATGAATAAAAGTCGATATAATTTCTTTCGCTTAACGTTTCAAAATTAAATTAATGTCGGGGAATGAGATTTCCTATCTGTAAAAAGCAGTAGAAGTATCGCTCACTTTGTCGGTAAGTCACAAAAAGTTTTTTTTTTAGTTCTCTTTTCATAATTCAATTCGGTTGAGTTTATTACTGGGATTTGTTTTTCATATATATCACTTATAGCTCAATACTTGAAAAAAATTAATTAATGCAAATAAAATCATTGTACGATTTTTTTTCTGAACGAATGCATATAAAAACGAATTTAGCAAAGAAAGATACATTCTAACAATTAAGTCAAATTTCATGACTTTTTTAAGGTAAGAGTACAAGATTTGCAAATGTAGGCAAATTAACTTATAATTATCTTATTAAAATTGAATTAATGATTCCTAGATGATTTTTAAAGTAACTGAATAATTTAAAAGTATAAAACATTTTTAAACATCTAAAGGAGATCAGCCTTCTAAAAAGTTATAATCTCAATGATTTTCATTATTTCATCATTATTGAAAAGTGTATTCACTCATTTAATGTTAATTAATTTCTTTAATTATAATAATTCCTTCAATAATTCCCTTGTATGACCTTCACGTAAAAAATTAAAACTTAGATTGCATTTAACACGGGACTTAACTCTTAGAATGCATTAATGCAGTAATTAACGCTTAGATTGTATTAACATAATAATACATAAAGTATAATTCTTCATTGCACAGTTTTACATTATATATAATTATCTATTGCATAGAAGACCCAAATAAGATGATGTTATTTCAAGATGATTAGAACAAATCTATTCCTTACTCATAGGAATTTCTTTACTTTAACTACAGAAGACCTTTAATGGCTGTTCAACACTAATCCCAAGATTACGTCAAGAAAAAAAGAAATTGGTTAACTGCAAGGGGGGAGGGAATCTCAGAAAACCTAAACAATAAAATGTTAACAAATGCATTCTTAACAAGTAAGTGTCCCGTTTTGTCCGAAACTGTAGATCTTTTTTAATTTGCTGTTGCACCACCAGGTCCAAAGATATGTTAGGAAAAATTCCATTTGGTTCACTGCAGAGTGGAGTTTCAGAAGACTCAAACATGCCATTTAAAGGTGATTAGTAAAGAATCCTTAACTTAGGTATTAATTTATACATCCGTAACTTAAGGTATTCTTTCTGGTCTCTGACACTAGATCACCTTTGTTTTTCAGCATTCAGATTCAAGGACATGCCACGAAAGAGAGAATTTAATTAACTGCGTGATGCAATTAATTAAATGCGCCATAAAATTAATAAAAAATCCTCCATAGATAATTAAAACATATCCATCTTTAACTGGTAAGAGTTCCTTCTTGTTCTAAATTCTCGATCACTTTCAATTTGCTTATGTGTTGCCAGATCCAAGTTCATGTTAAGAGAGAAAGCGTTTGATTCCCTACAGGGTTTGCTTCAGAAGATCCAAATAAGATCATCTAAAAATAACGATAAAAAATCCACTTCTTACTGGAAGATTTATTTTCTCATTCTAGAATTTTAGACGGTCTTTAATATGCTGTGTAGCCATCAGATACAAGGTTATGACAGGATGAGGGGATTTGGTTCTTTGCAAAGTCAGTGTCAAAGTAGAAAATGTCATTTAAAGATGATTTGGGCAATTCTATCTTTAACTTTGAAGTATTCCTTCTAGTCTCTTAGAGACTAGAAGGAATACAGCTTTAAAGCTATTCAGCTTTTACAGCTATACAGGTTTTAATGTAGTGTTTCTCTCTAAATCCAAAGACACGTATACTGCATGGAGATTCTAAAACACTGAAATGAACACTGTCAAAAGGAAATCTATTTGATCGAAATATAAAAATTCCTTAAACCTTAAAAATAATTTCTAGAACGTGGTTGAATTTAATTCCTTTCCTTTTCGTACAGTGTATCTTCTGAAACGTAAGTCATTTTTTAAATCACATTTACTAATATTTTGTCGAATATTTTTTTCAAATGTCTGGAACATATTTTGGATGTTAAATCATTTTTTATGGAAGAAAAAAAGTGTATTGAAGAATTAATAAAACAAGAAATATTTAAAAAAAAAATTGGGGCTTTTATTGTTTATTCTGATTCTATAAAGGATCGATACTATCGATTCTATAAGGGATCATATAAATTTTATTTTTCATTTAAATGGAAGAACAGTTGCTTTATATAAATTTCCCGGTACCTCAAATCATCAGTATGTAATAGAAATTATGAGCAAAAAAGATAATTTTTTAATTTCAAAATATGTTATTATGATTTTCAATTATTTTAAAGGTTAAAAAAAATCAGTAATTATGGTATTTTTACTAAATAAAAAACTGCAATTTTCTTTAGACTTGAAAAAAACTGTATCGTGCTTGCTTACTCAAATTCATATTATTATCTTTAAGTTACAAAGAAAATTTAAGATACAAAATGTTAAAAAAATATTGCAATTTAATTAAAAATTCATTTGAGGTTCATGTTGTTTATTTAGAGCAAGGAGTCTCAACCTATTTTTTTTCCAGAAATAATGTTTACAAGTAAGATAGAACGGAGAACTTATATCAGAATAACAAATGTAAATGCCCATATTAAAAAAGCAATTAGGAAAAACAAAAAGGTATTATAAGGATATGTGACACCAAGAATAATTAAAAAAAAATATAGTATACAGAAATAATTTTTTTTTTTTACATCTTAATAATAAAAATAATTAAATTAAAGGATAGTCCAAATGTTATTCTAAACAATTGTCAATGTGACTCTACTTTTTTTGTTTATCTTGATGTAAATTTTAAAGAATTTTTTTTTTTTTGATGCAATTGGCAAACACTTAGACAGTTGTCTTTTATGCTTTAAGGCAAGTGCTGCACCGACGTTACTCACTTAGCACTACCCAGGAGGTGCGTGTATCTTGAAGATAAACTATGGTCGCGGTATAACAATACCCCCGCAATTCTCTACGATCATTTTAGATCGGGGCCTATGGTTTAAAGTGGATTACGAACCACTACAAACATCCACCGCCGGGACTCAAAAAAGGTGAACCGCTGGGACTCAAACAGGAAACCTATGGTACCAAGCAACAGAGCGCTGAGCACTGAGCCATCAGGCTCAATTGTAAAGAAATTGAAATATTTTTTTACTGACAACCTCGGGCAACTTTGCTGGCGTGCGGAACATAATTGATGAGTAGTATTCTTTGCCTTAACACCACAGAAACCGTTTGGGAGTCATAATTCAGACGATTCAACGATGAAGAAAACATATAGAGAATAAAAAATATATGGAACAAAACAAAAAGAAGCATTATCAAATATGTAGTTTTGATATAAATGCATTTCTGGAAAAGAGAAATAACAACAAACAGATGTATCTTAGTAAGAGGCAAGATCTCCTTCAATTTCAGTGGTTGTTTTGCTCCATCTTCCCATACTTAGCACCATATTTTCCAGCAATTAGTGAGGCAACAATGCCAATTTCCCAATGAATATCAGTTTAAGTTTTTAGGTTTTTACTGGTGGAAATATTCGGGTCGAAAGGCTTTCAATCGTATGAATCTAATTTGATCTGACGTATCATTCATTAAAATGAATTCTGCACAGGAATGAACAGAAACGCATGGGATGGGATGACCTTTTGATAATACTAATCTTCAGTAAAATTACCCCCGACGAAAATTCAGAGTTCCTCCCAACCATTCTTTCACATTACTTTTTCAAACGAGCACGCTAGGTCCATTGTTACGGTATTTCCTGATATTATGGGATAAAACTATGTACCTTATTCTGTTCTAAATGGCAATGAGAAACGTTTGTGACACTGAAACGACTGTATTGATAAGGTCCAGTCTTTTTTACACCAATCTAAATGGTACCATCAATGAAATGCTGCCAATAGCGTACACCCTTAATGATTGAGGAAGAATAGGCCATCTCTATAAAGCCTTCATATGCCATGCTTCCCTTTAACCAGTCTCGATCTCTTTTCATCTGCAAGGAGATATTGGTTTGGCATTCTTTTTTTTGGACTACCGTCTACAATATTTTTTTATAGCTGGACCTAATGTTTGTAATACTGCAGAAGTTCGTGAAACGACATTTTTATAGAAAAAGAACACATAAATAAGAACACATTCCTATAACTATAAAGAACATATAGATATAACACTATATAAAAAGGACACACTCCTTCTTAGTTTTGCCTACCATTGTGCTAGCCATTGCTCATATGAAGTCAATTGAACTTGCAGTGAAAGTCTTTAATAATGCCTGTCATTCTTCTTTTTGGTGAAATTTTGCACTGCGCCTTCATGATTATTGCGTATCCTTACGTTATTAGAGATGTATTTTTTTTATATTTTCATGCCAATCATTCTGTTATAGAAACGGGTTTTGATTGTAAAGCTTATAACAAAACTTTTCCTACGATTTAATAACTATATGCTTAAAAATTGATTGTTTTTTCATTTTTTTCATTTTATAAAATCTTATATACACGAGTCTTATGAGTTATTTCCGAATATCTGTTAGGGATTATAATAGTTTCGATGCTGCCAAGAGTGCAACCTGCTTCTGATACTGCATCCACATTTTGACATCTCAATTTTGAACAAACACCCCCAAGGATAGAAGGCGGATTACAACATCCTCTCCTCCTTCTCAACCCCAATTGAAGAGCATTGATCAATGTCAATATATTTCTTCGTCTATTCAATGATGAATAAATCATTGAGTAGACGCAGAATTACATTTGTATGTGGAATTTCAATATAATGACATTGTAAAAAAAGTTTTTTTTTTTTGCAAATTTAATGATCTCCAGAACGAGTCTCGCGGATTTCTATTTAGGAAACCATGATTAGAGAAATTGTACTTATATACTTATTGTACTTATTCAATGTACATTAAAATCTGTTGAATTATTTATTTGAGTTTACATAGCTGTTGTGATTTGTCTCACTTTCGGTCCAGTATTTGTTTGGTCAAGATAGCAGCATGACACAGTATGAAGAACAGATTCTCAACTGATAGCATACGTTACAGTCACAGCTTTCAGAAACTAAGAAATTTAATAATGTTTGTGTCAGCTTTTGTAAACGTTCTGCATCAATAACTATGTTATATAGAGGGAATTTTTTGGCTGACATTCCAATGTAGATAAGTTATCCTTGAAAGTTTTTCTGAAAAGTAATGTACTTCCATTATGGACCATTGGTGGATTTTTCGTGACATGCATAAATGAATCAAATGGTTTCAAAAAATATTGAAAATATAAAAAAATGTATTACCTTCTTTAAGCTTTATTACCTCTTACATAAAAAGTAAAATCTCTAAATGAAAATCATACAAAAGCATTAACATTTTTCAAATATAAAATTCATAGTCACTCTCCCCTTTTCTTCTCAGATGCTGCATTGATTTTCATGCCTTAACGAGTGAAGTTCCCTTTTCAATGCAGAACAGAATCCCATATCTCTTAAGAGAAAGAAGCACCGAGAGAAAAGGGATTCCGAGAAAAGTATAAAAGGATTAACTCTTTGTCTTGAGAACCCTTCAGGGCACTTTTGTAGCAGAAAATCGATCTATACGGACCGCATTTGCTAACCTGTTTGTGAAAAAGGTGCAACAGGAACATTAAAATTTTATAGATTATTTGAATAAAAGGATTTATTAACATGAAAGTAAATTAACTGAAGAGATTTTATTTTTTGAGCATGTAAGTTATAATTTACTTAATGTTTTTGAATAATGTTATTAATGCATTTTTGCAGGTGTATTTATGCATTTATTTTATTTTCATTAAATACTAAGTTTATGTTTGTTATTGAGCTTTGTTCCAAAAATTAGTATCAGATTCAAGATATATAATAAATTTAAATAGATGAATATGTAATTTAATATTAAATGATGTTATATACATTTATTGACGAACCAAAATTATGTTTTTAAAGAAGTATTTTATATATATATAGTAACTCTTATATATTTTAGATGTATATATATATATATTCTAATCTCTCACATACTTCATGTTGTCACATGTCTATTCACAGTTTTGTATAGACTAATCACTATCTAGAATGCTAACAAAAATAATGACTTTCAGAAGAAGCACTATTTATGCTTGTTGTATAGCAGAAATTTGGAAAATGTAAAGAAAAAAAAACAGGAAATATTTTTTTTAATTCATTAACAACTTGCTTATGTTACAGTAAAATTTAAAATGCCCATTTATATATTTATGTAGATTGATCTTTAATGTAGTTATAATTTACCAATCTTTGCTTTACCATAAAATAAACTTTTGAAAATGCAATATTTAAAAATAAGTTTGTAAAATAAGCTTTTTTTTCCAAAGCAACAACAGTTTGGTTTTTATTTATTTATTTTAAGCATTATTGTATAAGTAATATATAATGAATATGATACATGACTTAACAACTGTTATCTTCTTTTTCTGTTCTCATAAATTAACACACTTTCAGTTGATATATATAAAATATTTATTCACATTCCAAAATACTTATTCGAGCAACCGCCCGCCATCAGCATCGCCTTGCTCTTACTTTTTAATCCCCGTATAAGACAATAGCCTTATATGGAGTTACAGGAGGAGGAGTTATAGAAGAGTCTCTTGTTTGTGGCGCCATCTGTTGTCATTTATAATGACAAATAGTTTACACAACAAACTTCCGGCATATGAAAATATCCCACCATCTGTCTTTGACAAAACTCGATATCACAGTTTGTGTTTGCCTCCTCCAGAAATTTCAAGAAAAACATATTCTGTCACATAAAAAGAGAGAGAGTGGAATATCTATGCATTTTTAAATTAAATTTAAATGCCAAAAGTCAAGACCAGAAACTATGCCATTCGTTGTCAGTAGACTTCTTCAAGTAGTTTATTATTACAAATCTTTCATTAAAAAAAATCTTATTAATCTTATTGAAAATATAATATCTTATTTATCTTATTGAAAATAATTAATATATTTTTGTTTAATATTCTCAAATTATATATGATTGTAAGAAGATCGAAAATGTATTAAATATATTAGTTAACAGATTTTAATTTATTTTCTTGATTTTAATGATTACAAAATAAATATAATAAGCATTTTGTTTGGAGGTATGTACTCATATTTCTCGACTCATGGCCCAGTGGTGAGATGCACAGTTAACTTGTAAGAAGGTTCCAGTTCAATTTCGGTGGTGGAGTAAGTTATTATCACGGTTCTTATAAACGAGAAAATTTGATTGTGATTGAGTGTAAATCGTCTGTCAGCAATAGTCAAGCTCCCTGGTGTGAAGTTTCTCTGGTTTCTTCCGTAAGACACACAAATGCGGGGCAGTTTCCCTAATATCTCCTCCGGGAAAAACAAAATTATTCTCTTGGAGTATATAACTATGAAACATTTGGTAATGCATTCGATAAAAAAGATCAGATTTTAATTTAAGGAATTTTGATAAAAAATTTTAAAAAGTTGGGAAATTTTCAAATTTGTAAATTTAATTAATGATAATTTAAAATTACAAATAATACTAAAATTAAATTTAAAAATTGTTAATTAAAATAATGAAATATATTATATAAAATAATATATACATTTGTTCGTTCTTAAAAATTAGTTATTGTGTATTATAAAATATTTTAGGACTTATGTATCTTTACATGTATTAAAAAAATTAAAAATTAATATCACATTTTATGAATTTAGAGCAAAATGGAAAGACTATAAATATATGCTTTGATATTTAATAGAGAAAAAAATTACATAATATCAGCTGCATGCATATTACGTGCACAGATATGAAGACATGTATATCCAAAGCTGCATGTATATTTAAGCTGCTTTATGAATAGCATTTGAAAAAAACAAAAAAAACAACTTTTTTTATGTTATCCTTCATTGCTATTTTAACAAAAGAAATGTTGAAATTTATGTGCTTGTCTAAAAAAATTTAATTATTTTAAATATATATTATTGTGTATTTGTATTTTGCTATGGAATGTTAATGGCTTTCACCAAACCTATGTAACATTCTAAAATGTGATCTGTGCTGTTTATGGAAATAAAAAAAATTAAGAATCTGACACTAGATGGCGCTACAAGAATGCACTGTTGACATTAGATGGACTACCTGAAAAAAAAGTAATATATAATATAATAAAAAAAAATTGAAAAAATATTTTCTTATTGTGATGCCAATGAGTTTTAAAAATTCTGCTTATTTATATACTGATTTATGAGAGCGAAGATTTCTATTAATATTGTTTTAATTAAGTTTCATTTGCTTTTTGTAATCTAACAATAGCAAATAAAACAATACGAATAAATCTTTAGGAAATAAATATTGAAAAAATTAGTATTATTTACATAATTATGTTTTATTTATGACACTTTGAGATAAATAATTTTAAAATGTTGCAAATTTTAATATTAATTAACGATAATTAAAATTGTCGTCCAGTAATATTTGGAAGGCAACAATAACAAGAAATAAAAAATTTAAATTAGTATGCTTATTATAAGTATATTCTTCTTCAAATTTTCAAACACTGATTCCAATTCTATATTACAATTAAAATAAAAATACAAAATGTATGGGTATAGGAAAACGAAACATACATTTCCATCTGCTTGTGAAGATATAGATAAATAATTTTAAAATGTTGCAATGTTTAATATTAATTAACAATAATTAAAATTATCTTCCAGTAGTATTTTAAACACACCAATAGCAACAATAAGAAATTGTAATCAGTTTGTTTACTATATTCTTTTTAATATTTTTCAAACATTATTTCTTCAACATTACAAACTAAATAAAATTACTATATGCATGGGCGTAGAAAAACAGAACATATATTTCGATCTCCTTGTGAAGATGTAGACTTCAAATGTTTGCGAATTTTTTATTTTCTTTGAAAAATCTTCAAATTAAATTCAGAGG
Organism: Caerostris darwini; assembly: GCA_021605075.1. NCBI lineage: Eukaryota > Metazoa > Arthropoda > Arachnida > Araneae > Araneidae > Caerostris > Caerostris darwini. The sequence goes on along the minus strand of BPLQ01002161.1, from coordinate 151,873 downwards.
AACGAATGCAAAACTTCTTGCACGGTGATCAATCAGTTGGCAAGAATTTTGTTTGAAATGGGAGCTTCAGGCAGTTTTTCACACTCATGAACATTGAAAGAGATTAATTCATTTTTTTTTGTTGCACTGATTTCGGTTATATAAGATTCTACGGAAAACTAAGCAAAAATAATTTTTAAAAAGAAATTTTACATGTTTAAAAGATATATGTGGTACTATAATAAAATTATGGTGATTTGGTAAGCTGTGAATTGAATATATTTTAATAAAGTAATATGTGAAACTACTTTATTGTATGTTTATTTCAATATATTTTAATAAACAATACTAAGGACGAGCTATCTGTCTGGAGAAAATAACTAGAAAGTTTGAATAACAGTCATATAAGCATAGGGAATTTATTAAATATTATGTTAAGGTAATTTGAGTGGGCGTTCTCTATTGTATTTATTTGCTTTTTATTACAGTTGTTTATTCGATACCATTCAACGATAAAACCATATAAAATTAACCATACATATAAATTACATAGTTACATAGGTATATACTATAGGTTGGTATATATATATACATCATATAGTGAAATTAATCATAGATATATGTTACATATATGCATAGGTTGATATATATGCCTACAACAAAATTAACCATACGTATAAATTACAAAAGTACATAGATATATAAGTTGGTATATATACAATACAATAAAATTAACCATACATACAGGTTATCCTAGGTGTACAGGTTATCCAGACACCGGTGTTACATACTTCCAAGAGATAACAGCTACAACTAAGGATCCAAAATCATTGTAAATCTTAAATGCTTTTAAACATAATAGATAGCGTTGGGTAGGAACGAGACTTTCAAGTGTTCTTGCAGAGACACCTACCTCATTTTCTAATATGATGCAACTGTAATAAGATGGCTGATAATATGATTATGAAATTAACAAATACGCATTTGGCTTACGGAGCTGATCAGTGAATGACAAACAAGTTTATTAAAGGTTATGCAACATCGTTAAGTTATTATCTGAACGACAAGGACAATTTATTTCATGTTGGAGGTAACGAAATAAACCCGTGTGATATGTGCTCTAGAGTGAATTGAATGATATACATTTATAAATAAGGCATTTTTTGTGGAAAGATGCATTAAAAATGACCTTTTTATCGGTTTCAGTATAGAAAGAACTGAAACATATTAAAAGAAATATTTTCACGTATTATCTAAATCTAAAGAAAAATCTAATGCTGTCTACAGAAAAATCTAAAAACCGAAACTCAAGTAGTCCTATGACAAAATGCTTGTTTCTTTAAAATTTATGAATATTTTTAACGATATTTATTAACGTTGTTAAATTTGTGAACACTTTTAAAAAAATGAATGTTTTAAATTTTAGGAATTAAAAATCTAGTGGATGTAGGGATTTTATTATTGTATAATATTAGAATGACAAAATATTTCTTGCAATAAAATATTTTTCTTGGAGAAAGATATTTTATTTTCACCCTAGAGCTCATCATACAGAAATACAACAACATAAAAGCCAAGGACTTGAAATGTTTCATCATAAAAATAGTGCATTAAAATCATGCTAATTCCTTAATGAAAATAAATAGAATTTTATAATTTAAAATTTTATAATCTTCAAAAAAACATATTTAACACCATATTTCAAAATTCTCGTATTCGTAACTGAAAGTCATGTTTCATAAAAATGAGTGATTAAAAATATAGTGAGTGGAGGAAATTTATCATTGTATAATGCTAGAATGACGAAATATTTTCTTGTACTTTTGAATCTGATAAATCAGAAGATTTTCCCACTCAAGAACTCATTTTACAGAAGTACAAGAAGATAAAATTTAAAGACTAGAAATGTTTCATTATAAAAATAGTATATTAAAATTATGCTAATTCCTTAAGGAAAATACATTGAATTTCATAATTTAAAATTTTATGATCTACAAAGCAACATATTCAGCACCATATATCAAAATTCCCATATTCATAAACTGAACGTTCTCATATTCATAAACAAAACTCAAATACACATCCCAAACTTATCGAAATAGCTTTTCAGATCTCAAATATTGAAACGGGATGGATAATATATTTAAATTAGGCTTCCAAATGCGTTTTTTTTTTCAGCCTCTTCTCTAAAATAAGTATTCTCTTTAATCAAATGTGTTCCTATAGATATCAGAGAGGTATTCGAGAAAGAGTGATGGCAGTGTCTGTTGCTATGGCAACCTAATGAGTTGCCTTTGCATTTGCAATCCATTCATAGACATGATTTTCTGCTTCCGTGGAGCGATGATTTGCACGAAGACATTTAATTAGCCTTGAAACGTAACAGACGCAAAGCATATTGACTTCACAGAACTATTGAATGGTTTTGAATTTTTCTGATACAAAATAAAACATTGTCTGAGATTTTGACTGACATATTTTAGTAGAATTGAGTTACTTTTTTATTCCTGTATGTATTAGTTTCATTTTTTATTGAAAACTGTTTTCCAGTCTCATGAAATATGTTTAAATAATTTTGGCAATGGTATAATTATTTTTATGTAGTTTTCAATAAACACAAGAGAGTGGATTTTGGACAATCACATATCAAGTACAATTTTTTTTTATTGAAAAGTTATAATATTGAAAAAATATTTAAAGAAAATGCAGTTTCGGTTCGGTTAAAGAAAAAACAAATAACGTGCTTCGTCTAAAAATTATTTTTAAAAAATGAGAGATGATTTAAGCCCCTATAGAACTATAAAAAAAGATAAACGACCTAAAGACAAAAAATATATATCGGCATATTAATAAGATTCTCAAAAATTCATTACATTTTCAATCATTTCAAATAACTACATGAAAATTTTAACACCAAAAACAGAAAATAAATCTCGGTAACAGCAATTTCTGAAGGAGTTTTATAAAGCTCACATAACACTTTTGAAAAACGTGTGCATTTATAAAGTGGTTTTTAAATAAACACATTAAGTCTGTTTTCTCACTCGAACTTATTCTCTGGAGAAAACACAAGATTCTTGTTGAAGAACCCTGAAGAAATAACTTCTTATAATGGTATACATCATGAATAATGTATTTTAAATGCTCTGGTATGATGCCACGTATTTTTCCTCGCTCTCATTTGGGTTTCATAATCCTAGATTGTGTTGTAGTAAATCTAAGCGTGTTTAAAACTAGACATAAAAGTTTTATGAGAGAAAAATAGAGAATTTGTAAAGTATAAAATTTAAAGTTTCAAGGATTATTACAAGTGTTTTTTAAAGTATTCTTAGAAATAAATATTTGAACAATGTTACAATGTTAACAGTATTACAATGTTAAAGTTCCCAATGATCTTTGCTTTAATTTTTTTAGTCTCTTTGATTTTTTTTTTTTTTTACATGGCCAAGAAAATAGATCTCATTGTTTTCATAATAGCTTGTCAAGATCTCATTATTTACTCATATACTCATTACACTCATATATTTTGTATATTTTCTGTTTTCTCTCATATTAAACTTATTAATATTGATTATGTTGATACTATTTCTTTTCTTTTACTTAATTATTCAAATTTTTTTTAATTTAATTAATGGTCAGTATTTTGACCATTATGTATTGTAATTTCTGTCCTAGGAAAGAAAGTCATGGCGATTATGTCCAGAAATACTTCACTTTTATTTAATACTCTAAGTACTTAAGTACTTTAGTCTAGCGCAATGCATATCTTTATCCGAGACTTAAAGTAGACGGGAGGTACTTTATTTCCTAGTGTATTAATCAGCTGACACTCAACAATAATCGGATCTGAAGCTGCTCAAACTATATACGACCTTGCTAGCGCTATCATAGAAATTGACATTCCCTCGTTGGGCCCCAAATATCGGACATGAAGTCTCTTTTCTCTACCATAAATTATTTTTGTTCAAAATAAATTTATAATTTTTTTTTAATTACACAAATTAAATACATTTGATAATTTGGTTTTTAAATCATTACACTATATTTTAATTGAAATTATTTATAATATGTATATCTGCTAAATACGTTTTAATTGCTCTAAAAGCCTAATTTTATCTCATCTTTTCTATTTAATGATTTTATGTAAAATCTTCAATATTAGTCATTTTTAAACATTAATTCTTCTTTCCAAAATTTTTGAAAAAAAAAAAAAAAAAAAAAAAAAAAAAAAAAACTTTAATATAAATTGACGTTAAGCTATAATTGTACTTCCAAAATAAAATGCTATTTAGAAATTAAACTGTATACAAATACATTTTTAAACATTTGTGTCACTTTTGAAACTATCTAAACATTAGAATAATAAACATTTGAAAAATGTTTCTGCTTTAATACATTGTTGAATATTTGATTAGAAGTTTACATTAACTTTAAAACAATTAAGAAATATGTGCAGAAACTGAAAATAATTATTCTTTTTTGTTAAAATAAAACTTCATCCAAAAATATATCTTTGAAAAGAAGTGTCGTTGTCTTCAAAAGGCACAGAAGAACAAATTTTACGTTTGACCATTCTAATTTAAGAGGAGATCGATTTCGAATAATTAGTACAGCAGAAATTATGCGAAACTTTCTCTTTGTAACGGAACCAAATTGCTATCAAACCCTCAAACTAAAAAATAATATTCTTTCATTAGATGTAATTACACAAATTAACAGAAAACCTAATTATCGCTAGGCTGTAATAGGATGAGGTTTCTGATGAAAACTGTGTTGAATAAGTATATTGCAAATCGATGTTTTCTCTTGTACAATGAAAGATCCCAAAAAAAAAATATTTGTTTCATTAATTTTGAAGAAAGGGCAAAAGTTCATTGTATGCAAAGTTTTAATTCCTACTTAGGTGTTTAATGATGCAAGTCAGATAATAGGTCTATGTAATTACTTTTAGTACTACTCCCATTCGTGCTTTAAAATTGTAAGCTACGAAAGTTTTATTTCTTTGGCATAATATAAATGAGACATTATTGGTAATATCTACCATAAAGCGGGGCGTGAAATATCACATTGAATATTTAGAAGATTATTATGTAAAATTAATATTTCCGTTAAATTCCTTTTCAAAAATCTAAATGGAGTTTTATTTTAAAAACACCTATCAAATACATTTTAATTAGATTATAATAATATTTAATAAGATGTTAATTTGATGTTAAGTTTAATTGGATGTTAATAAATTTTAATTATATGTTAAACTCTCGAAAAGCAACTAAATTTTTGCCAAACCTAAAAACAACAAAAAAATGGGAATTATCTCTAAGTGTTCATATAGATTACGTAAGAATATTTGTTCATAAATATTATAAATTATCATTGAATCCCAAAAGAATAGTATTGAAATATCTTTATAAGTATATTAAGATTGATTAAAAATAAAATCGAAATTATTAACATTAAAAATAGTGAACGTAATAAAAAATAACGATTATAAACTTAATAATAATTTATGAATATAATAATCATGAAATAACGATGAGGTATTCTGGAAAAAATTAAACCCAAAGTTTTTTTACAATTACTTACCTGACAATTACTTTTTGTTATTAAACATTGGTGAGCCTGGCTCTTCCTTTGTGCACCTGAATAGCCACTTGGCAAGCGTTGAGGAGAAGGCATTACCTTCCAGAAGGACTTTTAGGGGTAACTGTCATACAATAAACACGGAAGTTACCATCAGGTTATTTGAATATCGATGGCAGGCGTTTCACACATGTTTATACATTCGCTGTCATCTTTTGTTTATGAAAGCAATAAATCCAACGAAGCTCTAACCGGTTCGAACCTGACCTCCCCTGCACGTCAGCACTGATTCGCACGTAAGAATTCTTAATTATTGCAAGTAAAATATGACAGGAAGAAAATTTCGAATTGAATTCACGTAAGGCTACAAATTAGAACATTGATCCAAGTAAAACACTACGAGTGATTCTAGGCATATAACCTTTTTTGATGTCAACACAGTTTTAGTCTGTTATCATTTATTATGATTCCATGGGAGAAATATGGTGCTTTATACTCTACTTACTTTGAAATTTTCTGATAGTTGGGTAAAATTAATTAGATGGGAAAGCCGCGTAATTTCCAAAGGATGCCAGAACAAATCACTGGAAAGGACGTCTGATAAATTGACAAAAGAGGCCAGACAATTAAACGTCGACCTGACTAATCTTTCACCTCACAATGCAAATGCCATGGCCTAATGTACTTGGAGAAATGCCAATTAAGAAAGCTTACCAGGTGTCTGAAATCAATACGACTACGGAAAGTTACAATTAGAATATGAATCAGTAACCTCAAAGCTATGAAAATTAGCCAAGTTGGAATAATATAGAACTGTTTCCCAAACACTACTTCGATCAGAATCAGTTAAACTCAAAAGAGATTAGTAGAACTTAAAAGAAAATTAATCAGAAAAACTATGAAACTAATTATTATATATTGATGATAGCTTTATCAAGGTTTACGTACTCTTACGATAACATAAACAATGCCATTTCTGATGGATAGATGACTAGATGTTAGTTAAAGACATAATTAACTATATACTTTCAATGTACTATAAAGAGAGAGATAATTATTAAGAGATAATAATTAAAAATTTTGATTACAATAAAAAATAGCTTTGAAACCAAAATATTTTAATTTATGGCAAATTCTCCATTAAATTATAAAGCACAAGGATAATTTTCTGTTTAATAGGCAATTGTAAAGTAAAATAAGCACATGTACAGGAATTAATTTGAATAATAACTACAACTTTTGCTTGCAATAAATAATTATCTAGTAACAAAAACAGCGTTTCTAATTTAGTGCAATTACTCCATCTATGTATAAAAACTCACCGATTATTTTCTGGCTAATAGAAAATTACATTATAAAAAAGCAATATGCATAAACTAATTTGAGTAATAATTACAAATTTTGCTCGAGAGGAATAAACCCAGTAAAAAAAAGTAATTTTCATTATATTGAAATAGCGTAATTTCAATTAAGTAAAAATTACTTTATTTTAATTTTGTGCTTTTTTTAACTAAATAGAGGAAAAAGAACGAAATTATTTTCTGGCTAATAACCAATTATAAAGTATATGAGAATTAATTACAAATTTCGCTTGAGTTAAATAATAATACAAGATGTTTCTCTTGGAAAGTCTCAACAAATCAAAACTTATTATTAATTTATAAATGTTTTATTGAAGTTTAAATAGGGACAAGCGAAGAGACTTGGAAATAAATTAAATTACCATGTTTAAGAATTATTTATAGACCAGCATGGGAATTCGACTCTCAACATATTTTAAATTATTTCTTTCTGTTTGGATTGCGATACATTGATTTGATTTTGAAGGGCTCCTGGCGAATAAATACAACATTATTCGCTAAATAAATTCAAAGACAATTGAATGACTCTTATCAATAGAAAAGGGGATATTCGAAACTCATTCTTTATTTTACCCTGATTTCTCATTGCTGAACTCTTTGTGACATTGTAACGTTTCTTCTGAAGAAAATCAATCAAATGCTTGAATTTCCGAATTTAAATATCTCTTCATATTATTAAAAAACATTTGTTAACATTTGAGAAAAGAAAACATTGATACATTTTACGTCAATGCCGTCAAAATGTATACAATTATTGGTTGACCAGGTTATTTAAAAAAATTCACAACGTTTACCGAAGAGTTTTTAAGATTTGAGACATTTTTTTTTACACGTTTAACAAATCTGACAAATTTACTAGATTTACATTTTTGGTATTATCACATATCTTATAATATGGGCGCAGAGAAAACTATAGCCAGATGAGGGGTAAATGGGTGGCATTTGCAGTAGAGAAAAATTAGAATGATTCCATTAGACAATGTTGCCATCGATGTCAATCGAAATACAATCAATACAACAAAATTGTCTGTCCTATTAGAGCTAACCTCTTTTATTCATGAAATAAATATTAACTATAAAGGTACAATCTTTGTTATTCATTCTTCTCCATTAAAGATGGTAGTTTATTAAATAAATGGTTTAATAAAGTTGACTATATTTATTTTGAAAACATTACATTTTTGGTAATATCACGGATCTTATACTAGAAAAATATCTTGTTGACACATGTTAATAGAAAACACTCGATTCTAATTTGCCAGCTAAGAACTCAATGATGAATAACTTAAGCAATCCATTAATGATGAGCAGAAAGGAAACTGTGGCCACGGGAAGAATTTTCAGAAGTAGATAGCTAGAATTTATTTGCACGAGAAAAAAATTACAAATATCCTGCTACAAAACGTTGCAATCGATATCAATCGAAATATAATCAACAAAACAAAATTTTACGTATCATTTAAGTTAACCATATTTACTCATGAAATAAATATTCACTATAAAGGTGCAATCTTAGTTATTCATTCATCTCCATAAAAGATGGTAATTTATTAGCGAAATGGTTTAATAAAGTCGAATGTATTTATTATGGAAAAATTCTTACAAAAACGATCATAATTTGTTCAGTCAATATAAATGATTTTAATACAGTCTTGTCTCCTTCATAAAACATAATAAACTTTACGAAGAAACTCTCCTATTTCTTAAAACCCCCTACAAGTGAGTTATTCAGAAAATTGCTAGAATGAAGAATTTAATCTTCCCTAAGCTTTACGAAAGTAACAAATAACGTTGGTGACTTCAGGGCGACATAAAAAAAACTAAAGCCCACTCCTTCCTTCTGCCAGCTTGTCGTCCGAGAAGAACTCAACGAGAGAATGAACTAAACGAGTTTTAGGAACAACAACAAAATGAAATTCTTGGAGGGGAGATTCCCAGACGGACATTAAATATTCAGCTGCGAACAGGATGGTAAGGAAGAGGAACACTACAGGAAATTTCCTGGAGAGAGCAGGAATGTCCGAGGGTGTCTCTTCCTCCAGAAGTCACTGTCCCGGAAGATTCACGAGTGTGCGAGATAAAAGAGGTTTTTCTTTTTCAGTCATTATTTTGAGGAGAAAAAATAGCGAAGATGGTTAGAATTTCATTTGTTAAAAAGGAATCATTTAGATGTGTATCAATGCATTCTAATTTATAATCTAATTCATATATCATATGTTTCATATGCTTGTATCACTATACATTTGAACGATTTACTCGAATACAGGTATAAGATTGTCCAGCCATTGTTTTCAGAAGAAAATGCGTGTTAAATTAAAATCATATTATTTCAAAAAAAAAAAAAAAAAAATTCAATCTATACTTAATATTGGGATACATATAGATCATGCCAGTTAATTCGAATTTAAATGAATGAATGAAATTTAATGAATTTGCAAAGGCATTTTTTAAATGATAAAGAAAAAAAAACACCATCATTCAGTTTAAAATCTTAAAAGAAAATTAAGCAATATATTAAAATAAATTTTCATTTCAGATGCGGTATTATATTATTGTTATTAAAACATTCATTTAATGTTGCTATTGTTATTATTTTCCAAGCATATAGTAATAGAACTTTTGAAAAATATTTATTTTAAATTTTACAGATGAATATTTAAATATTACATTTAAATATTCATCTGTTCTCGAATGTTCTCACGTGATAAGTTGAAATTTGCCGAGAAGATTTCATTAATTTATTTATTTTATTTTTTTTACTTTTTAAGAATATTTTTAAAGAAAAATTTGTAAAAGATGAGAACAATAATCACTAGTTAAAAGAACTGATAGTTTTACGGTTTTATAGCACATCTTCAGACATTTAATTTATTGCTATGTTTTCTTTTAAACATTCAGTGATAATAATCAAAAAATGCTATAATAAAAAAAAATCTTTGAGTAACCGCCTCGAAAAAACCTCTTCGATATTTTATTTTTAAAATATATCTCTGAAAAGATTTTTTTTTCTTCTAAAAAATATAGTCAGTAAAAGGCCTGAGATATTTAGAATAAGAAAATAGTTACACTCCAGGGAACATAAATTTCATTGTCGCACGAAACGAAGATTTCTGTTGCTCAATGTTTTATGAATGGGAGCAGAAACTAAACTTCGTAAAACAGAGATTTTTTGTAGATATATTTTTCAAAAATCTTTTTTTCACTGTGATAAGAAAAGTGAAAAATGTTTGTCATCTAAAGTAGGAGAGGAGATGTCTGATGATGTTTTGTTCTTAGGTATTTTTAATTTTTTTTTTTTTTTTATGAAACAATGCAAATATAAATTTCAGAATGTATAACGATGATCGGGAAGTTATGTTTTTTAAGCTTTCAATATATTTCAATGTATTAAAACCAGGTGAGCTTTTTATTGTAGCTAGAACGAATGGAATATGAGCAAAGCAATAGCAATGAGTTTCAATTTGAAAGGTGTGTGTATTTCGTATATACAATGGTCATCAGTAAATTATAATTTTAGTAAGATCTAACAGTCTAATATATTTATTGTAGATAAAAACTCATCTCCAATATTATTCCTAGTAATGGATACAAATTTATGTTATGAAATGATTTTATTGTAAAATTCTTCATAAACAGATGATGGAAAGAAGATATAATACAAACAAAGACGCCACTAATCATTTGAAAGAATTCGTTTAAAAATTAACTTCAAAAATCTTTTATTTTGAAACATTAAATAGATATATTAATTTTTTTGAGATATTTGCAATTATTTCAATTATATAATATTTAATAGGTTAATAACTTCAGTATCAATTTTTTTATTTTTATAAATTTGAAATGAAAATAAGTAATGTTTTAATGAATTAAATTATTTAAACGATATTAAACGATTTAAATTATTTAAATGTTATTTTTTTTTTATCAAAACAATTAAGGAATAAAAGAAAATTTTATCTTAAAACTAAAATTATATATATATATATATATTTATATTTTCTTCCACGCAAATAATTCTTTTTAGTTTTTCTTCAATAAATAAATTTTATTTTATTAAAAAGAGTGGAATATAAAAAATAAATATGTATATTCCCATCTTTTTTTTATTAGTTTTCATTGGTGGGGAAAAAAAGAAACCCTGAAAATTTTAAATGCACAAAAATGTAATATTTGTCAAATGCATATATAATGTGTAAATATAGGTTTAAAAAGTAACACAAATAATTAAAAACAGCATATTATAATGTCATAAAGTAAAGTTTAACAGTCAAGTCTTTAAGTTAATAAAATCACAAAGTGTTTAAAATATTCAGGATTTAAAATAAATTATAAATAAATAAAAGATTATGGAAATCCGTGAAAAACATTGTTACAGGTTACAACAAATTCTTTAAATACAAACATTATCATTTAAGGAGTATTATCAATTAATTATATTAAAAATAGTTATTCACATTCAATATTCAGTAAAGCATTTATCATACATTAAATTTAAAATTAAAAAAAATAATTTCTAAATGAATTTTAACAATGTTACACATGAGCAATTAAAATAAATTGTGTATGTTGACAAAATAAAAAATCATATTCTAACTTTTTGTCTTTTTTTCATGATTAAATTTAATTAATTCATATTTTTATTTCTCACAATTATCATAAAAGAATCGATTTTTACATAGCTAACTTGGCATGAATATAAAAAAATTAATATGAAATAATTAGATTTCTATTCATTTCCTGAAACTCAGAAAACAGAAGGAATTCTACCTGGGGAAAGGAGATTAATAGTAGTTTTCAACAAGTTTCCTTTTTGTAACGCGTTAATCTGAATCAATGATAATAATATGTTGTTTAAAATGAGCCATGAAATTGGCCAAGTCCAACTTTGCCATTAGCTTTTGAGAACACATAAAAAAATAATATTTTCTGGATTAAATAAATAATCCGTTTCTATGTATACCCAGGCGAACTGAATGTGTTTAAAAAAAAAATTAAGTTTAAAAAGCTTTACAATCGACGATTTTCCGGAGCTCGTTCTATACCTGCATATTCAATGCAAAAAAATAAAATACACGTTGATCCTTTTAGTTCTGCTCTAAACGTACACTCTTAAGGCTGGGCCACAAGAGACATCTTCATCTACCATTTTAGCATGAATGAAAAAAAGAGTTGCAAAAGTTTTATCTCTGATAGATGCTACAATGTAACCAATGCAACAAGCACCTGCTTTGAATTCGTTCTGCTTTCCTAAACACGTATTATTTTAATTTTCTAGAGTGGAACCACATCAACACATGATCTACGTGCTTGGGGTAAATAATGCAATACAAACAAAGTAAATATACCCGAGTACGAAAACAGGTGCTTTTAAAAACATTATTTGCTCAGTTCTTACAGCTGGAAGTATAATAGTAAATATTAACATACAATTTTTTTTTTATTAAAAAAGGGCGATGATTTTTTTTTTGTTAATATTAATGACTGAACGAATTAAAAATTAGCTAAAACTCTCCAATTGGAATTTTTTTTCTTGAAGATCTACTTGGAAAACCACATATCAACGAACATTAAGAACCAATGAGTGTATAGAGCATTAGATATGAGAGTTTGCTTTAATGATGTCAAAACATGCGAAAGGTCAATTTACCTAGACTTTTATATCTAAGTAGGACCACAAATTGTATAAAAAATTATCAACCAGCCTAGTTGAACAAATGTAAATGAAATATTTGAAAAAAAATGTTGTGGACATAGATTTCATTTGTTGTTATAAAAATGTTTTATAAATATATAATTTTTCATTTGCAGATATAACCTATTATAGTAAATTGTTTCTATGCAACAGTTGTAATATAAAAAATGAAATAATATCTAGAGAAAAATGGTTAGTAAAAAAGCAAAAGCAACATATGAGTATTCGACTTTTATTAATTTTCTGTAGTATAAAATCATTAATCTTTTAATATTCATAATAATATAATTGCATAGTTATGGATATTATACTTTAAGAAATGCAAACTTGTGTAGGTTAAAATAAACCAGTTTACTTATTGATGCTCTGTGAAAAGAAATATAATTATACACATCCCCATGTTATCTTTATAGAGAATGATCAAAAACAATTTTGATTAAGGGAAAAACGCAATTTTTATTAAAGAGAAAAGTAATTTATATACATATTCAAACTTAAGAGAAAAAATGTTATTGGTATTTAAAAGGTTATGCAACAATTCTCACACATAGAAATTACTTAAGAGTCACATACTAAGAGTAAAGATAAATTCCAATTTTTTTTTGTTTTGTTTTTTGAAATGTGCTGTGTCCGAAAACATTTAGTTCACTAGTAGATAAATTAATTTGTGTAATTTCAATATTTGCTAATTATTTCAGATTCCAAAAGTTACATTTTTAATTTAAAATAGTCACTTAAATATTATTAATAATTTTTTTAACAGTAAAAATAATATATTTCTGTAAGTTGCCTTTTATTGCATAAAAATACCCTCTTAATGCTATGAAATCTGATAAATTGATTTATGAAAAGACATCAATTGTTTGATTTTTCACTAATTAATGCGATTTTTTATTACTATTATTTTTATGAAGATAAGGTATTAACTTAAAGTTTAAATACCAGTTTACTACTCAAACGCATTTACTAAAACTAAGGAAGAGAAAATGCAATATTTTTTTGCTCTAATAATAATTGTTGTCAGTTTATGAATGCAACTAAAATATTTCAAAATATTTTTTTCTAATATTTTTCATGCTATTAGAAGAAAGTATTCCATTCTGCAATAAACGGGGGGAAGAATAAATAAATATTATTTTAAAATTGATTACAGTTCATTTGCACTAGAAACTGTTATGGTAACTGAAACATGTTTTCAGATTTTGCATCAAAATATCCTCATCACGCAACTTTGTTTACCAATTCTCTACCGCAGATAACATACATCTAAAATATCCTGCAAAAAACACTCATACATATAAACTGCTTTAGAAAAATATGGCAGGATGAAATATTCAATTCGCGTGGGATTCTTGGAAACATTTGGGGTTTATGCGTTTATACTATGTTTCTTGTAGTTTACAGCAAACAATTTATAAAATAATGGTTCTGAATGCAACAGAAGTTTGTATCATTGGTAAAAAGGAATTTTAGTATAATTTATAGTAATGTGCACTCATTGTCATAAACAATAGAGCATCAAAAATGAATAACAGCACCATTAAACATGGTATATGATTTGTGTAAATTATTTATCTAAATATTTAAAATTTTAACATGATTGTGCATTGCATCAGGCCAGAAAAACCATAAATATTTTCTCTGACATGGGTCACTCTGTATGTAGTTTATCTTCTGCCCTAATTTCACTGTTGAAGTAAATGTTAGAAGTTAACGGAGTGTAAAAAAGAAACAAAAAAACATCAGGAGAAAAGAGGCTGGGTGGTTAATACGGCGAGTTGCTCATCGACTCGGCCGTTTTGATAATACTGTATGCAGGTGCTGCAGTCAATAAATGAATGTGAGTCCATCAGTAGATGAATTTTCAGAAGCAGCTCAAAAGACCAATTATAAAGTAAATGCAAATAGAAACATAAAAAAAAAAGACCTTTTGGATTAATTTTTCGATGTGAAGCAGAGCAGCAAACACAAAACACACCCTTTTAAAAGCTTACAAGACTTGCTTGTTTAGTTTCTTCAATTGAAGCAGACCATCCTTGCCACTCAAAAAATGAATTCATCCCACCTTTTATAACGGAAACGGAAATGACGGAAAACCACAACGGAAATGCAAGAAATATGATTTTGCCATTTTCTTAGCAAACGACAAGGACAGCGTGGCTTATAGCTATGAGCTTTACTTATGTAACACTTAAGCGTATTCCTCCTAAGATTATTTTGTTATTTTTAACATAAAGCAAACCACCTTCAGCACTTATACAATAACTTTACGATGTGCATTATAAATGTTTTATCCAATTCAGTAAGTTTAATTCAATAAGTTTACGATGTACGTGATAAGTGTTTTATCCAATTCAGTACGGAGGACACAAGTAGGACGTGCGCACAGCGATGTACTGATTATTTGAATGGAAATGTTGGTTTGCATTACTTTTAAAATAACAAAACTAGCCAGTCTGATAAGATCTTAAGAAATATTTAGACTGCAAATCTTCTACTGAGGATTGACAACTTAATTATTGTATTTTGAAATTACTACGACTGAATTTATCTTATTAATTAGCAGACTTTTTAACTTATTGGAACTCTTTCAAATGTCTTAATCAGTTTCAGAATAGAGTGGGACTATTTTAAAAGTCTAGTCTATTACATTCCATAGCAAATTAATTGTAGGGCATGCCATCAGAATTATTCGAAAAAATTTCACATTTTTAATTTTATTCATCTTGTAACCTTTCACAATATTTTGTTATTTTTTCTATATATGAACTCTGCATATAACCTAATCTCAACCTAACCATAACCTTGAACTCAATTCTGTATCAATATATGAACTCTATTCTGTATCTATATATGAACTTTATTATGTAGCTATATATGAACTCTATTCTGTATCTATATATGAACTCTATTCTGTGTGTAACCTTTATAGAACTTCTATTCCATTTTTCTATATAAATACTTTAATATTGTGTTTAATTGTTATATCTGTTAATATTACCGATAGTTCTGATTATTAATGGATTCATCAATTATTATTTTTTTTTAATTCTTTGTTTTGTGTGCTATCTACTCAATTTTAAAAATTGCCCAAAGTAAAAACAGATTGAAACATTTATTTAAATAACTCCTCACCATCGCATATTATATTTTTGATATTTGATAAAAGATTAAATATTCACAATGTTATTATTTTTTGATTTACATTCTATGTTGTCCTTTTTACATTATTTCACAAAAACCAACATCACACGATGATACATTAATTTATCTTCAAAGAAAAAGTGATACCATCTTTCGAAACTTAAAGGAAAATATGGTGTCTATGACATATTTTTCTAGCTATAGGCTTTAGCTACAGCAATAAATTACGCCGTGAAGCATAACAAAAAACTGTCAGCATTCTGTAAATGATGTGTTGCATTTCCTCTCTCCAAATAAAACTTAGAAGAAAAATTCTATACGGACAAGTTGCGTGGTGAGAAAGATAGTGGAGGACTATACATCAAGGGTTTGCAAATAGCATTACTCACTTTTTGGAAAAAAATATTATATCAATATATTTTTAAAGCAAAGTGAATAATATTTTTATCACGTTTTACACAATTTTATTCGCAACCAACCTTAAATAAAAACATTAAAGTAACAACACCAAGTACAGAAAAAATTTGAATTATTTATAGGTCTTTAATGGTGACAAAAAAAATCAGTAATTTTCATTATTATAGTCAAAAAAAATTATATAAATAATTTAAACATATCCTTTTTTATTCGTATGTCAAATACTTAGACCGTAATCTTTTATGTCGTAAGGGCTGAACCTACGTTACTTACTTAGCACTATCCAGGGGGCGCATGAACTTGTAGATAAACTACGGAGCCAAGATAAGATTGAGCTAGCCACTCGACCATCAAGCGACCATGGAGGTACCATACCCGGGGGTACCATACCGACCATACCCGGGTACGAATACAGGTGCTTTTAAAAACATTATTTGCTCAGTTCTTATAACTTGAAGTACATTATAACAAATATTAACATATAATTACTTTTATGAAAATATTGTAGTGAAATTTTTTTGCTGACATTTAAGACTAAATAAATTAAAAATTAGCTGAATCTCTCCTATCGAAATTGTTTTTTTGAAGACACACTAGGTATATATATGAGACCACATATTAAAAAACATTAAGAACCAATGCGTATACAGAACATTAGGCATAAGCTATCACTTTAAAGATGTCAAAGTATGTGAAAATTCAATTTCCCTAGACTTTTAAATGTAAGTAGGACCACCAATTGTGAAAAAAAATTAGCCTGCAGGCGTGTATTGGAAATGTAGCCCAATTATGACCCTGAAAATGTAAAAATTGGGAAAAGATTCTGTGAACATAGATTTCATTTGCAGTTATATTTTTTTACATATATAAACCTTGATTTGCAGATGTAAATCATTATATATTGTTTCCATACAACAGTTATAATATAAACAGTGAAGCAAAATTTAGAAAAGAAATGGTTAGTAAGAAATAAAAAGCAAAATATTTTTAAAAAAAATTAAAAAACCAGCATAATGTAAAAAACAAATAAAGCTCACGTAGGATAAATAAATAAAGTTTACTTATTTATACTCATTATCAGTAGCGCAACAGACCCATGGTGGGCCAAGACTTTTGATCAAGATCCTTTGAGCGGCGCATTTAGAAATTATTGTGACTGCAGGATTCATTGAATTTATCTAATTCATTTGCAATATCTTTAATTTATTGGAACTCGCTCAATTGTGTTAATCAGTTTCAGAGCTGAGAGAGAGAATTTTAAAAATATTATATCTCAAAGGCAATGAACTGTGACACTATGGAGCCATTCACATTTTTTATTGGATTACGAATGATAGTTTGCTTAATTGTTGTGTGATTGTACTAGTAGTTCTGATTATTAATAGATTCGTTTATTTATTTATATTTTCGGGCTATTTGCTAAATTTTAAAAAAGTGACCGAAGTGAAAAAAGTTTTAAAAATTTATTTAAACAACTCCTCACAAAAGTTCACCATTACATATTATATGTTTGGTATTTGATAAATGATTAAATATTCAAAATGTTATTACTTTTTCGATTTACATTATATGTTGCCCTTTTTTACGTTATTTCCAAAAACCAACATCACACGATGATACATCAATTTTTCTTCAAAGAAAAAGGGATACCACCTTTCGAAACTTAACGGAAAATATGGCGACTATGACGTATTTCTCTATCTATAGGCTTTAGCTGCAACAATAAATTACGCCGCGAAGCATAACAAAAAACTGTCAGCATGCTGTAAATGATGTGTTGCTTTACGACTCTCCAAATAAAACATGGGAGAAAAATTCAATATGGACAAGTTGCTTGGTGAGAAAGATATGTGAGAACTATGCATCAAGTGTTTGCAAATAGCATTACTCACTTTTTCTGAAAAAAATATGTATTATATCAATGTATTTTTAAAGCAAAGTGAATAAATAATATTTTTAGTAAGTTTTACACAATTTTATTCGGAACCTTACGTGAAAATATTAAAAAACCCTCGTCTTTAAGAAACATTTTGAATTATTTTCTATTTCTTTAAGATTGTCAAAATGAAACCACTAATTTTCATTATTATAGTCAAAAATATTTATATAAATAATTTCAGCATATTCAGGAAGATGCAATGATATTTTTTTCAAAAGCGTTTGCTGTATTATCTTTTGCAGCATTTAACTTGTTAAATGTTGAGGCGCCACATCGGTCAATAAACGTCATACTATAAAGTAAGCAGTTTTTCAGATATTTACCATTCATTTATGTGTAACACAGAGCTCAGAGCATCAGAGCTCAATGCGCGATTCTCTATCAGGGTTTTCAAATCAACAACAGTAGCGTACTCTACCAGTGAAATCGAACATACATACATTGATAGTATTCAAAATGATGTTACCAAAAACGATGTAAATAAAATCAATAGATGTAAATGAAATCAATAAACGATGTAAATGAATGAATGAGTGAAAATTATTTAAAAATCGATAAAAGATGTAAACAAATGAGTGAATGAAAACGATGTAAATATGTGAATGTAAACGATGTAAAGTGTTATAAAGGTGTCTTTCAAGAACATTTTGAATAAAATAACGAATAATTTGAGAGAAGTCAGACATTTCAAATGTTTTAAGTGAGAATTCTTTTTCTATTTTCTGTTATATATTTGAGGAATGTTCCAGTTGATTAAATATTATTTATTTCTCATACATTTTATAAATTTTCTGAATTAAAAATTTTATCAAATATATATGTATCAATAAATAAAGTTTTGATTGCATTCTTCAAAAAGTCCTTTTTTTATTTTTATAATATGTTGCTGTAACAAAAAAAATTATGAAAAAAAAAATATTATTAACAGCATTTTGGAATAAAAATAGATATTTATTTTCAAGATAAGACATACAGTATAGACATACCAATATAGTTTATATTTTTTAATAAAATATGTATTTATAGGTGTAAATTTTATTGATAGTCACAAATTTCGAAATTCTATTACAAATTTTGAAATTTCTTAGGGCTAAGTATATAAAAAGCAAATTTTTTTTTAAATCGTTGAGATTTTATTTAATTTCGTTGTGTATATACAAACAAACTTTAAAATATCATTCATTATATTTCGTAACTCCAAGTTAATTAGAGCGTATTGCTGAATATTCAATAATGGCAACTTTCAAAGAACCAATTACAAGTTTGAATTCCATCAGTTTAAGCATAAAGAAACTAAAATTTACTTTCAAAATTTATATCTATCTATGTATATATCGTTATTCAATTTTTCTTCTCCTCTTTCAAATTTTATAATATTTTGCTTTGGTCGATCAATAGTCTCATCTATTCATTTCACCTTCATGTTTATCCTGAATATTTAGTACTTTAATTTTGTTCGTTATCATTACCATACAGTAATTAATTTTATTCAAAGTTATGGTCAAAGTTCGATATGAGATCTATAAAATTTGAAAGACTTTTATGAATTAAGGAATTTTGGTCAATGTAGTCGTTGGTCATTATTTTGTTTGGTAGTTATAGTTGTATGATTATAATTTTTTTGGTTATTGTATTTGTTTGAATTATAATTTTACAAAGCACATCACAGTGTGTCGTTTATTTTGATAGCAATTGGATAAATTGAGATAAGGCAGCATTAGCGAGCATAAATGTCAAACTTACTGGTCAAGTCAAATCAAGTCCAACCGCTTAATTTCGGCCACTATTAATACAATGGTGGTTGAAATCAGGTTTTTTTAATTTCCTAATATTAAACAGTAAATATAACATTTAATAAATATTTAGGGAATAGTATATAATTCCCTAAATATGCACGTATAGTAAAGAATGGCATATTCATTAAGTATATTTAATAAATTGTTACGACTACAATTACACCTGCAATTGCAAAGGTCTAATTAGCCATTAACAGATTATTCTGTATTATTGTAGTAATTTTATCAGAGAATTTCTAAGATCTCGAAATTTAATTGTGTAAATCTGCCTCATGTGTAATAACTGAATCTTAAATGGACTTACAAGAACTGTCAACCTCTTCAGGGTTGTTGTTGTATTCGATAATTTTTTTTTTCTAATGTAGCTGGTAAACACTTAGACAGCTTGGTCTTGGATGCTTAAGACACACTGCACAGACGTTAGTCACTTTGCATTGCCCAGGGGGCGCGTGTAACTTGAAGATAAGCCACTGACGCGGAGTAAAAATGCCCCCGCAACGCTTTACGATCCTATGGGACCAGGACCTACAGTTTAAAGTGGATTCCGAACCACTACAAACATCCATGGCACCACCGGGACTCGAACTCGAAACCTGTGGTACCGAGCCCCAGAGCGCTAGCCACTCGGCCATTCAGGCCCCCCGTAGTCGATAATTAGTTTGAGACAATTTATTATACCCAATTTTCGTATGAATACATTTACCATGGTGTATTATTCAATATGAATACAATTACCATGGTATATTATTCAATATGAATGCAATTACCATGGTGTATTATTCAATGTGAATACAATTATATGGTTACCAATTTCGTAAAATTATCTGTAATGTCAACTGTTAATGATTCAACAACTGCTAAGAATTCCATTTTTTCTTACTGTATACGTTTGTCTTCGGGATTTGATAGCCTAGACACTAGTTCTCTATCACAGGGTGCCACATGTTTCAGGTTCGAAACCTGGAGGTGTTCTATGTGTTTGTAGTGGTTCGGAATCCACTGTAAAACGTAAGTTCGCTCTACTATGATTGTAATAATGTTGGGCGTAGAATTGACAACCCTACCCCGTAAAAGTAACTGTCACGAAATCTGCCTGTAGGCAGACGGCGTTGGCTCACCATGGAACTGGTTCGCCAGATATGTATATCAAAAATTTTTATATTTATTGTAATTGTTCATAAGTTCTAAATTATGCTTTCTGTTTTCAAGTTAACGTTTTACTGAAACTAATAAGTTGTTTAAAAATTTATTCACCAAAATAATAAGATGGATTTGTTTATGAGTTTACAAGTTTCGTATTAAATTATTTTTAATTGTTAAATATTCAATTTTATTAAAAATTATTTTGTCTCATTATTTTTATAATTCCAAGCATTAAACGCGAAGGAGGACTCAGATGGGAATCCATTACCGACGTCCGCTGGAGTCATTGCTTTTCACAAGACTCGACGACGATTCTGACAGCATGTGTAAAGCGTCTTGTATAAATAATCCAAATGCATAATGGGTGCATTTCCGTTTATTTTTTTTCAAATGACACGCAAATGCGGAGTAATTAACCCTAAAAATTCTTTTGAAATTAATTAACGAATTGTCTTTGGGATCTCATCGAAATGCATAGGTGGAAAACGCCATCTACCAATGCACTACTGAGAAATGTAACAAAATATGCCGTACGTTTCCTATCCAATGTCAGTGAACTAAAAAATATTAAGTATAACGGGCTAAAATATTAAGTAATTTTTATTGCTTAGTTGTAGCTGAATGAAATAGTGTTTTTGGTGATACCACATTAATTTTCTAATAATAAAAGTTAAAAAAAAAGATTCAAACAGTTTGGGCAGAAAGGGCAAGATTTGAATAGTCTTGCGGCATCTGATTTTACATTGTAGAGCATATTAACGGCGAGTCAAAAGTGTTAGGCATTTATCTCATATGAAATTTAAATGAGGGAATTAATTATTGTGTAATTAACATGTACAAAAATTAATATAAATAAATATCCTTAATTTATGTTTTATATATAAAATAATTAATCATTATAATTATCAAAGAAACTTTGAATTTAACCAGTTGGCGAGTAAAATTATATGCAATTTTTGTTAAAACCATTTACCTAGGTTAAATATGACTACTGATGGATTGATATCTCAGATATTTTTCTAAAAGATATATGTGCTTATATTGCTGAAAAATCATATAGTGATAATGTGATTACAAACGTGAGATTCTTGCAGTAATATTAGGAATTAGTTCTATTGATATCCCAGTAATCACAGTGAAGGAAGATCCAAATCAGTGAAAGTAATTTTTGCAATCAATGCTTTTAGAAAAATGAAGATTCGGTGAAACTTATAGCAGCTTATAAGAGCATCTTTCACCGATAGAAATGTTACATGGTGAATTTTTCCCGGATTTTATTCCAGGCAGCCAAGCAAATATGAATAGATATTCCGAAAATTCCTTTTTGAAGACAATGTCCTTCATAACCTATTTCGACATACATAATGGAACTTCGAAGCCCTATACAGTTAATTCAAACAGTCATGGGACAAAATTTGAGGTGTAGTACAGGTTACTAAAGCATACATTTTTTATAGGAATGTATTGTCGGAAGTGACATGCTTGAGGAGCGAACACCCTTTAAATTTTTTACAAGCAGGTACAACACTGCAAATGATATCTGACAAGTGATGGTTGGTTGTTTGGTTGGAGTTTTGTGGCACAAGAGTAAGGTTTGGACATATAGCGCCAAACAACGGTGCTTTTTTTTAATTCTGAAGAGATTAAATGTAAAATAATTTTCAATAGTATAAAGAAGTAAAAAAACGGAACAATATATAAATGGTTAAAATACTAAAATGTCAATTGCAAGATCAAGTAAAAATCAGTAACAAGTAGAATCAGATAATTATCGAATTGAACTTTTGTTATAAAATCAATTAAAATTGTTGCTGTTAAACCTTATCAATTAATAAAGCAGTAAAAGACACTGACGAAAACAAGATAAAATGGTGCAACAAGCAAATTTTAACTTTAAGGCATAAAACTAATTTACTCTACAAATAAAAAAAAAAAAAATGTTAACGCGGGGAGTATCTTCCAGTAAGTCAGATAAGATAGAAAGCTCATGACCGAAAAATGCTGAGTCGATTTCTACGAAGTCTTGGACTTTCGACTAGTATATGTTGAATGGACGAAACAATATCACATGTAGAACAAGTAGGAGCTGTCTCAGAGTGAAGTAGATGCAAATGAGTGAAATAAATATGGCCAATACAAAGTCGTGCCATCTTGGAGCTTTGTCGTCAATTTAAATCAATTTGTTTAAAACCTTGGATGGATGGCAGAATCCAGAATATCTTATTATTGACTTGTGTACTCACGTATTTATTTTATTTTATGCAAGTATAAGAAGAGAAGGTGAAGCTTAAAATTGTGTCCATAATGTAAAAAGGACCGAAATTTTTAATCGACAAAACTGCTTATTTAGCAGCCCCATACGCCTTTTCAATGCCCAATATCCCAACATGACCAGGTACCCAACAAAGAAAATGTAAAATATTTTGTCTTTTAAAAGAGCATATTCTGTCATGCACTTTAAAAACATTGGATGACTGCGTCTTGTAACATTTGGAATAGAATGTATGGAAGTACTCAGTAATCACCTCATTTTCAAAAAACACCGCTGAAGCAATGTGATTATTGGACTTGGATCCGTCAATGCAAGTTTCCTTTTAGACAGAGAAACATGTCTATAAGAATTAAAAAAAAAACGAATGTACGGTGTTGATGAAGTAGTTGGTCGAGTGAATGTTTCCAAATAATCAGTTATCTTAATTTTGGGCCTTATTCCATGGAGACTATTCTCGTTCAAGAGAAAAATATGGCATAGTTATCCAAATAAATATAAATAAAAGCCACATTCTAAAAAATAAGAATAAAAGCCTTGATAAAAAGAAATAAAAGCTGCATTCTAAGTCACAAAGATGGAAAATATGACAGTCGGTTTCCATAAAATGTTTTAAAATTTGGATGAGTAACACGAGAATTAAAGGGTGTCTATAATGTAAATTTATTTTAATATAAAATCTGAGAAAGTCTCTTACGTCTATTATTTAAAGATGACTCATGATTAATGACATATAAACTATGAACAGGTGGGGAATGATAAGCTCCTAATGATATGCTCAGCTGCTGGATTTTTAAGGATATGCTGGATTTTCTAAATTGGAAGTAAAAGAAAGTAAAAGCTTCATTGTAAGTCCAAAAGAAGGGACATATGATAATTTTTTTCATCAAAAGTTTTAAATTTGTGGTGAGTAACACGAAAAAAAGAAAAGGCTGTCTATGATATGACTTCGTTTTAAAATAAAATTTCAGAAGAAGTCTGCCACGCCTGGTTTTTAAAAATAACTCATGATTAATGACATATAAACTATGAACATGTGAGTAGTGATAAGCTTCCAATGATATGCTCAGGGCTTGATAATGCCCAGTATTTAATTTGTTTAGTGTTGTTTTGGCAGCGGAACGGGGAATCTTACAGCCGTAGTCTGTTTAGACAAAATTAACGATCTATAAATTTTTTAAGGTGATATTTGATCTGCTCCCCAGACTATGTTCGATAAAACGTTTAAAAGATTCAATGCTCGAGTGCATTTTCGTTTAAGATTAAAAATGTGTAGTCTAAAAGAAAGTTTCGAGTCCAATAAAATTCCTAATTTTTTTTTTCTCACACAACCGGAATTGACTGTCCACATAAGAAAGTTTCTGGATTGGGGTGTAGAAATCTTAGTTTACAAAAATCAATACACGAGGTCTTTTGAGATGAGAAAACGAACTCATTGCTATCTGCCCAATTTGTAATTGCTCCTACTGCTGTCTGAAGTTAACGTTCAATAAAAGCAATATTAACACTAGGGTAGGAAATCTGAAAATCTTCCACGAATAAAGATTCTGGAGGAAGTTGCTCTAAAATCACGTTTATTTTAATAATGAATAAAATAACACTGAAACACTACTCTGTGTAACATTTTGTAAATGTCACTTGATAAAATATTACCAATGAAAACATTGAAAGTCCTTGTCTTTAAAAAATTTGGAACAGAATTAAGTAGATTTCCTCGAAACCCCATTGCATGTAAATTCCTTAAAATTCCATATATCCGTGGTCCATCATATGCCTTCTCCATATTAAAAAAGATTGAAACAACATGTTTCTCCGTTACAAAAACTTTTCTAATAGCAATTTCTTAAAGTAAAATGTTATCTAATGTACCTTGTCCGTGACGAAATCCACTTTTATCTTTTGATAAAAGTTTTTTTGTTTCGAGTGCATAATTCAGCCCGGCGTTTACCATTCGCTCCACGATCTTGCAAAGACAATTAGTAGTTAACGCTAGGGGTCTGTAATTAGTGACGTAGCGTGGATATTTTCGTGGCTTTAAAATATGTAAAATTGTTGCTCTAGTCTATTGTGTAGTAAAATTCCCCTCTATGCATTTAATATTAAATAGCGATAAAATTATAGTCAACGATTTCAAATTTAAATGATTAATCAGTGTTTGATAATTGCAATGTGTCGAATTAAAGAAGAACTATTAAATGTTGCTGTAGATGTACAAAGATTTTCTTTCCATGTCTTATTTTTTGTTTTCCTCTTTTAATGCGTCAATTCAAACCCCGTACATTTCTATACAAAAAAAATGTATGTTTTAATAAAATGTACAAAACACAAATTTTGTGTCATGACCTTTGGATCTCCCATCATAAAAAGGAAACTTATTTAATTAATTAAACTTGTTTACTAATATAAATTAATCGTATACATTTACATATTGATCGAATACATTTTATAAATTCCATTATTATCTTAATTCCACGTGTATTTGAAAATTTCTCTTATATAATGACTTCTTTTGATACTAATTCTACCTTTATAGTAACTTATTATGCATGATGTTGGATGTGACAAAATTTTTGAAACATTATTGTGCATAAAAAGTCTCCAATCATAAATTCTTCTGTCGTGGATGTAAAGTTATCAAACATTGTAACTTCAAAATATTGGATTTTCTTTATGCATTACACATTTGCATAAAATTTTGGAACACGTAATATATTAAATATTCCGAATTTAAATGTCTATATTAACAAAATCAAAATTTTATTCGTTAGCGTTTTGAATAATATTATAATTTTGCCTAAATATTTAATGATGATGATATAGTATACTATTAATTTTATTTTAATTTTGCGCTGCGTATTATAACGCAATGCCTCTTCCACATTCATTAAACTCAAATTCTGTGCAAATGTAGGCTCTATTGAATACGTTATATTTCTCTTTAACAACAAAGTCAGAATTTCCATAATGTTCAAGTTATGCTTATGTAGTGTCTCACAAACATTTTCGTATGAGTTTGATTCTCATTATAATTCCAAAAAGTAGAAATATATAAAAATTTTTAGTGATTGTAAAATAAACGAACTTGTTTATTTCAAATAATAGGGCATGATTAATTAAATTTTTAACTTCGTATTTCAAAAAATATGGCTAAAATTATGTCTATGTCTATGTCCAAAGGTTTTCCCATTTTTATTCTACATACAATTTAGGCACTAATAAAAATTGTCTGTTTCCCCTTTATCCATAATAATAATTTATTAATATATTTTACAAAATTTTAATTTTATAATTTATATTAAGGAAAAATTGCTTGATTAGAAAATTAATTTTGTTTATCTGA
Organism: Caerostris darwini; assembly: GCA_021605075.1. Classification (NCBI taxonomy): domain Eukaryota; kingdom Metazoa; phylum Arthropoda; class Arachnida; order Araneae; family Araneidae; genus Caerostris; species Caerostris darwini. The sequence continues at coordinate 125,213 of BPLQ01002161.1, read as the reverse complement.
TATCTATAATATTAGATACAGAAAATTAAATCTCTAAGCAAACAATTTTCCTCAATATATTGAAATTAGTCCAAAATATTTATAAAATACTGCTCATATTTTTAAGGTCCAAATCGTATTTTTAAAAATGTTTTTAAGAGAATAAACTTTGTCCAGAGAGAATAGGGTACATGGGCATTTTAGGACACTTTTAGGGTATTTGGTTGGTGATATTCATAACACCAATTTTTTTTTCAAAAACTCTTCATTTAAAATTCCAAATTTATTTCATCGCCTTCAAACTAATCCCCTCCGAACACAATGCACTTAAGTAAACTTTTTTTTCCAATCCTCAATACACGCTAGAAAGTCATTGGCATGGATGGACTTCAAAGTGCGCGGCGATTCACGTTGAATCTGTTCATTCGACTCAAAACGGTGTATCCAGAGTAGTCTCTTGTATCTAGCGAATAGCCAGAAGTCGCAAGGTGTGAATACGGTGTTTGTGGAACGATATGAGTTTATTTTTTGGCGAAAGAGTCAAGAAGAATCAATGCAGTCTGAGTCGGTGCATTCAATGTTTTCGGTACCAATCGAAATTTGACGCGTTTGAAGCCCAAAATGGAATTGACCGATCCTTTTGAAATTCCAACATCATCAGCAAGGTCTCTAATTGTAAATCGACGGTTTGCAAGCACCAAATCCTTAAATTTTTGCATGTGAGCTTCGTCGGTTAAGGTTGATGTTCGACCAGAGGGCTCTTCGTCTTCAACGCATTCTCTACCTTCTTTGAACTATTTATACCACTTCTAAACATTTCTTTCTGATATAGAAATGCTCACCGAATGCCTTCTACAACATTCTATACGTTTCCGCAAACAAAATTTAATGCAAGATCTTTGTTCAATTCATTCAGACATTTCAAAAATCGCCGGAATCCGTTTTAGCGTCTCACAAAGCCAAGCGTAACTCAAACACTAATGAATATTTTGACGTCAAACTTCACGCAGATGTCAAGGATAGTGCCATGCATTAAATTTCAAAATTAGATTTCAAAGCAATAAATTTTAATTATTTGCTTTATAACCTTTTATTTTAAAAATTTGCATGAATAGAACATTTATTTATTCGAAAACTTTTGGGACACGCAGTATATAAACAAAAAGATTGGTTGTTGGGTTGCGTCAATATTTATCAAAACTTCAAAACATTAATAACCATGTCTTTTTTCAATTTATTCTTTGTGATTCGTGTAGTTGAAATTACATGAGAAAAAATTATTTTTAATTAAATTCATGAATATTAAAATTACTATTTTTTTTTAAATTTGCATATTATGCACAATAAAAAGATTTTAAAATTTATTTAAAAAATAGCTATTCATGATAATCAAATAATTAATTTTCTAAGAAAACAACTTTCATATAATTTATTTATTTCAGTTATTTTTATTGCACATTATTTTCGTTTTTTAAAATTTAATCCTCTTTTCACGTACGTAATTGATAAACAATAATTTTTATTGTTTCTCAAATATTACTTTTGCTTTTAAGAATTTTTTAATTAATAATTATTCTTTTTTTCAAATCGTACTTAATAAGTTTATCAGAGAAATATGCAGATTTTATAACGTAATCGATATTTTTGTTATTTATTAATTCCACTTTCTCTGAAATTAATAATCCAGTAATAATTGAACAGAAAAACATTTTGAGCAAAGAATAAAACAGCCTAGAGAAAGGGAAAAATAATTACATTCAAAATAAAAGAAGAACAATGCTTTTTAAAAAAAGCAATTTTTCGATGATATTGTTTTTCAATGGAAGTTTGATTATGTATCTTTAAGAAATGAATGAAATATTTTAAAAGAAATATAAATTAGAATAATTACTTTCGATACTTATTTTGATGTAAAATAGTAATTATTTATATGTATTGCTTTTTAGAAAATTTTTTAAAAATAAAGTAATATTCATATTGAAAATTTCTGAGATTGTTTCATATTTTATAATTAAAAATTAATTATTAATAAATACGAAGTGTTTAGTTCATTTTCATATAATTAGTTCCTAATAGTGGGTAGTTAACTGCAAAATTATTGATTTTAATTAGTCGAATGATTTAGCTAAGGAGAATACAAAATCTAGGTCGGATATTATTTTAAATTGTTTACTTAGTGTTAACGAAATGATTGAAACGGTAGTTGTTTTTAATAATAATTTTTTAAAGTTCTTATATTTATAATATATTTATCTAACAATCGTAATTTTTAAAAACCAATTTTCAGCGATACTAATTATTTTAGGTTGGAAACAGTATTTTTTAATTTTTTCCTGCATTTGTATATAATTTGGTAATAGATATTTTTACTCTTATGCATCTATATTTCCGAATAATTTTACTCCCTTTCTACTCACATTACATGACACATGAGGTTGTTACTATTTTTATGATGATGAATAGGTTGCTACTTCTATATGATTTATGCTGATAATGGGATGCTTTTATATGATTATGCGACTTTAATGTTATTTATGTTGATGATGAGATGTTCTTTTTGTGATTACGCTACTTTTGTGGGATTTATGCGGATAATGTATTGCTTGTATGTGATTTTGATACTTTTATGCTATATTTGATGTTACTTTTGATATAAAACTCCATAATAAATTTGTTTAATATTTGAAGAATTGAAATTTGAAATTTCAATTATTACATTGAAAAAAAAGCTATTGCTTCTACATTAGCATCAAAATGTTGATATTAAAATTGTATTCAAGAAACAATCATTTTCTATGAATCATAATTACATTTATTTGAAGAAAATATTTTTTGTATACAGCATTATTGTAATTTTAAATATACTATATGAAATTATATTATTATAATTAGTCCATATACTTGTAATCATATATGTTAATTAAAATGAAAAATTTGTATTGAGATATTATCATAAATCAAGATATTATGTTTTTTTCAAAACATCACAACTTTTTGTTTAAAAAGTGCAAAAAATTTATATTACTTTAAATGATCTTATCCAAAACGCAATTACCCATTTACCCACTTAGGAATTTTTGAATTACTCATTAAAAGCTAATTTTATTATTTAACATATTTTTTAATATTAATTCTTAGTAATAAATATATTACTACTTAACACGTAGTTAAGGTAAAATTTGTATTTCGAACATAAAAATATTTGTATTTTAGCTAGACAAAAATATTAAAATATTAAAAATATGTTTGTCTACTTTTCGAATTATCATTCATATTAAATGTTTGGAGAACTTTTTAACTTATCTTTTTACGATTCGTGATGATTAAAAAAATCCATCTTCCTCACTGTAACTTTAGCGAAACTCATTCATCATTTCACAGCACCAAGTCTTTTATCATTCCCAGGAATAAAATTTGTTTAATACGGTTTCTACTTTAATGAAAAATGTGTTTTTAAGAAGTGAAATTTTTAAAATTAGAGGACTATGCACTTTAATAACATAGAAGCAAAATAATTTAATTTCAAGTGTGATTCTTCTAACCTACTTTCTGAAACTATTTTTTCTACCCAATGAAATATAAACTATATCTTAAGCTTCTTTATCCTCTTGAAAACGAATGCGTTCTTGTTGATAATCCACAAGTAAACTAACATTAAGTGGTTTTTATCTGAAATTTAAACTAAACTGCGTATTTTTTCTTGTTTTTGCTTTAGATTATCCATCATCGTCGAATGTAGGAATGAAAGTATATTAACAAATTGATTCGCATACATTCTTAACACAAAATTAAGCTGGAAAACTTTCGCTATTTCAGAAAATATGCGTTTTTCGGTATGGATTTTGTTGTGTGTTGTTGTTGTTGTTTTTATCTCACTTTGTAGATATCTAGACTATTCCCACGAACCCGTATGAAATCATGGCTGAAAGGAAATAGCACAGCTTCTGTTGTGAGGAAGCACCTCTAGGTAGAAGTCTGACTTGGCTCCATAACGATAACATTTTTACGGGGTAGCGTTGTCAGCCTTATTCCCAACGCTCTACAGTCCTATGGGATCTAACACTTAAAGTGGATTCCGAACCCCTATAAACGTCGTTGACACCGCCAGGATTTGAACTTGAAACCTGTAGCACCTGACCGATAGACACTCGGCCATTCTGGCCCGGTATGGATTGTAAAGATTTGCATGCTATACATTTAGTGGATTAGAATTAAATCATAAGCACAATCAAATATATATCGTCATCAATAAAATTTTATTTAAATTCAGAATTTGTATTTATTTTGATTTTATCTTTCATCAGGAACTTTGTTATCCGAACAATTGCTGATGGTAAAACTGGAGAAATGATTGTTTCCAGATGAGATTTTAAGGGTAATTGTTCCACATTTGTGAGTTATATGTAAGTGAGTTCAGAGGAAACTTAGAAAATACTAAACCAGGAAGCCTGTTTGATGATAAAAGACGCTCAGAAATGCTATTATAATTGCTTTCGTATCTCCTCGCATATCGAAACACTAACTAACATTCACGCACAAACCTGATTAATAATCATACTCATGTATGCTTGACAATCACACGCACGCCTGGCTAACAGTCATACACACGCCTGGCTAACAATCATACACTTGCCTGGCTAACAATCATACACAAGCTTACAAATACATCATACACACGCCTACACACATACAAATACATCATGCACATGTATGGTTGTCAATCATACATATTCATCATACTCATACCTGGTTGTTAATCATTCACACGCCTGGCTAACAATCATACACATACATCATATACATGTCTGTTTGACAATCATACACATGTTTGTTTGACAATCATACATATGCCTGGCTAATAATCAAACACATGTCTAGTTGACCATCATATACAAACATCATATAAATGCCTAGCTATCAATCCTACACTTACATCATACACAGGCCATCATAGTTTTACACATTTTAAATAATAGTCTTCTCATGTTAACATTGTACCACATTTCGGACTTAATTTTGCCTCTAACATTCTAGACATTCAAATAAAAACTAATAATCTTCTCCCAAATAAATTGATATTGTCAATCTTTCTTTGTATACATTCTTAGGCTATAATTTCTTTATTAGAGTAACATGAAAAAAGTATGGATTATGCTTTTATACCTTTAATTGTGCAATCATAATTTGATAAGCTTCAATGTTGACGAGATTGAATTATGCCAAAAAAGTTATTAAAGATTCTATTCTCGTTAGCTTAATTAATATTACACGAAATAGTAAATAGGTAACTGTTTTGAAATACCTAACTTATGTGGTTAGAAAATTGCGCAGTAGCAGGTTGTCCTAGATAACGATGTATTTTTTACAACCCAATGCCAAAAAGTACCCAAAATACACTCATGTCCATAAATTAAGGATAATGAAGTTCAGGCAAAGAAAGAGACAGAAGTAAAACAAATTTGACTTATTTGTAAAGTCTATTTATTAAACAAAAGGTAAAGAGAAAAAAACATGCTATATGTTTGACATAATTAATAAAAATTGCGATTTTTACTCCCTGGAGCAAATTTCAAAAAAAAACCTATTTACAAAAAAACAGTATAACATGGTTAGTATGATGGTTAATATGGAGTATGTCTCCCGGACGATGCAATACAGGCCTTACAACGCCTAGGCATGCTGAGTATCAAAGGGGAATATTACACCACTCATCAAGCAATGCCCTCCGAAGTTCCGGTTGACAGGTGGGAGGGGGTTGACGGGCTGCAATTCGTCGGCGAAGCATATCCCACACATGCTTTATTGGATTCAAGTCTGGTGAGTATGCTGGCCAATCCATGCGGGTGATATCCTCCAATTGAAGGCATTCGTCTACAATGTTTGCACGGTGAGGATGGTATATATTGTCATCCGTAAACAGAAATTCAGCACCCATGGCGCCCCGAAACAAACGTACATGTTGTTCCAGATGTGGCTTGTCATCGTTACACTCTGAACATGGCGGTCAGTTCTGGAACCAAGAAGAATTCCTCCCCAAACGAGCCATCCTGCACCACCGTAACGGTATCGTTCAATGGTGTTCTCTTGATGGTAACGGGTACCTGGCGCTCTCCATATGAAAGTCCGGCGAGAAACAGACTGCAAACTAAACCTGGAGTCGTCGGAAAACATCACACCAGACCACTGTTGCAGTGTCCACAATGCATGCTCTGTACTCCAGGTTAATCGCAGGCGACAGTGAGTTGCGGTAAGTGGAACACATCTGACAGGCTTACGAGCATATAGACCAATGTGCCCTAAGCGTCTGTACACGGTCTGCCTTGAAACTGTCGTACCGGTAGCTGAAGAGAGCTGACGAGACAGGTCTGATGCTGTGCTCCGTCTGTTTCTTTTGGCAGTAACTGCTAAATACCGGTCCTCATTCGACGTTCTAACTCGGGGGCGACCTGTGCTGTAACATCTACTCACATTACCATCCTCTTGGAATCGTTGCCAAAGCCTGGAGATGACACTCAGGGCGATTTCAAGTTCCTCGGATACTTCCAGCTGGGTACGTCCACATTCCAGTCGTCCGATAATTCTACCACGTAAAGAATCATCCAAATGCTTTCTTTGTGCCATAACTATGCGGTTATTACACTGAAAGGCTTTTAAAGCGCTTGTGAACAATTTTACTTTTTTGCCACCATTCCTTATATACCCCTCTCTTACACTCTCGTCATTGTGACGTACTATCCGCGCCATCTGGTGGTTTCCTGTAATTTGCATATTCTTCTTCAAGATGTGTGTGATAATTCTACAGGTGAAATTTTTATTTTAGAGTTTAATTTCTGTGTGATTCTGAATTATCCTTAATTTATGGACATGAGTGTATATTTAAGATGTAAAAGAGAAATTGAATTGAATTTCTGCAGTTGTAATTCTTCTAATAAAAATAAAGTAAAATTGCTTTTACCTATTTCTTGTTCACGAAGATTTTAAATTTTTTTTTTATGAAATCTAAATAAATGTAACTTACTTAAAATAAAAATTTAGTTAAAACCTCATTATAAATAAAAATTATTATCAAAATTTAGTTAAAATAAATTACCAGACATTTTACATGCCTGGTAATGTTTCAAATACACATAAGTTGATGTTCAATGCATATATAATTGTCAGACATATGTAATTACAGTTAATATATTGTTCAATGATCTTCCAAATATTATATACAATTAACCTGAATCTAGTTTATGAATAATTTACGAATGTAAATCTTCGGTTTAAAGTTAAGTAATGAATTTAATAACGTTCTGGAATATAATATTCCTAAAATAAATAAATTGTTTAAAATAAATTATTTGTTAATAATAAATTATTAAAAATAAAGTACACTAAATAAGGCATTTTTTTACAATAACTAACATGCACTACTCTCTTAGCAACATAACATACAAACAGAAATATAAAAAAATATCCGAAAATGAAGTTAACGTTAATATAAACAGCAAAAAATATAATGAAAAGGAAAAAAATTGATCGGATAAATGCATACATGCAGATATGTATTTAATTACTGACGTTTTACGACATTTGATGAATTATCTTTTAAAGATACTTTGATTTTAAATATAATAAATGGATCATATATACAAATTCCATTATTAATCTATTAGGTTTTCATAAATAAATGCGTACTTTTAAGTAGAAAACCATAGCTATAATTTTTTGAACAAGATATTAAATATAAATCAGATATACTTAAATGGTACTACTTAAGAAACAATACAAATTTTCATAAAATAAATAAATTAGTTTCAAATAGATTATTCATTTACCAATTATTAAATGGTCGCAGATAAATAATAATTTTTTTCACATCCATGTGTTTGAATTATTTACGATAAGTGAAATATAAGCCATAACCAGATTTTCAAATGTGGAACTTCTAGTTGTGTTTAATATTTAAGAGAACATTTTTAATTAGATGCTGTTACTGTTGAACCTAAATGCATGAATTGTCCCATGTATGTATATCACCAATAGTCCAGCGATAAACGTCAAACAGTAGATATTTTTTTAGGATAACTGTCCCGCATTTACGCGTCGTATGGGTAAAATCCCAAAACCTTTTCACTAGGAAACTTGACGTGCTTGAAGCATGATGGAAACATCCTCATTTATGAAATTCCTCGTAACTGCAACGACTGCAGATAATGGATTCGAACTGAAGTCATTCCGCACGCTGGCTTTGCTCGTTGTCACTGAACGTTTAATCAGACGATGAATATAAAAACAAAATTAAAGTAAATTCCTACTTTTTTTCACTATATTACAGAAAAGTCTTTTACAAATAATTTCCATTCCTTTTTTTTAGGTTTATCTGGCGCCATCTATTGGTAGATAGATGCAATTTAAATCTAAAAAAAACTAAAATTAATTAATTAAATTTAATGAATGAATTAATATTTGAAAAAACTGTATTAACATCAAGTGTCATCCTACAAGTTAAAAAAAATGTATTTGAACTTGCGTAGAGGAATAGAAAATATGTTATGAACGATTGAAAATTTGATGAAGATATATATAGCGAGTGTGTGAACTAATAGAAGGAATTGAAAAATTTCATAAATTAGCGTTTGCTATATTATTAATTAATCTATATTAATATACTAACTGTGCACTTTGTGTGGCACCTATGACTATGAACAATTCACCGAAGTCAAATGAAGAAAGGTAATAGTTTTTGAGGAAGAATTTAATACGAAATTGCCGTCCTTCTCTATGAATTAAATTAAATCTTTCATCGATAGATATTATGTATAAACTTTAAAAAAATAGAATATAATTACTTGATTCGTGGTTCAGTGACAATAGGTGGAGCTAATATGCCTGGGGGGCTAAAGCTTTAATTTATTGGTGGTTTTGCTTTAGTCACTATTTTCAGAAATGATGATACTTGATCACCATGACGATGAGGTTGTATAAGCGTTTCGCATAGGCTATATGGTGAAAATGCAAACAAATAATGTAAATAAATTCTCCCATACTAATGAAAACAAATGTAATAATTAATAAAGAGTGGAAGGATATCTTATCCATTTATTATATGTTTGTAGACTGCTAGGAGGCCTGATGTTCGAGTGTTCTAGCGCTTGCCACAGCAGGCCTCGGCAGTGCGATGGATGCTTGTAGTGGTTGGGAATGCAATTTAAAAAGTAGATCCCGGTAGAACATGAATATAAAGCTCTCTAGCTGACAAGACTACATGCTCTTTAAAAAGACCATATCCTATCTTGAAATGAGCCAGTGGTCGATTCCCCACCATGGACTGTAGTGCCAGGCAGTTAGTTAATTATGCAAACTACCAGTGGTAGACATAAGTGTAAAGAACGAAATCCATGAATGTAAAATAAAGTACACTAAATAATGTTTTTTTTTACAATTACTATTTTTTAACAAGTATAAATATTTTCATAACATATTATATTCATAGTAACATAACAGGCACAAATCTCTTAGCAACATAACAGACAAACAGAAATATAAAAACATATCGGAAAATAAAGTTAACGTTAATATAAACAGCAAAAAATATAATGAAAAGGAAAAGAATTTTAGCAGAGGATAATCTCATTTTTCGTGTGTGTTTAATGGTCAAACTTGGATGTTAGACAGCATTTCTGAAATTTTGTTTACCGTTTCATTGATAAAGTAAACATTTTAGGTTATAAGGAAAGAAAGGAAAAGTTTAATATTTTATGTGCAGGGAGTCATAAATATCAATTCAGTGTCCAAAGAAATATTTTCCTTTTCAGTAGGTTTCTATCTAAAGTAAAAGAAAGGTTAAACAATACATTCATGGTACATTTAAAATGTTCAATATCCTAAACGTATTTTTTTAAAAATGAATTTCACTTATCTCAAATACATTATTAAACAATAGAATAAATTTAACTGAAAATAAATTAAGCCATCACGTATATAGTTTTAATACGTTTTTTTTAATGACAAATCGAAGAAAAAGTTATTTTTAGGATATTTCTATCTTATTTCAAATTATCACTATCTAGCTACAAAATTTTTTAAAACTGCATTTTTAACTTTGATAAATGTAATTAAAAATAGAGTCACAAATAAAGGGGAAACTTTTCAACAAAAAAATAATTTTTAGTATGACATTTGAAACGAACTAAAAAAAATAATTTAAAAACCATCACTTAGACAAATTTCACCATTTGAACTTCAAGAATGTTTCTAAAAATAAATTAAAAGCCATCCCCCAATCGAATATTACTAATATTTTTTTTTATATCTACACAAAAGAAAACATGATTTTCGACGTATGTTTTTGCAATGTCTCATTTAATTTAGCAGATATTTTGACTTAAAATAATTATAGTTTTATATAAAAAAGGAATTTTCATAATTTCCGGTGTTATATCAAACGAAAAGTAATATATTCTAAGAGAAATAAATATTGGATCTCTCAGCCTGTAGCTTTTACTTCCCAAATTCTGTCATTTATAAATCTAATTATATTTATTTTCATTTCATGCTGCTAAAAAAGCGTGCTCCATCCTGCTGAAAGTAGATTTGCCAATTGGGGAGCTACTGGAATGCCGCGCATCAAATTCAGCAACAGCTCGTCTATAAACATGCGATAAATAATACCGTAGAGATACTGAGATGTTAGTTAAAGATTAATTAAAAAGTCACCTATAATATCAGTTTGCACATGCATGATGGAGCTCTATTGGCATACATGACTTCTTGTACTTGTTCCCTTTGGTAATGATCTCAAAATAAAAACAAGTATGCTCTCAGTGGATTGTAAAATATCAACTCCTAAGCTCAAAACCAAACACACTCTGGCGATATTACTTTCCTTTCTAGTTCAACCAAGCTCACGCCCACGCAGACGAGGAAGTTTATAATTCCTCTCATGCCAGCTTACATTTCGATTTTTATTTATTTGTTTTTTTACAAATTATGGAGGCACGTGGTGCTATTTATGCATGAAGCAACACGCGTGTCATGTGTGCTTATAAGCAACTAGATGCATGTTGAATAGGCCGTCTCTTAAAAAAGTCGCTCAAACAGTTTACAAAATAAACAGTCTCATCCATGATTGAAATTATGGATGTGTCTAAAGTTTATTTAAATTCCAAACTAATTTATCAGTATTGTTAAACGAACAGTAAGAAAAATTAAGACGAAATTTTTAATCATATGCTTTGATCATCTTTGGAGCTTAATAATAATTAATAATTCATGCATATAATAAACAATTTTTTATTTATTTGTTTAGCTTTAAAATGTATAAGACCAAATATATATTTTGTTTAAAATATAATTTGTTAAAAGTCTATACCATTAAAAATGCGAGACATTATTTTGTTCAATGGGTACCAATTACTTTAAAACAATTGTATTTAGTATATCACAAATGAAATTTTGTAAAGAAATTACGCTTTTTAAAAATAATTATGTACAATTAAAATACTCTAATTGTTAAAAAGTAAAGGAGGCATTCCTTAAACATAAATTATCGTTAATGTCTCAGGATGACAATAAAAAAATCTGAAATGCATTTATTGATTTCAAATCGCGTGCCGAACTTACACTTTTCCACAGTATTCATTAAAATAAATAAAGGCAACCCCTGATTATCAGTGACATAACAAAGTGGCAGGACTGCTAAGATAACGGGGTCACCATATTCAAGAAAGTGCCTTCCACATTGTAGAATTATTAATTAAGCATTAAAGATAAAAAAATAAAAAAAACATTAAAGATGCATCAAATATTTTTAAAGATATTTTAAGCTCTATTCGGGTTCTTATGACCCTTTCCCAGCTTCTCATAACGACCATCTATAGACATATTAATTCCTGAACGAGCTTGGTACTCAATTATCCTATTCAAATTGACTATTTTTATTACACAAAAATTCGAGTGTATATAATACTGAATTATGGGAACAGACAGAAGCTCTGAAGGTCATTCATCCTTCTAAGTGCAGTTACGAAAAATAATTATATGCTTGGCTTATAGCTAAGTTCAACAATATATCATTTTGGATACAGAAAGAGTATGAATAGTTTTTTGTCAAAGATAACAAATATTTTCAATTAATAAATATCTAAATACAAAAACATTTCTTTAACGTCACAATTATCTTTAACTTAGGTTCTTATTTAAAATGTTTACTCAGTAAAATAATCAAATTTATTTATTTTATCAATTATTTATTTTTTATGCATTTTTTTTTATCTAAAAAATAGGCTTGATTGTTCCAACGAGGATTCAATACATGCTCTACAACGCACTAAATGTAACTATACAATTAAGAAATGATGAGTCCATTCTTTAAAGGGTTCAAGTAATCGTTTTGATTGCTAGTAGTTTCACATAGCGTTATTATGTCGCTGATGATTATAAGCATTTTAATATTTTGAAAATTCAGTAATAGTTTTGGACTATTGTACATGACGCTAAATGGACTGTAATAAATGTACTGGTGTAATGGACTGTAATAAATGTACTGGTGTAATAATAACAAATGACATGTTAACAATATAACGAAACAAATTCAATGGTTGCAGAAATATGCTAATAACCACAATCAACTCATGAAGCAGACATGACCCACTGTTATATCATGAATAGTCATGATCTAACACGATAACAACCAAATTATATAACTACATGATTTGATTTATTACAATAACCAACAAAAATTTTAATCTAGTCAAAGTTTTTTATGACACTAAAAAGGGTACCATCTAACAACACTAAAAAGATTCTCTAATAAACGCCTGAACAAGCCTGGTAATTGTAAGATACCCAATATACTTTTTATTAAACAAAATTTCTGTACATAATACTGCATTATGGACACAAACACAAGCTATGTAGGCAGCTACTAACTAGGCCTTCATCAACAGCATTTAAAAAATAACTCAGCTACCTACTTGTGTTAACTATACACGATTGCATTTTATTACCCTGATTTTTTGTTGAAGCAATTTTCATTAAATTTGCCAGAATATATGTAATTATTGGTTTGCCATGATTTTTATAAAGATGCTACATGTTTTATGATTTTTCAGTTTTGTTATACAGATTTTTTAACACGTTTAACAAATTTACTAGATATAGATTTTTGGTAATATCAAAGATCTTATAGAAATAAATCTCTCATTGTCAGCTAAAGACTAAACGATGAATATCTTAAGCCAGCATTTAATGATGGGCAGAAAGGAAAATATAGCCACGTAATTGACTTGCATGCGTAAATAACATTTATAAGAGAAGAAATTTTGAAAAATCCCAGTAGACAGTGTTGCCTTCGATATCAATGGAAATATAATTAACACAACAAAAATTTCCATACGATTAATGTTAACTGTTTTTATACATGAAATAAATATTAGTTATAAACATAAAACATTTGTTATTCAATCATTTTTATAAAAGATGGTAGTTTATCAGAGAAATGGTTTAATAAAGTCAACTTTATTTATTTTGAAAACATTCTTACAAAAAAAATCATAATTTGTTCAGTGCATATTGTTCGATAGCTCGAACTCAAGAAACAAATTCCAAAAATGACACATACTCAGTTAATGGAAATAATACTCAACACAGTGGACTGTATGTAAATAAAACTCCTTTATTTTTGGCAGTCATCAAACTCGAAGATGGAACTGCCCACATAACCTTTCTTGAGGGTTACACTCAATTATTTATGCAGCCACCGCTACTCATGGATGGACCGCTAACACCAACCTTTTCCTTCGGTCGCTAAGTTTCAACTCGTTTTACTTACATTCCTTCTTTCTCTCCCTGGCCCTCACCCCCTGCCAGACACCCCCACAAACAGGATGTTTTCTGGGCATAGGGCGTTGACCTCCCCCAGGCGGGAGAAGCTGGCTTTCGACGTAACATACCGCCACCCATTGATATGTTTACTAAACATTCAATAATATACAATAAATCATTCTAACATACAAAATTGACAACTCTAAACATACAATCAATCATTGAAAAAATGAATATATATATGTATACATTGTACTAAATTTAAACAAATTACAAATATAATACCATGAATATAAACAAAAGCACTCTAAAGGAAATTACTCTGGCATAGGCAAAACATACACATTTTGATACTGTTCTCTTAAAAATTCCACTCTGGGTTTTTATTAAGTACTCTGATTTTATTATCAACACCATAATAAATATCAATTATTCTGCCTAGAGACCACTTGTAATTAGGTAAATTATCATCAACCAATAGCACTAAATCACCAATGTTTACATTGTCTTTTTCAAAGACCCATTTATTTCTTTGATGCAATTCACTTAAATAGCTACGGTGCCATTTTCTCCACACTTAATTGAACTATTTTAGTTACTCTTTGCCTCTTATTGAGATTATTACATTTTAAATCAATTAAATTAGGCTCTAAAATAGCGTTCATTGATCGATTGATCAAAAATTGGGCTGAAGTTAAACTTCGAAGTTATCCCTATCAGTAGAAGTTGGACTCAATGGTCTAGAATTCAAAATTACTTCAGTTTGTATACACACAGTTAAACTCCATAATTTAAACTAGCACCTTTAACTACTCTTCTAAAAAGAAACTTTTGATTTTCTCTGTTTGCACCTACAAAATTATTTGCATTATCAGAGTATAATTTAGCACATTTGTCTCTACGTGCAATAAATCTTTTTAAAGCAGCTATAAAGGATTCGGATGATAAATCAGAAACACTCTCAATATACACTGCATTAAACACAAAACAAGCAAATAAACATGCATACATTTTACACACAATACTCTTTCTTTGCTTACCAGTTTTAACCAAAATGGTCCACAGACATCTACTCCTGAAACACTAAATAGATAACTCAAGGTAACTCTATCTCTTGGTTAACTACCCATTAATTGTGTTGACACTATAGGTTTTACTTTAAACAAATAACACATTTATGCACTATTTTTCTACAAATAGATTTTCCACCTTTAGGGTAGAATTTCTCACGTACATGACACAAAAGAGCAGATAATCCTACATGATAATATTTTATATGGTAATTAGAAATTAACATCTCTGTAAATGCATGATTTTTTAGGCAAAATTATACGGTGTATTTTATCACAACTACATTCCGCATTACTCAAACGTCCACCTACTCTTAAGATTCCATCTAAATCTAAAAGGGAATTGAAAGATTTTAATTTACTCTTTGACATAAGTTTCTTATCTTTCAATAGACTTTTGAAAACTTTCTTGTTGAGTAGATTTTACCAGAAATATCTCAGCAATATTAATTTCTATCATGCATGAATAACTAAGCAATAATAATATATATAAATTATCAATATAAATAAATTATCAATTGAATAATTTAATTTAAATGACAAACACCTGGTATTTCCAATAAATCTAAATATGTAACTTAGATACTTAAACTTTTTTATAATTATTACTTAAACTCAATAAATAGTTCATGAAATTTCAGTCACTTGTTTCATAAACAATTTGTTCTCACCAACACTGGATCACTCAGTTCAGAAAAGTTCTCGTCCTGTCTTTCAAGGATCTGGATCGGTTGATCAGGATACTTTTCTCCAGCCAGGAACTCTAGTCTCACCTAATGTGGTATCACTGGAAATCAGATGACAATCGATGAATTGTAGCAACGCTGATGAGCACGAAAGTCTTTTAATCACTTGATCACTTGATTTCGAATCACTCCAATAAACTACTTAGATGTTTTAAGCTTCAAGGCACATTCACAAAAGAAGTTGATGAATTCTCAAAATTAAAACACTGAGGACCATTGAAGCATATTAAACACCAACTGTAACAGATGTTATACTCTCACACAAACAGTTGAGGTTCGGCAATGGCACTTGCGGTTCAGGGCATGTTCCCTTACCAGCCACCTCTGTTTCTTCGACGGTCCCATAGTTGAACGGCTCCTGTAGCTTGAACTCCTATAGACTCCGCCACATCCATATGATGGTTTACCATATCTGCTTCCTCTATCTCCTCCATAACGGAAAGCATCTCCTCTGACTCCACGGTATTCTCCTGCTCCACAGTCTCCTCGTTTATCTCCACTGGAATAGCCACCATCTTTACTGCCACGGATGTCTCCATCAGCACGGTCTCCTCGTTTAGCTCCACCAGCTCGGGATGGGTCCACTCTTATCTCTGATCCGTTGATAGTAGCTCCATTCAAGGTCTTTGAGGAACAATCAAATACTCGTAATTTCTCAGGCCGGTAAACGCTATGTTGAATTGCATGAGTATCAACTGGTACCTTTTCCTCAATTATTTTCTCGCATGTAGAATTTTCACTATCACCTGTTAATTCCAATTTCTCAAACCCTTCTATTGGGTAAATTTTTCTCAATGGAAATTCAACTTTGTATGTGGATAGTCCACAATGTTCTCTATTTGCATTTCCAGTGGTGCTGCACCCAGACACCACAAAGCCAAACACAGTATTCTGAAGAACAAGATTTGAATTTTCCATTTCTCTCTCCTCAATTTCATTTTCTTTCACAGAAGTACGTGGTCGATTAGTAATCATAGGCTTTACAGGTAATGCAGGCCTAGAAGGAACTACAGGTTCTATACTGCGAGACTCAATAGATTTAGGTTTCTCTTTACTTGCTTCTAACACAGATGATGATATTGAGGGAATATGAGGGGTTCGCGTTTGGTGGAGAGAAGTGTTGTTGTTTGAATCACTTGATTTCTTAGATTCGTTCAAATTCTCTTTTGTACTGACTTTGTTAGAAACACCTTTTTCTGGAACATTGTCAGTTTTTGCACTGTTTTGCTGTGCAGAACTCTTTGACGCAAAACAACTTGAATTATAAACATTGGAAAATGGTCGGGAAGTAAGATTACACACGTTTGATGTTGGCTTCACAACTGATAATGGATTAACATTTTTCTTATTAGAAGTTGAAGAATCTAAACTATTGGGCCATGACTCATCTTCAGTTGAGGAAGACAAAGAGTCATCACTCACTCCTTTATTATAGCTAAATTGGAAAGTTTTAGCTGAATCCCTTTTCCATTTTGCAAATTCCAACTCTTTTTCAAGTTTGGCCAAATGAATTTTCTCTATCTCTATTTTTATTTCCCATTCTCGTTCCTTTTCTTCCGAAACTCGTTTCTTTTCTTCCGAAACTCGTTTCTTTTCTTCTTCTTCCGAAACTCGTTTCTTTTCTTCCAAAACATCATCTACAAAATTGCGCACTATTTCAATTCTGTTTTTGTATATTTCACTGGATTCAATTAGTTCGATCAAAGCTATTTTTGTTGCATTGACCGGAATGGTTAAGCCCAACTCTTCAGCTACCTCTTTAAGCTCATCTTTCTTTAGATTTAAAGTAACAGACATTGTTTATTCACTTAAACTCACTAAACAATGCACTACAGAACTTAACAAAACCTGTCACACTCAACACTCTAATGCAACACCTTAATTAACCTAAGTTAACACAACAAACAAAGGCAACTAACACATAAACTCAAACTAAAGGCTTCACTAAACAATGCACTGTAGAACTTAACAAAACCTGTCACACTAAACACCCTAATACAACCTTAATTAACCTAAATTAACACAACAAACAAAGGCAATTAACACATAAACTCAAGCTGAAACTTCACTAATACAATGCACTGCAGAATTTAACAAACTGTCAAACTACACTCTAATTCGACCTTAATTAACCTAAATTAACACAACAAACAAAGGTAATTAACACAATCAAAGACATTATACTTTAGTAATAGACACACTATACTATATACTAAATCAAGCTAAATGTCCAACACTTTAGAATTATTAAACTTCACCTACCGAACTCATGGTAGAATGCAGCCAACGATTCGTGGAAATCCAATGGATCACTCTATCTGAATGCTAATCACAACAAATCCGTCTCCGGGAGACTGGACCAAATGTTCGATAGCTCGGACTCAAGAAACAAATTCCAAAAATGACACATACTCAGTTAATGGAAATAATACTCAACACAGTGGACTGTATGTAAATAAAACTCCTTTATTTTTGGCAGTCATCAAACTCGAAGATGGAACTGCCCACATAACCTTTCTTGAGGGTTACACTCAATTATTTATGCAGTCATCGCGCTCATGGATGGACTGCCACAAGCAACCTTTCTTGATGGTCGCTGGGGTTGAACTCTATGAATTATGCAGCCACCGCTACTCATGGATGGACCGCTAACACCAACCTTTTCCTTCGGTCGCTAAGTTTCAACTCGTTTTACTTACATTCCTTCTTTCTCTCCCTGGCCCTCACCCCCTGCCAGACACCCCCACAAACAGGATGTTTTCCGGGCATAGGGCGTTGACCTCCCCCAGGCGGGAGAAGCTGGCTTTCGACGTAACACATATGAATGATTTCAATAGTCTTTTCTTCTTTTTGAAACATATTACACTTTACGAAGAAATTCCTATTTCTTAAACCCCTTACAAGTGAGTTATTCTGAAAATTGTTAGAATGAAGAATTTAATCTTCCCTGAGCTTTACGAAAGTAACAAATAACGTTGATGACTTCAGGGCGACACAAAAAAAGCAAAGCCCACTCCTTCCTTCTGTCCAACGTGTCGTCCGAGAAGAACCCAACGAGTGGTAGGAAAACAACAAAATGAGATTCTCGGAGGGGAGATTCCCAGACGGACATTAACTATTCAGCTGCAAACAGGATGGTAGGAAGAGGAACACTCTTGGAAATTTCCTGGAGAGAACAGGGATGTCCGAGGGTGTCTCTTTCTCCAGAAGTCATTGTCCCCAAAGATTCACGAGTGTGTGCAAGATAAAAGAGGTTTTTCTTTCTTTGAGTCATTATTGTGAGGAAAAAAATAGAGAAGACAGTTAGAATTTCATTTGTTAAAAGGAATAATTTAGGTGTCTATCAATGTATTCTAATTTAAAATCTTATTCATGCATCTTTTTTATATGCCTTTATCAACTATACATTTCATCGATTTACTCACAAGATTAAGTGTTCTAGATTAGTTGTCATTGTTTTCAACAAAAATTTGTGAATTCGATTCAAATCATGTCTTTTTAAGAGAATGTTCTATTAAATTATTCAATACCTACGTTATGAAGAAAAAACGTTTGGAACTGTTTTTAACATTGTGATATACACTCAAGAGCCAAAACATTATGACCACCCCTACATTTTGCAATGAGCTCGCCTGGATGACGTGGAAGGCACGTGATCAGGTTGAAGTGGTATTTAACTGCTGCTGGACAGTCTAAAGAATCATTTTTTCACTTACTTCTGTGTGTGATGGGAAAGACTGCTGATCTAAGCGACTTTCATAGAGGGCAGATTGTAATGGCTCGAAGGCTCGGAGCAAGTATTTCCGAAACTGCACGACTCGTGGTTTGTTCGCGATCTACAGTTGTTAGTACTTATGCAAAGTGGATGAATGACGGTGAAACCGGCAGTACACGACATGGTGTTGGACGTCCATACGCTATCAAAGAAAAAGGTCGTCGGAGACTGTCTCGCATGGTGAAACAAAACCGGAGCCAGACAGTGGCTCAGCTGACAGCCCAATACAATGTAGGGCCAAGTAGAATAGTATCGGAGCGCACTGTTCAGCGGACACTGTTGGATATGGGGCTTCGCAGCAAACGTCCCACTCGTGTGCCTTTGCTGACCAAGAGTCATCGCCAACTGCGCCTGCGCTGGGCCCGGGAACATCGTGACTGGTCCATGGATCAGTGGGAGAGAGTTGCCTGCTCAGATGAATCACGATTTGTCATTCATTACGCCGATAGCCGTGTCAGGATACGCCGTCTTACAGGCGAAGATTTGCTCCCTCAATGTACAGTAGGTCATACACAGGCCGGTGGTGGCGATATTATGCTTTGGGGGACGTTCTCTTGGGCGTCTCTGGGACCCGTGGTTGTGGTAGAGCAGACCATGAATGCTGCAGGGTAACTGAACATCATTGCGGACCAGTTGCACCCTTACATGACCTCTGTTTTTCCAGCTGGAAATGGAATGTTCCAACGGGACAACGTCCCTTGTCACAAGGCTAAATTTGTATTGGAGTGGTTCCAGGAACATGATGCTGATTTCCAGTTAATGTCCTGGCTGCCTAACTCACCGGATCTTAATCCGACAGAACACATTTGGGATGTCCTGGGACGGCAGCTCAGAGTTCAAAGACCACCAATTCGCAATATCTCGGATTTGCGTGACCGTTGCTTAAACATCTGGTACAATCTGTCTCCGGCCATCTACCAAGGCAAAGTCTAAAAAAGAAAACAAAATCATCGCGGGAAAAGAGGCTGGGTGGTTAATACGGCGAGTTGTTCATCAACTCGGCCGTTTTGATAATACTGTATGCAGGTACTTCAGTCAATGCATGAATGGGAGTTTAGCAGTCGATGAATGTCAGGAACCTCTCAAAAGACCAGTTATAGGATGGAGCATCACATCACACAACACTGCGTCATTGCTCGATAACCCCATGCAGGCAGAAACATCTGTAAGCATCTGTATCTTTTTATAGCAGAACCTCTTACCACTATGCGGTGGCCTGGATAACAATTTTTATCGAAACGCTCAACATGTGATCTTTCCTGAAAACCATCTATCATCGCTTCCATTCGGAATTGTACATCGCTCCTTGGAATGGTGTTAAATAAATTGTCATGGAGTGAAATCATAAGTTTCAGTGATTAGTTGTGGTTAATGAAGAGTTTTGAATGACAACCTTGCATGTGTATGAGGGCACATGGATTAATAAAACACATGCACGCCTAAATATTGCCTTTTGTTTGGAGCAATACATCACGTCCATTCTTGATGTGACGCTTAAAGGTGTCATAAAGCTACACTCTATTGCTCATCTTGTAAAGATCTACGGTAGCATTATAGCCCAGCTTTAATTGAATAATAACCGAATGTATTGTCTCTTTTGACAGGGCTCCCGAAAGGCCTTTTCCAGAAGAATAATGATCGATCAACACACAACTAGGTACCATAAAAAACTGCTTCCTAATTATTGTCTCCCACGTCAATTTCTAAATTTGTCATCGATTGAAAACTCTGGGGGAGGTTTGGATTTACCAGTTGAGCTAGAGTTTTAATTGAAATAGATTCAAGCTCACAACAGTTGTGAAATAGAATGTGTTGTAGAACACGATAAGAAATAGCTAATTTTTTCATACCAAATTATGTTGTGTGGTGCATTCCAGCCAGAGGTCGGGCAAGATGGTGGACCTGTATTATTTTGTGTATCTGTGACAGTATATAAACCTCTTAATTTCAATTTGTAATAATTTACTTAAATCAATGTTACGAAGTCACTTGCAAAATTCCAATCGATTTTTTTTTTCAGTTTACTTTATACATTATTTTTTATACTGATAAGTGCATCCTAAATTGCATAAAGAAAAAGGTATAAGTGCATCATCTAAAATTGCATAAAGAAAAAGGTATAAGTGCATCACCTAAAATTGCATAAAGAAAAGCAGCATAATTAATGAATTATAAAACAGTCCATGTTTCTTAAACTGCGGAAACAGACCTTAAAAGGGAGAATATGTTAACTTAAAAGGAGCGTGGGAAGTATGTCAAGCAAATAAATATAAAAGTTCCTTAAGTACATTCTCTTTTTATTAAATGCAGATAACTTTGATCAATAAAACTTTAAATATTTAGAAGATTCATCGGGACATTTCTAATTCTGTTCACCTTTTAACCTTTTAGAATATCTATATATATAACCTCTATTCTACGTATAACCTTTATATAACCTATGTTCCACATCTACGTATAAATACTTTAATATTGTGTTTAATTACTATATCTGTTAAGAGTAGCAGTAGTTCAGATTACTAATGGATTCGTTATTTGTATATTTTTCGTGCAATCTACTGAATTTTAAATTGATCAAATTAAAAAAGATTGAAACATTTATTTAAACAACTCCTCACAAAGCATTACACTTTAAATTTTTGGTATTTGATATAAGATTAAATATTCAAAATGCTATTATTTTTTCGATTTACATTCCATGTTGTCCTTTTTACATTATTTCACAAAAACAAACATCAAACGATGATACATCAATTTATTTTCAAAGAAAATATGATACCATCTTTCGAAACCTAACGGAAAATGTGGTGACTATGACATATTTTTCTATCTATAGGCTTTAGCTGCAACAATAAATTACATCGCGAATCATAACAAAAAACTGTCAGCATGCTGTAAATGATGTGTTGCTTTACAACTCTCCAAAGATAACTTGGGAGAAAAATTCAATACGGACAAGTTGCGTGGTGAGAAAGATATGTGGAGGACTATACATCAAGTGTTTGCAAATAGCATTATTCACTTTTTCGAAAAAAATATTATTCTATTAATATATTTTTGTAGAAAAGGGAATAATATTTTTATCAAGTTTTACACAATTTTATTCGCAGCGTTAAATAAAAACATTAAAAGACCCTTGACTTAAAGAAAAGTTTTGAATTATTTATAGATCGTTAAGATTGTCAAAAAAAAATAAGTATTATTATAGTCAAATAAAATTATATAAATAATTTAAACATATTCTTTTTTTTCTAATGCAGCTGACAAATACTTAGACCGTGATCTTTTATGCCAAAAGGCTACGTTACTCACTTAGCACTACCCAAGGGGAGCGTGTAACTTAAAGATAAGCTACGCTGTCAAGATAAGCTTAAGCTAGCCACTCGGCCATATGTTTAGGAGGAAGAGCTTGGAGGCCGAGTGGCTAGCGCTCTGGAGCTTGGTGCCATAGGTTTCGGTTTCGAGTCCCGGCAGTGCCATGGATATGTATAGGGGTTCGGAATCCACTTTAAACCATAGATCTCGATCTAATGTAATCGTAGAACATTGAGGGGGTATTGTCCTCGGTATTATCTGCATTTTTTGCTTATATTTAATTAAAACACTCATAGACTCACACACACACACACATATATATATGTGTGTGTGTGTGTGTGTGTGTAGTATAGATATACATATATTAATACAAAAACATATTTTTGGAGGAAAAGGAGTGAAATGGCGATGAAGCACCGTTTTTAGTAGGAGAAAGATAGGATCAAATAGAGATCGCTCCCCTATCTGAATGAAACAGAACTGACAATTGCAGAAACCCCATTGTTTCAACATTCTGTTTCATTCGAATAGGGGAGCGATCTCTATTTTATTATTAATTTATGATTCAGATCAAACCGACAGAAATGGTCAAGACTGATAAAAGTGTTAATAATAATAGCAATAACGTTAATAATAAGGAGCCTGATGGCTGTGTGGCTAGCACTCTGGAGTGCGGTACCACAGGTTTCGGGTTCAATTCCCGGTCTTACTTATGGATGTTTGTAGTGGTTCGGAATCCACTTTAAATCGTAGGTCCCTGTCTAACAGGATCATAGAGCGTTGCAGGGGTATTGTTACTCCGCGTCCGTATATTGCAAGATTTCATACAGCAAAATCTGACGTTTAAAATGTTTTTCAGTAAGGTTTCCTTTTCAATTTTCTGGTATATTTTTGAAGAATTTCCCAGTCGTTAAATGTTATTTATTTCTCATACAATTCATAGATTTTCAATATTAAAAATATAAACAGAAAGATATGATTAAATAAATAAAGTTTTTTTGCATTCTTTCAAAAGTCCTTTGTTTTATTTTTGCAAAATGTTCCATATCAAAAAGAGGATTTATAAAAAAAATATTATTAACGCCATTTTGAAATAGAAATATATAATGTTTTTCAAGGCAAGGCATACAGTTTAGACATATAAATAAAATTTTTCTTTGTTAATAAAATATTTGTAAATGTAAACTTGATTTATAATTACAAATTTTGAAATTTCCTAAGGCTAAAATAAAAAAATAAAAAAATTTTTTCAATTGTTGCGGATTTGTTTAGTTTTGTTGTATATAAACAAACCTCATAATTTAAGTCATTATAGTCCCATGACTCCTAGTCAGTTAGAGCGTATTGCTAAATATTGAATAATGCAACTTTGAATGAACCAATGAAAAGTTTGAATTCCATCAACTTAAGCAAAATGGACATTTAATTTTCTTTCATGTTTTTCTTTTTTTAATAAGTGTTATTTAATTTTTCTTCTCATCTCTAAAATTTTATGAGGCTGTGATCTAGCCATTAATAATCTCATCTATTCATTTCGTATTTATGTTTATTCATTATATAGTAATTTTCTTTTGGTTGTTAGAATTATCATACAGTAATTAATTTCATTGAAAATAAAGGTCAAAGTTCAACACGAGATCTATGAAATTTGAAAAACTTTTATGAATTGATGAATTTTGCATTATTCTTATATGATTATAACACAAACGATGTAAATAACTGAGTGAATGAAAACTATGTGAATAAAATTTATAAAGATACTTTTCAGGAACATTTAAAATAATGCATAATTTGATTAGCGAAAAGAGACCATTCAAATGTTTTTCAATAAGTTTTCTTTTTCCATTTTCTGGTATATTTTTGAGGAATTTCCCAGTGGATTAAATATTCATCTCTCATACAATTTATAGATTTTCTGTATTAAAAATATAAACAGAAAGAAATGTGTAAGTAAATAAAAATATTTTTTAGTGTTCTTTCAAAAGTCTTTTGTTTTATTTTTGCATTATTAAATTAAAAAAAAGAATTTATAAAAAACCTATTATTAACACAATTTTGAAATAAAAATAGATATTTATTTGCAAGGTAACGTATACGGTATAGACATATTTATTAATAAAACGTTTGTTTGTAGGTGTAAACTTTATTGGTAATTACAAATTTTAAAATTAAAATTCTATTACAAATTTGGAAATTCTCCAGTGCTAAATATATAAAAAACGAAAATTTTAAAAATCGTTGCAGATTTATTTAATTTTCATCAGTCAATATGAGCTCAATCTTCTATCAGAGTTTATTTGTTTTTCAAAATAGTAAGAGTAACGTACGCTACCAGTGGAAATGAACCCCCATTCTCTTGTACGATAATTAACAGTAGCATCCAAAATGATGGCAAATGATTTTATTTACAAGTAAATAAAATCAGTAAACGATGTAAATAAATGAGAAAAGGAATGAAAACGATGTCAATAAATGAGAAAGTGAACGAAAACGATGTAAATAAAATTTATGAAGATACTTTTCGAGAACATTTTAATTTAAATAATGCATTATTTTATTAGCGAAATTAGACATTTGAAATGATTTTAAGGTTTCTTTTTTCATTTTCTGGTATATTTTTGAGGAATTTCTCAGTGGATTAATTGTTATTTATTTCTCATACAATATATAAATTTTTTGCATTAAAAATAGAAACAAGAAGATATGTGTAAATAAACAAAATTTTTTGTATTCTTTCAAAAATCCTTTTTTTTTATTCTTTATTCCTTTGTTAATATTCTTAAATTTAAAAAAGAATTTATAAAAAAGAACCTATTATTAACACCATTTTGAAAAAAAAAATAGATATTTATTTTCAAGGCAACGTAGACGGTATAGACATAAAAATAAAATTTATATCTATTAATAAAATATTTGCATGCATGTGTAAGCTTTACTGGTAATTACAAATTTCGAAATTCAATTGCAATTCAAAATTCTATTACAAATTTTGAAATTCCCCAGTACTTAAATATATAAAAAAACAAAAATTTTAAAAATCGTTGCAGATTTATTTAATTTTGTTGTACATATATACTTAAACTTTATAATACAAGTCATTATAGTTTCGCAACTCCTAGTTAGTTAAAGAGCATTGATAAATATTGAATAACGCAACTTTGAAAGAACCAATTACATGTTTGAAGTCTTTCAGCTTAAGCCAAAAGGAACTCCAGTTTTCTCTCCTGTTTTTTTTTTCTTATAGTTATTATTTTTTTTCTCCTTTTTTCAAATTTCATATAGTCGTGATTTAGACGATCAACAGTCTCATCTATTCATTTCGTCTTTATGTTTATCCTGATAGTTTAGTGATTTTTTTAGCTGCCAGGATTACCATACAGTAATTAATTTCATTCAAAAACGTGGTGAAAACTCAACATGAGATCTATGAAATTTGAAAAACTTTTATGAATTAATGAAATTTGGCCATTACAGTCTTTGGTCCGTATTTTTCTTATGCAATTATAGTTGTCTGATTATAATTTTTTTTTATTATTATACTTGTTTAAATTAAAATTTTTCATTTCACATCACAGTGTTCTTTTTATTTTGATAACATTTCGACAAGATGAGATGAAACAGCATTAGTGAATATGAACCTTAAAGACACTAGTCAAGCCAAAACAAGTCCATTCATTTAGTTTTGGCCACTATGCATACAGTGGTGGTTTAAATCGGGTTTTTTTAATACCCTAATATTACATTGTAAATATAATATACATTAATAATATCGTAGAATAATTAATTTTATTCAAAAACATTCATTCAAAACTCATTAAAAAACTAATATGAGATCTATAAAATTAGAAATACTTTCAGCAGTTAATGAATTTTAGTCATTATAGTGTTTTTATGGTAATTATAGTTGTTTGATTAAGTTTTTTTGATAATCTTATTTGATAGAATTATAATTCTTCTATTCACATCACACAGGGTGTTTAATTTTTTTTTAGCATTTGGATAAATTGAGATGCAGCATTTCTGAGCATAAGCTTCAAAGTTGCTAGTCAAGTCAAATCAAGTCCATCCGCTTAATTTTGGCCACTATGGGGACAGTGGTGGTTGAAATCAGGCGTTTTAATTTCCTAATATTACATATATAATAAATATAATCTATATTTAGCAATAATATATGTCATAAATATACACCCATAGTAAAGAATCACATATTCATTAATTATATTTTATTAATTATTACGACTATAACTACACCTTGAATTTCAAACACCTAATTGGCCATTAATGTAATATACTGCTTTATTATGGCAATTTTATGAAAGAATTCATGAGTTCTCGAAATTTAATTGTGTAAATCTGCCTCGTATGTAATAACTGAATAAATGAATCTTAAATGGACTTCCAAGAACTGACCGATTCTTAAGATTTGCTGAAGACGATAATTAGTTTGAGACATTTCATTATGATCAATTTTCATATGAATGCAATTACCATGGTGTATTATTTTATATGAATATAGTTATATGATTACCATTTTCGTATAATTAACTATGATGTCAACTGTTAATGATTCAGCAACTTCTAAGAATTTTATTTTTCTTAGTGTATACTTTTGTCTTGGGTGCTTGATGACCAAGTGACTAGCGCTCTGGTTGAGGGTTCGAATCCCGCGGTTCTCTGCGTGCTTGTAGTAATCGACTTTGAAACGTAGATCCCGATCTATTATGATTGATAAGATATTACTCGGATTATTTGTTTTTACTTGTTAAATAATCATGTTTATTAAAATAATTTTTTTCCTCTTTATATTTGATTGTTGGGATCTCTTAGTTGGAATCCATTGCCGACGCTTTCAGAAACTAGGTCACTTGATGATGATTGTGGTAACGTGTCTAAAGCGTCTTGCATGAATATTCCAAAAGCATGGAGGGTTTTTCTATGCGTTTTCTCTCAAATGACTAGCAAACAATGGATAGCTAAGCCTAAACGTTCTCTCGAAAAGCAATGCTTTTCCTTCAGCATTTGTTACTGGGATGTTGTCGAAATACATAGTAGGTGAAAAACGGGACCTACCAATGCACTACTGAGAAATGTAACAAAATATGCACTATGTTTCCAATAAAAATTCAGTGATCTAAAAAGTATTAAGTATAACTGGATATGTATCTTTCTCACTTAATTGTGTTTAAATGAATTTTAAATGGGTTTATGAATTTATGCCACATTATTTTTTTAACAATAAAAGTAAAAAAAAATTAAAACTTAGCTTGAATAAAGATTCGTACAGTTTCAGCAGAAAGGATAAGATTTGGATCAACTTGCAGCGTGTATTTTAACTCTGCTTTTAATAACGAGGTTTGTCGCTCTACGGTCATCTTACGCACACGAGGAGTAAATAAGCCGCGAACTACAGTTTAAAGTGGATATGGTGCGAACTACAGTAACGAACCTGAAGTCTTCGGTACCAAAGGCCAGAGCGCTAGCCAATTACCCACCAGTCCACCTTTAGAAGCAAGGATATTAATGTGTGATTCAAACAGTGTTCGATATTTCCCCTATAGGACATTTAAATAAGGGATTTAATTTTAATAAGGGATTTAGAATTCCCCCGGATGGTGATGTCGGATTATTTGGGTAATATATATGTAGAATACGGAGCTCACTGATGTACAAAAATTAATGTTAATAAATATCCTTTGATTACTTATATTTCATTTTCAAAATAATGAATCATTATAATTATCAACGGAACTTTGAGTTTATCTAGTTTGCGAGAGAAACTATATGCAATTTTTATTAAAACTATTTGCCTGTTTAGGTTGAATACGACAAATGATGAATTGATATTTATAACTTTCTTCTAAATGATGTACAAGCTTATATTGCTGAAATATCATCTAGCGATAATGTGATTACAAACTTGGGATTCTTATAGAAATATAATGAAATAGTCCTATTGGTATTTCAGTGGTCAGAGTGAAGGAAGGTTGAAAGTTCAAGTCACTGAAATCATCTGTTGTAGTATTGTCATTACTTTCAGAAACATGAAGACTGGATAAAAATCGTGGCAACTCATATGAGCGTGTGGCACAGGCAGAAATGTTACCTGGTGGGTGTTTCCCATATTTTATTCTAAACAATTAACAAACTATTAACAAATCTCCTTTTTGAAGGCAATGTCATACAATCATAATCAATCTTGACATACATAATGGAGCTGGATAGTCCATATACATTGTGATTCAAATGGTCATGGGACACACTTTGATGGGTAACATACTGAAACATAATTTTTTTGATAAGGAATGAATAGTTAAAAGTGAAGTGACTTGTTGAGAAATGAAGACACTCTCAAATAATTTTTTCACAACAAGCAGGTACACAATACCGCATCTGATATCCGACAAGTAAGGGTTGGTTGGAATTTTGTGGCATAAGTCTCTGAATTTGACCATGCTGCACCAAACAACAGTGATTTTTTTAATTGTGAAGTGATTAAAATAAAATAATTTTCATAAGCACAAAGATATAAAAAACGGAACATTATATAAATAGTCAAAATGTTAAAATGCCAATTGCAAGATCAACTGAAAGTTAGTGCCAAGTAGAATCAGATAATTATCTAATTAAAATTTTGTTATGAAATCATTTAAAGTGGTTGTTGTTAAACATTATCAATTAATAAGCCAGTAAAAGTCAGTGACGAAAACAAGATAAAATGGTGCAACCAACAAATTTCAAACATATGGTATAAAGCCAATTTGCCCAGTTAACGTGGGGAGAGTCTCCCAGTAAGTCAGAAGAAAGGATACTCACGAACGAAAAGTTTTGAGTCGAATTCTATGAAGTCTTGGACATTTAACTAGTATATGTTGAACGGACGAAAAAGTATTACATGTGGAACAAGTGAGAGTTGGTTCAGAGCGAAGTAGATGCGAGTGTAAAAAATAAATATGGCCTACACAAAGTAGTGCTATCAAGGAGCTTTGTCGTCTACTTAAATCAATTTGTATAAAAACTTTAATGGATGGCTGAATCCGGAATATCGTATTATTTACATGTGTACTCCACGAATTTATTTTATTTATAATATTTATTTATTATATTTATTTTAGTTAGAATATTTATTTATATTTATATTATTTTCTTATACTATTTTATTTTTATTTTATTTTATTTACATGTATATAGAAGAGAAGGTGAAGCTTGAATTCGTGTCCATATTGCAAAAAGGAACGAAATTTTTAACCAACAAAACTGCCGATTTAGCAACCTCATCAGTTTTCTCTTATCCCAAGACCGAATATTCCAACATGACCAGGTACCCAACAAAAAAAAAAAAAAATGTCAAAATTTTGTCTTTTAAAAAAGAGTATTCTGTCATACACTTTAAAAACATTGTATAACTATGTCTTATAACATTTAAGAGATTTAATATGATACTTTTCGAATAGATGTAAATAATCCAATGCCAGTATATAGTGACTCTCAAAATCTGAAGACCCAAACGAATAGCGTATATTTCGGCAAATTTATGTAAGCCATCAGTAATCACCTCATTTTCAAAAATGTGATTATTGGACTTGGATCCGTCAGCAGAAATTTCCTTTTATACAGAGAAAACTTGTTTATGGGAATAAAAAAGTTGAAAGTAAGGCGTTCGTAAAGTAATTGGTTGAGTGAATTTTTCCAAATAATCAGTTATCTTAATTTTTTCATTTTTCTATGGAGGCTGTTCTTGTTCAAGGGGAAAAAAATTGCTTGGTATCCAAATTGGCAGTATAAGGAAGTAAAAGCTGCATTCTAAGTTTAAAAGAAGGAACATATGACGGTCTTTTTTCATGAAAAGTTTTAAAATTGGGATGGGTAACAAGAGAAAATAAAGGGTGTCCATGATGGGTTTTTATTTTAAAACAAAATTTCAGAGACAGTATTCACAGTCTGGTCTTTAAAGATGACTCATGATTAATGACATGTAAACTATGAACAGGTGAGGTATGATAAGCTCTCAATGATATACTCCCCTGTATTTGATAAACGCACAGTATTTATTTTGTCAAGTATTGTTTTGGCCGCGGAACCGTAAATCATATAGCCGTAGTCTAGTTTAGATAAAATTAATGATCTTTAAATCTTTTAAAGTGATATTTGACCTGCTCCCCATACTGTGTTCAATAAAACTTTAAAAATTCAATGCTCGAGTGCTTTTTCGGAAATGTCTGTCCATATAAGAAAACTTCTGGATTGGGGGACTTAGGGAACTTTGGGATGTATAAATCTTAGTTTACAAAAATCAATACACAATGTCTTTTGAGAGAAGAAAACGAACCCATTGTTATCGCCCAATTTGTAATTGTTCCTACTGCTGTCTGAAGTGGACGTTCAATAAAGGCAATATTAACACTAGAGTAGGACATCTGAAAATCTTCCACAAATAAAGATTCTAGTGGAAGTTGCTCTAAAATCACGTTTAATTTAATAATGAATAAAAGAACATTTGAAACGTTATCCTGTGTGACACTTATCTTTTGTAAATGTCACGTGATAAAATATTACCAATGAGAATGTTGAAAGTTTTTGCCTTTAAAAAATTTTGAACAAATATAGGTAGATTCCCACAAACAACCCATTGCATGTAAATCCCGTAAAATTCCTTTTCTCAACGCTCTATCATAAGCCTTCTCCATATCAAAAAAGATCGAAACAATATGTTTCTGTGTGACAAAAGCTTCAGTAATAGCAATTTCTAAAAGTAAAATATTGTCTAATGTACCATCTCCATGGCGGAACCCATTTTGAATATTTTGTTAAATGTCTTTTTGTTTTGTTTCGAGTGCATATTTCAACATCGCGTGTTTATCATTCGCTCCATGGTCTTGCAAGACAACTAATAATTAATGCTGTGGGTCAATAACTAGTGACGTAATGTGGATCTTTTCCTGGCTTTAAAATATGTAAAATTGTTGCTCTAGTCCAACGCATGGGGAAAATTTCCTCTATCCATATGCTATTATATAGTTACAGTAAGTACTCAGTAAATCTTTTGAAGTGGAGTATCTCCTAAATCGGTTGCCTTTTTCTGATCTTTGTGAGATTAAGCACACTCCACCACCATTTCTTAAACTGCGGAATTTTGGAATAGATTTTTCTGTGGTCACTAAAATGCAGCCTCGACAATAACCGGTGTCTGAATAATTAGAGAGTTTTTGCGTACCGTACATTAGTTACCGTAGGACGTCCGTTAGCTTTTTCTCCCTAGCGCGCATGCGCAGTTTCCTATGAGCATGCGCGCTAAGGAGAAAAAGCTAACGGACGTCCTACGGTAACTAAAGTACGGTATGCAAAAATTATCTATTGTCGCCGGAAAATTCTGCAAGGTGTTTATACAGTTACTAGTTAATTATAGTTAACTAATAACTGTAGTAACTTAGTTGTTACTATGAATTTAATTTAGAAAGCGTACAGGGATTGATATGTCATTAGTATTAAAAGATAAAATTAAGGGAAAATGATCATTAATATATAGCTCATATGATACAATAAGTCCTTAACAGGTTAGGTGTCCTCACCTCGCACACTTGCCCAATATGTAGAGCCAGTACAATGAATACAGAACATCTTTTGAAATGTCCAGGACTGAACAGTAAGGCTCAGCGCCAAGATAAGTCTTACAGTTATATTAGGAGGCCAGGGGCACCTCATGGATTGAAACAAAATGTCTACCACCTTTATTTACTCTTTTTGTGATGTGTGAAATCGACTTATTGTTAATTGCTGTCTTGCTGTATGCTTGCTTTGTTCTGCTTGTTCCTTTTTTGTGTGTGGTCCTTATTTTAATGGATAGATTTCCAATAAAACCATAAGTTACAACAACATGATACAATAAGTTCCCATTTGGATAAAGTGACAGAGAGTATTCAGCTAGGTCTAGCGTTTGAAATGTGTTAGAAGTCTGATGGAAATGTGTTTTCCTAATGTTGATATGTAATGTGCTTCATATCCTCTGGCTAGCAACACCGATGCGCACTCTGTGTTTACATTTACGAGACTTCAATTGACACAATTGGGCACCTCGTAGTTCGGCTAGATAATAGTGGTCGCAATTTTCAACATTTATTGTAAGCACTGAATCAAAGAAGAACTTTGAAATGTTGTTGTAAATAAATAATCTTTTTCTTACCATATCTCATTCGGTCCTCAACACGTCACTTCCGTTACATTCCTGTGCAAAAAATGAATGTTTTAATAAAGTGTACCACCCCTCAAATTTTGTGGCATGACTTTTGAATCACCTTGCATACAAAAAAAAGACATATTTAATTAATTTAATTTATTTACTAATATAAATTGGTCTTAAAAATTTACATATTGGTAAAACACATTTTATAAAATCCAGTGTTATTTTAATCCCACACGAATCTGAAAATTTATCTTATATAATGACTTTGTTTGATACTAGTTATAACTTTATAGTAACAAATTATTCATGATGTTTGGATGTGACGAAATCTTTGCAACATTCTTGTACATAACAAGTTTTCTGACGAGGACATAAAGTTATCAAACTTTGTAACTATAAAATATTCGATTTGCTTTGTGCTTTAAACATTTACGTAACATTCTGGAATACATAATATATTAAGTATACTGAATTTAAATGTCTATATTAACAAAATCAAACATTTATTCATTATTGTTATGAATAAAATTATAGTTTTTACCTAAATTATTAATGACGAGTATTTGTTATTCATCTAATTGGTTTTGAGCTACGTATTATATCGCAACTCCTTTTCCATTTTCATTAAACTCAAATTTTGTGTAAATTTGCGTTACAATGAATATGTTGTATTTCTCTATAATAGTAGAATCAGAATTTCCATATTGTTCGAGTTATATTTATACAGTGTCTCACAAATATTTTCGTATGTGCTGATCCTCGTTATAATTCCAAAAAGTAGAAATTAGTAAAATTTTCTAATGGTTGTACGATAAACGAATTTCAGTTTATTCCAAATAATATGAGTATACTAATAGTATATATTTTTTATATTTATTCTTTTCGATTTCTAAGGCTAAAATTATGAAGAAAAACTTATTTTCGATAAAATTCATGAATATTTAAATTATTATTTTTTATGTTTCACATTTAATGCAGAATAAAAAGTTATTAAAATTCATTTTAAGAAATAGCTGTACATTAAACATTTGCATAATATTTTGGTATACATAATTTATTAAGTATTCAGAATTTAAATCTCAAACATAATGTAACAAAATCAAACACTTATTAAATAGTGTATAATGTATTTTCCGTGATTAATTTTCTAACGAAACAATTTACATTCAGTTATTTTTCTTACACACTATTTTTGTATATAAAAATTTAATCCTCTTTCCATGAGCATGTAATTGATAAACAATAATTTTTGTTGTTTCACAAAAATTACTTTTGCTTTTGAGATTTTTTTACTACTAATTATTCTTTTTTTTCAAATCGTATTTAATAAGTTTATAGGAGAAGTATGCAGATTTTGTAACGTAATCCACATTTTTGTTATTAATTAATTCCACTTTCTCTGAAATTAATAATCCTATAATGATTGAACAGAAAAACATTTTGAGCAAAGAATAAAACAGCCTAGAGAAAGCGAAAAATAATTACATTCAAAATAAAAGAGGAATAATGCCGTTTAAAAAAAGCAATTTGCATCTTTAAGAAATGAATGAAATATTTCAAAGGAAATAGAAATTAGAAAAATTGCTTTCGATACTTATTTTGATGCAAAATATTAATTATTAATATATTTTTTATTTTAGAAAATTTTAAAAAATCAGAGTAATATTCAAAATGAAAATTTCTGAGGTTGTTTGAGATTTTATAATCAAAAATTAATTATTAGTAAATATGAAATATTTAAATCATTTTCATATAATTAGTTCTTAAAAGTGGGTAGGGTAATTGTAAAATTATTGATTTTAACTAGACGAATGATTTAGGCAAGAAGAATATAAATTCAAGGTCATAATTTTTTTTAACTGCTTTTCTTACTACTAACGAAATAATTGAAACAGAAATCTTTTCTTTTTTTTTTTATAATTTTTAAAGTTCTTAGATTTATAATATATTTATCAAACAATCGTTATTTTTAAAAAGCAATCTCGAATTTTCAGCAATATAAATTATTTCACATTGAAAACAGTATTTTTAAATTTTTTCCTGCATTTGAATATAATTTGGTAATAAACATTTTTACTCTTACGTATTTATATTTCCCAAACATTTTACTCACTAGCTACTCACAACACATGACACATGAGGATGTTGCTACTTTTATGATGATGAATATAATGCTATTTCTATGTGATTTATGCTCATAATGTGATACTTGTATGGGATTATGCTACTTTTATGGGATTTATGTTGATGATGCGATACTTGTATGTGATTATGTTATTTTTATGTTATTTGTTGATGATGTGATTTTTTTTATGTGATTATGCTACTTTTATGTTGTATATACTGTTGCTTTATCTATATGTAGAACTACATGATTACTTTTGTTTAATATTTTAAGAAAAATTTTGAAAAAAAAAAGTTTAATAAGTTAAAAATTGAAATTTTCGTTATTAAAATTTAAAATTAGATTTGAGATTTTTAAAAAAATGTGTTGTTTCTCAATTAACACGAAAATATTGATATAAAAAGAGTATTTTAGAACCATCTTTTTCTGTGAATTTTAGTTGCATTTATTTGAACAAAATATTTTTTATATACTGCTTTACTATAATATTAAAATCCCATAATATCAATGTTTATTAATTTAATTAATCCATATATTTGTAATCATATATGTTAATTATAATAAAAAATTTGCATTGATATTTTATCATATTATATATGATAAATATGTTGGTATGGTTTTTTTGTTTGCTTGTTTTTTGTTTGATTTCAAATGTTTGTATTTTTTTTTAAAGAAACATAATTATTTATAGTTTATAAAAGTGCAAAAAATGTACATTACTTTAAATGAGCTTATATAAAACGCAATTGTACATCATTTACAGACTTATGAAGTTTTGAATAACTTATTAAAAACTAATGTTAATATTTATATCAATTATTTAATATAATTTTTTTTAATATTAATTGTTAGTAATACACTTATTACTATTTAACTCGAAGAAGTAAAAATTTGTAGTAAGAAAATAAAAAAAATATGATTAGCAATTTAATTTTTTTTTTTTTTTTTTTTTTTTTTTTTTATTTATTTATTTATTTATTTTTTTTTTTTAAATATTTTAATATTTTTGTCTAAATTTCGAATTCCACTTCATATTAAATGTTTGAAGAACTTTTTAACTTATCTTTTTTTTCTTTTCAAGGTGAATAAAAAAATCCATCTTCGTCACTGTAACTTTAGCGAAACTCATTCATCATTTGACAGCACCAGGTTCTTCAAGTTTTATCTCATTCCCAGGAATAAAATTTGTTTAATGCGGTTTCTACTTTAATGAAAAATGTTTTTGTAAGAAGTGAAATTTTTTAAATTACAGGACTATGCGCATAAACAACAGAGAAGCAAAATAAATTTAATTTTCAGTGCGATTCTTCTAACCTACTTTCGAAATTATCTTTTCTACCCAATGGAATATAAACTATTTATATCTTTACTTTTTTTCCTTGAAAATGAATGTGTTCTTGTTCATAATCCACAAGTGAACAAACATTAAGTGTTTTTATTGTAAATTTATACTAAACTGCTTATTTTTTTTTTCTTATTTTTGCTCTAGATTATTAATCTTCGTCAAATGTACAGCTCATATCACAAATTATTCTGGAAAACTTTCGTGAAACTGTTTCTGAAAATAAATGTGTTTCGGTGGGAATTACAAAAAAGTGCATGCAATGCATTTAGTGTATTAGAATTAAATCACAAACACAATCAAATATATTTGGTCATAAGTAAAATTTTATTTAAATTTGGAATTTGTATTTATTTTGATTTTCTATTTCATCAGGTATTTCGTTATCAGAGCAATAGGTGATGGTCAAAAGGAAGAAATTATTGTTTTCCAGAAAGAATTTTAAGGGTCATTGTCCCACATTTGTGAGTTATATGTGAGCGAGTTCAAAGAAAACCCGTTAAAAACTCAACCAGGACGCATCAATATTGACGCGAGACGCTCACAAAGGCTATTACAATTGCTTTCGTGTCTCGTCGTTTTCGAAGCACTGCCTAACAATCATACACATGTCTACCTAACAATCATACACATGTCTGGTTGCCAATTATACACATGCCTAGCTATCAATCATACATATGGCTGGCTAACTATCATATACATCATTCAAATACTGTCTAACCATCATATACATACTACATCATACAGATGCCTAGCTAACAATCGTACACATACATCATACACATGTCATCATAGTCATAGCACATTTTAAATGATAGCCTGCTTTCGTTACCATTGGACCACATTTCAGACCTTAATATAACTCTAACATTCTACACATAAATAAAAAATAATCCAAATTTCCAAAAATAGTAATTATATAAATGCAAAAATAATAATATAAATGCAGTTTAATCCAAAATTTTTCCAAATAAATTGCTATTGTCAATCTTTCTTTAGATGCATCTTCGACTATTATTTATTTATTAAAGCCACATAAAAAGAAAGGTGAATTTTGTGTTTATGCGTTTATTAGTATAATTATAATTTTATACGCGTGAGCATTGACAAAATGAATTGAGCCAAGAAAGTAATTAAAGATTCTATTCTCGTTAGTTTAATTATTATTACACAAAATAATAGTTGTTTGACTGTTTATCGTTGTAACAGTAATAATAGTTGTTGACTGTACACCGCCCTTCTCTCTTTGGTACTGTAGCATATTTTCCTCGATAGCGCTGTATCTTTTATAATATAATGGCAAAATGTACACAAAATATTTTTAGGATGCAAATGAGAAATCTGAGCATCTTATTGAATTTCTGCAGTTATAAATCTTTTAATAGTTACATAAAAGTAAAATTGTTTTGATCTATTTCTTTTTACGCACATTTTACAAAATTATATGAATAATTTACATATCTGGTAGAGAATGTTTAAAATAAACATACATTGAAATATTATATTTCAATAAATTATTAATAATATTAATTTTTAATAGAAAACTTTCACTATATTTAATAATATTTTTAAAAATCAGAAATTAGTTTTTATATTTTCTATATTATTGTAAAATATTAAATACGAAGGTAAAATTTTAGCTATTTCCTGTTTACGCACGTTTTACAAAATAATATGAAAATTTATTTACATATCTAGTAGATTGTATTTAAATAAAATATTAATAATATTAATTGCTATTAGAAAATTTTCACAATATTTAATAATATTTTTATACAATCATAAATTAGTTTTTACTTTTTGTATATTCTTTAGATATCAAATGCGATAGCTTGAGTTCAATACATTAGTATAATTGTCAGACCTATGTAATTACAATTTATATATTGCAAAATTACCTTCCGAATATTACTTACAATTAACCTGATTCTAGTTTATGAATAATTTACGAATGAAATTCTTCAGTTTGAAGTTAAGTAAGGAATTAATTAAAATTCTCGAATATAATATTCGTAAAATAAATAAATTAGTTTAAAATAAATTATTTCGTATTAATAGATAGGATAAATGGCCATACAAATAATATCAAAAGAAATTATTCGAATTTGAAAAAAAACAGCATTACAATGTTAATACATGTTTTCAATGCTATTAAATTTACATTCGTGCAGATAAAGTATTTTCATTTATTTATCCATTTATTATTTTCAGTATTATTCCTTAATTATTTCCATATAAAATAAACAAACTTTTAACACTTTTTTAATTACAATATAGAAAGTGGAAATGTATTTTTTTTTTCTCTAAAATATTAACAAATATTTTTTAATAATAGGAAGGGATATTTAAATTCGAAAATTCAATCATCTGATTGATTTTCTTCAGAAGAAACGTTACAATGTCACAAAAAGTTCAGCAATGAAGAAACAGGATAAAAGAATTTCGAATATCCCCTTTTCTATTTATAAGAGTCATTCAATTGTCTTTGAATTTATTTAGCGAATAAGGTTGTATTTATTCGCCAGGAGCCCTTCCAAATCAAATCAAAGTATCGCAATCCAAACAGAAAGAAATAATTTAAAATATGTTGAAAGTCAAACTCCTGTGCAGGTCTATAAGTAATTCTTAAACATGGTAATTTAATTTATTTCCGAGTCCCTACCGCTGCCCTTATTTAAACTTAAATAAAACATTTATAAATTGATAATAAGTTTTAATTCGTTGAGATTTTCCAAGAAGAAAATCTTGTATTACAAGTATTTAGCTCAAGCGAAATTTGTAATGAATTCTCATATATTTTATAATTGGCTATTAGCCAGAAAACAATTTTGTGCTTTTTTAACTAAATAGATAGAGCAATTTCAATAAAGTAAAAATTACTTTTTTATTACTGAGGTTATTCTTCTGGCGCAAAATATTTAATTGTTACTCAAATTAGTTCATGCATATGAGTTTTTTATATTGTGATTTCCTATTAGCCAGAAAATAATCAATGGGTTTTTATAAATACTTGGATTTAAAAAGTTATAATTAATAATAATTAATAGTTAATAAATAATTTAAATGGAGTAATGGCAATAAATTAAAAACTCTAAATTTAAACAGCTAATTAAAGCGCTATTTTTAAACTAGATAATTATTAATTGCTAGCAAAATTTATAGTTATTATTCGAATTAGGTCATATACATGGTTTTTTTTACTTTACAATTGCCTATTAAACAGAAAATATTTTTTTTTAATAATTAATTAAAGGAATTACCATAAATTAAAAATGTTTGGTCTCAAAATTATTTTTGAATATTAGAAAAATTTGTATATATTTGCTCTCTCTCTCTCTTTATATATGTATATATATATATAGATAGATAGATATTGATATATATGGATTGAAAGCACATATCTAATTATGTTTTTAACTGACATCTAGTCATATATCCATCAGAAATGACATTGTTTATAGTATCATGAGGGTACGTATACCTTGATAAAGCTATCCTCAAGTTGTAATAATTAATAATTTCATTTTATTTTTTTCTGTTTATTATCATTTTTTTTTTTTTTTTTTTTTTTTTTTTTTGAGTTTAACTGATTAACCAAGCAACTTAACTCCTACTTTGTCATTGTATATTATGCGAACTTCGAATCCTGAATCTTTTTTATTTCATGAGATAATAGGAAACATAGGGACATAGGATTATTATTATTATTATTTTTTTTTTTTTCGAGATTTGCTAATCGTTCTTCAGTTTAACTGATTAATTAAACAACTTATGTAGTGCAAGGGTTTTATGTAGTGTATTTTATTATGGTTTTGTTATTCTGTTTGTATGAAGTAGATGAAAATTTGTCAGTATCGAATATTGTTTTGATTTGTCATGCACACTGATCGTGATTGTAATTCAATCCCTTTTTGAAATATTATGTCCTTTATACATTCATATATATATATACGTACAGGAAGATTAAAGTCTCATGAGACAAACTTTGAAGAATGGTACAGCGTAAATTTGTTCAATTCCTTCTATTAGCTCCATCTCCCTATATATCTTGTTCAAATTTTTAATCTTTAATAAACTCACTCACTTCATTCACTCAAGTTCAAATACATTTTTTTTAACTTGTAGTGAATGACACTGGATGTTAATACAGTTTTTTTTCAAATATTAATTCAGTATCTAACTTTAAAGTTTTTTTTTTAGATTTAAGTTGCATATATCTACCAATAGATGGCGCCAGATAAACTTTAAAAAAATGAATGAAAACTATTTATAAAGGACTTTCTGTAATAGAGTGAAAAAAAAGTAGGAATTGATTTAATTTCTTTATATATATATATATATATTATTTGTTTGTATAGGAAAGTAAAGACTGAAGTATCATGAGAAGGAAAGAACACACTTTCAATACCCAACATAATGTTCCAACTATACCCTTATGTGACATATTACAGTAAATGTTACTGAGTCGATGCGAATGATAAACTTATTAATTCTGTTTATTGTATACAATGCAATCTATGTGAGTTTTATTTAAAATATTACTAGATTATTATTAATCGAAGAGAATATTTAAATACTTATTAATAACGTCAATCAGACAAATTTAGAAAAATATTACTCAAAGGATGAAAACACTGCACTTAAAATCCTCCAAATCTGAAAATGAATATTATGCTAAAGAGTGGTGAATAAAGTCAGTTAGTAATATGTTTTAAACGAAATTTACTTTTCAGGTAGTTTTTCTTAGTTGACAGGATCTTATTCCAAGTTTGTTAATTTTCATATCTTTGAGGTGACTGACTCTTGACTCTCTAATTGTAACTTTCCGATTTCGAATTGAGTTCAGACACCTAAGGTAAGCTTTCTTAATTGGCATTTATCCAAGTCTACATTAGATCATGGCATTTACATTGCGAGGTGAAAGCTTAGTCAGATCGACGTTTAATTGTCTGGCCTCTTTTGTCAATTTATCAGATGTCCTTTCCAGTGATTTGTTCGGACATCCTTTGAAAATTACGCGACTTTCCCATCTAATTAATTTTACTCAATTGTCAGTAAATTTCAGAGAAAGTAGAGTATAAGGCACCATATTTCTCCCCTGGAATCATAATAAATGATAACAGAATAGAACTGTGTTGACATCAAAAAATGATATATGGTTAATCCACCTGTACTGTTTTACTTGGGTCAGTGTTGCAACTTGTAACTTTATGTGTATTCAATTCGAATTTTTTTCTTGACTTATTTTACTTGCAATAGTTAGGAACTCCTGCTTGCAGACCAGTGATGATGAGCAGGGATGGTCAGGTTCGATAGCAATTCGAACTTTCAGAAACATAGAGATTCGGTGGCGAATGTATAAACTTGTGTCAACTGTCATCGATATTCAGACAACCTGGAAGGAATTTCCATGTTTACTGTAGGACAGTTACCAATAAAAGTCCCACCTAAAAGGTAATGTCCTCTCCTCATCGCCTGTAGTTGGCTATTCACATGCATAAGGAAAAAAACTAGGCTATCCAATGTTCAATAATATCGATAATAACAAAATATAGTTAAACTGTACAAAATCTTTAGATTTAATTTTTTTGGTAATACCTCATAATGATATAAAGATTTATCAAGTCCATATTCATTATTTGTAATTACGTTCATATTTTTTAATGTTAAGAAATTGCTTTTATTCCATTAGGAATTTGACAATTGATAAAAGTAATAACGATTTTGTTTTTCAGCAACTTTAATACAAAAATAATGATGAATATTTCAAAGCTATATATTTAGGATTTAATGATATTTTCAACATTTTTTTTTTAATTTATCTATGACGCAATGCAGCATAAAAGATACTGTGATAAGTAATAATAATTATAAACAAATATTCTTACATAATCAATATGAAAACTTAAAAATAATTATTTTTTTTATTTTTTTATTTTTAGGTTTAGCAATAATTTAGTTGCTTTTTATAAGTGGATTAACATATAATTAAAATTCATTAACAATTAAACTTTAGCATCAAATTAGCATATTAAATTTTATTATTACTATCTTATTAAATTTTATTTTTAACATATTATTAAATTTTATCATTAACCTCTAAATAAAATCCAATTTTATAGGTGTTTTTTAAATAAAATTCCATTTAGATTTTTGAAAAGAATTTTAACAGAAATATTATTTTTGCTTAATAATCTTCTAAATTTTCAATGTGATTTTTTCAGTGTGATATATATACTGTTATGGTAGATATTACCAATAATGTCTTATTTA
The DNA here is from genome assembly GCA_021605075.1 of Caerostris darwini. Taxonomy (NCBI): domain Eukaryota; kingdom Metazoa; phylum Arthropoda; class Arachnida; order Araneae; family Araneidae; genus Caerostris; species Caerostris darwini. The sequence goes on along the minus strand of BPLQ01002161.1, from coordinate 82,602 downwards.
TATTAAGCCAAATATATAAAGCATTTGTAGTTTACAATATTAAGGCAGAAATGGGAGTAGTACTGAAATAAATACATAGAGCTATTATCTAATTTAAACATATTATATTCATCATTAAACACCTAAGTACGAATTAAAACTTTTCATACAATGAACTTTTAAATCTTTTTCAAAAATTAATGAAAAAAGTAGTTTTTTTCTCGGATCTTTCATTACATAAGAAAATATATCGATTTACAATGCACTTATTCAACACAATTTTCATCAGAAACTTCATCATATTAGAGCCTTGCGATAATTAGATTTTCAGTTAATTTGTGTAATTACATCTAATGAAAGAATAGTATTTTTTAGTTTGAGGGTTTGATAGCAATTTGGTTTCGTTACAAAGTGAAAGTTTCGAATAATTTGTCCGGTACTAATTATTCGAAATCGATCTCCTCTTAAATTAGAATGGCAAAAGTAGAATTTGTTCTGTGCCTTTTGAAGACATCGACACTTCTTTTCTTAGTTACATTCCTGGGTGAGGATTTATTTTAACAAAAGAATAATTATTTTCAATTTCTGTACATTTTGCTTAATTATTTTAAATTTAATGTAAACCTTTAGTCAAATAATCAACCATGTATTACAGCAGAAACATTTTTCCTATGTTTATTCTTCTAATGTTATTTAGAAAGTTTCAAAATGGACACAAACGTTTAAAAATGTATTTGTATCGAGTTTAATTTCTATACAGCATTTTATTCTGTAAGTACAATTATAGTTTATTGTTTTAAAATATTAAACTTAAGCTAATAAAGTTAATTCAATAAACAATACAAGTAACAATGAATGAAATCCCAAATGGATTTGATAAATATTTTTTTTAAAAATCGTGTAGTAATAGTAATTTTTGTTTTAAATCGTGTTTCGAAATTTTAGAACAAACAATTAATATTTAAAAATTTCTCATATTGAATATTTTATATAAAATAGTTAAATGAAAAATATGAGACATACAATTTGCCTTTTAGAGCAATTAAACTTATTTAATAAAATTTAATACATTGGATAAATCATTTTAATTAAATCATAGTATAATTATTTGAAAACAAAATTATCAAATGCAGTTAAATTTCTGTAATTAAATAATTTTTTAGAATTTATTTTGATGAAAAATAATTTGATATATAAAAATTTCAATAATGCGAGGAATTTTTAAATTTACCTACATTACTTAAAAAATTTTTAACGAAATAGTAATATTTATGAAATAAATATTTTGTCTCTAATTTTTTTAAGTATATAAAGATTTGAATAAATTAAACTAAGAGTGTTAACCATTAAAAGATGACATATTATAAAATTATGCAAAATGCATATCTAAAATAAATAACCCACATTATAATCCATGAAAGTATTGTTTATTTTGAATCATGCAACTAAAAAAAATTGAATACTGTTTGCCGTCTATTTTAAATGATCGAAATATTATTTTCAATCAAAACATTTCTGTGTGAGTCTAAGTGAATAGAACGAGTTTGTTTAGATAATCAATTTGATTTAAAATTTTTCATAATTAGTAACGCAGTTTTGTCTGTAGTTTTGGAAAAGCTACAAAAAATAATTAACACAATAAGTAATCTTATTTTGGTTATATTGCTAAATTTATGTTGCTAAGGCAATTTAAATCATTTAAATATATAAGCTTTATTTAATTCAGGCAATAATTTATGCCAAAAAAATAATGTAGAATTCATTTAAGCACATATTTCGAATTTTTAAACAGTTGAATTTAATGAAGTTACACAACATGTTCGAACAGAACAACAAAATAATTAGAATGACAATTTTTGTAATCAATAAGATATCATTTAAGATATGTTTAAACTATAAATGGACATTCATATACAAAAACGCTTATGTTTATTTATTATGTTACATTATTAATATCATGAGAAATAATAAGAAATATTTTGTTGCAATATAAATATCATGGGAAAGAGCAGGTATAAGAAAGCATGAAAGAGGAAAGGGATTTCATGTCCGATCTTGCACCTCCCAAAATGGAGCCCAATGAGGGAACGTCAATTTGTATGATAGCGCTAGTAAGGTCCTATACAGTTTGAGCCCCCACCTCACGTTCACACTTAAACAACTTACACCCTAAGAGGAGGATACCTAGAAAGTGACCTATCCCTTGAACTTTCAGCAGATTCAGCTCCGAAGATTGATGACGGTCAGCTGATTAATACACTTGGAAAAGAAATACCTCCGTCTATTTTAAGCCTGAGCCAAAGATATAAATTGCGCGAGTCTAAAGGTACTTAAGTACTTAAAGTACTTACTAACTAAAACTATTTCTGGACATAATCGCTTTGGTTCTCTTTACCTGGACAGAAATTGCTATACATGATGGTCAAACTACTGACGTTTAATCAAATTAAAACAAATTAGAATATTTAATAAATGAAAAGAAAAATTATCAATAAAATCAATATTAATAATTTAAATATGGGAGAAAACATAATACAAATCTACAATATACATGATCTAGACAAGCTATTGTGAAAGCAGTGAGATCTGTATTCTCGGCAATATAAAGGAAAATGAAAAAGACTAAAAAAAAATAAAGCAAAGATCATTGGGTACTCTAACAATGTGATGCATATATACATCCAAAAAAATTGTACCCCTTGAGGGGTTTTTCTTTATAGCTGAAATATTAAATTAAAAAAGAATTTTAGAAATAAGAAGATTTAAGAACTAAAAAATTTAAAAAATATTGTAATAATCCTTAAAACTTTAAATTTTGTACTTTAGAAATTCTCTATTTTTTCTCAAAATTTTATGTCTTGTTTTAAGCACACTTAGATTTACTACAACACAATCTAGGATTATGAAACCCAAATGAGAGCGAAGAAAAATACGTGGCATCATACCATTGCATTTAAAATACATTATTCATGATGTACACCATCATAAGAAGTTATTTCTTCAGGGTTCTTCAACAAGAATCTTATGTTTTCTCCAGAGAATACGTACGAGTGAGAAAACAGACTTAATGTCCTTATTTAAAAACCACTTTATAAATACACACGCTTCTCAAAAGTATTATGTGAGCTTTATAAAACTCCTTCAGAAATTGTTATTACCGCGATTTATTTTCTGTTTTCGGTGTTAAAATTTTCATATAGCTATTGGAAATGATTGAAAAGGTAATGAATTTTTGAGAAGCTTATTAATATGCCGATACATATTTTTTGGTTGCAGGTCATTTATCTTTTTTATAGTTCAATAGTGGCTTAAATCTCCTCTTATATTTTGTTTAAATAATTTTTAGAAGAAACACATTATTTGTTTTTACTTTAGCAGAACCGAAAGCTCATTTTCTTTAAATATATTTTCTTTTTTTCTCTTCCAATACACCGTTTTACTTCGAATCTCAGATATTATATCTCTTGAATAAACAAGTAATAAAAAAAATTAAGTCAATTCCTCATATTTTTTCACTATATTGCAGAAAGCTATATTTCACTATATTGCAGAAAGTTTATATGGTGTCATCTATTGGTAGATATATGCAACTTAAATCTAAAAAAAAATTAATGAATGAAATTTAATTACTGAATTAGTATTTGAAAGAAACTGTATTAACATCCAGTGTCATCCACTACAAGTTAAAAAAAATGCATTTGAACTTCAGTGGATGAATAAAAAGTATTTTATGAACGATTGAAAATTTTAATAAGATATATATAGGGAGAATGTGAGCTAATGGAAGGAATTAAAAAAAAGAATTGTACTTGATATATGATTTCTCAAAATCCCCTCGCTTATGTTTACTGGAAACTACTTAATAATAAATAACATTGCCAGAATTATTTAAAGATATTTCATGGGACTAAAAATCAGTTTCCGAGAAAAAATGAAACTAATACATAGACGAATAAGAAAAAGTAACTCGATTCTACTAAAATATGTTAGTCAAAATCTCAGACATACTTTTATTTTGTATCGGAAAAATTTAGTACTATTCAATAGTTCTTTGAAGTCAATATATGCTACGTTTCAAGGCTAATTAAATGTCTTCGTGCAAATCATCGCTCCACGGAAGCAGAAAATTATGTCTATGAATGGATTGCAAATGCAAAAGCAACTCATCAGGTTGCCATAGCAACAGACACTGCCATCACTCTTTCTCGAATACCTCTCCGATATCTATAGGAACACATTTGATTACAGAGAATACTTATTTTAGAGAAAAAGCTGGAAAAAAAAAGCATTAAATATATTATCCATCTCATTTCAATGTTTGAGATCTGAAAAGCCATTTCGATAAGTTTGGGGTGTTTATTTGAATTTTGCAACATGACTTTCAGTTATGAATAGGGGAATTTTGATATATGGTGTTGAATATGTTTTTTTGGAGATTATAACATTTTAAATTATAAAATTCTATACATTTTCATTAAGGAATTAGCATAATTTTAATATACTATTTTTAAAATGAAACATTTCAACTGCTTGACTTTTATGTTGTTGTAACGGGCTCTAGCGTGAAAATAAAATCTCTTTTTGATATATCACATTCAAAAGTGCAAGAAAATATTTTGTCATTCTAGAATTATACAATGATAAAGTTCCTGCACTCACAAATTTTAATCATTCATTTTTGTGAAAATGTTCACAAATTTAACAAAATATTAACATCGTTGGAAAAGTGCATAACTTTCAAAGAAAACGAACATGGAGTTACCATCATTCTGTCAACGGACTACTTTAGTTGATCTTTTTTGATATTCTGTACACTACAAACATCCATGGCACTGCCGGGACTTGAACCCTAAACACGTGGTACCGAGCACCAGAGTGATAGCCATTCGGCCATTCAGGCACGCATGGTATATATATTGTTTGATGTAAGTTTATCAAACAATAAAATAATATGTCATGAAAATAATATGTACTTATGTAACCTATATGTATGGTTAATTTTATTATATGGTTAACTATAATGTATATTAATTATATTATCGGTGTATGGTACCGAATAAGCAGAATAATAATAAGAATAAGCCTCTGACCGCAAGAACGCCCATTCGAATTACAACAGCGTAATATTTAATAAATTCGCTATGCTTATATGACTGTACTATGTGACTTTCCATTATTTTCTCCTTACAAATAGTTCGTTCTTGGTATTGTTTATTAATATATAATGAAACAGACATACAATAAAGTAGTTTCAAATATTACTTTATTAAAATACATTCAATTCACCGCTTACCAAATCACAATAATAAAACCTTTTCATATAATTTTTATTATAGTACTACATATATATTCTTTCGCATGTAAAATTTATTTTAAAAAAAAATTTCTCATTTTTCTGTGGTCTTCTATAACCGAAATCAGTGCAACGAAAAATGAAAAGGTTCTCTTTCAATGGCTAAGAGTGTGAAAAACTGCCTGAAGCTCCCACTTCAAACAATATATTGATCACCATGCAAGAAGTTTTATATTCGTTCCTTTGAATTTAATTTCAACATTTTTTAAAGAAAATAAAACATTCGCAATCTTTTGAAGTCTGTATCTTCCCAAGAAGATCGAAATACTTATACGTTTTGTTTTCCTATACCCATATATTTTGTAATTTTATTTGGTTTGTAATGCAGAATAGAGATCAATGTTTGAAAAATATTAAGAATATAATATTACATAAGTATATATATATAATAAACATACAGATTAAATTTTTTTAATTGTTGTTGTTGTTGATGCATCTAAAATATTATTGGACGATAATTTTAATTATCCTTAATTAATATTAAAATTTGCAACATTTTAAAATTATTTATTGCAGAGAGTCATAAATGAAACAGAATTATATAAATAAAAGGAATTTATTTCAAAATTTATTTCCTATAGATTTATTAGTATTGTTTTATTTGCTAATCTTAGATTACAAAAATCAAATGAAACTTTATTAAAACAATATTAATAAAAAGCTTTATACTCGTCAATAAATATATAATTACGTTACACTTTTAAAACATATTGGAATTATGGTAAGAAAAAAAAATATTCGAATTTTATTTTATTATATTATTATATTTAGCCATTCCATCTAATTTTAATAGAACATTCTTGTAGCGCCATCTAGTATACTATTCGTCATTTTTTATTTCTATAAATAGCTCAGATCACATTTTAAAAAGTTAAATAGGTTTAGTGCAAGCCAATAACATGATATACCAATCCACAAGAATATATATTTAAAATATTTAAATTTTGTTTATGCAGACACATAAATTCCAGCATTTCCTTTGTTAAAATAGCAATAAATGATAATATAAAAGTAGTTTTTTAAAAAAAAGGGTAATACATAAATCAGCTTAAATGCTTTGGATGTGCGTCTTGATATTTATGCATTTATTATGCATGTAGTTGATATTATGTCATTCTTTTTACTGTTCTAAATATCAAAGCACATATTTACAGTCGTTTCCTTTTGCTCTAAATTCATAAAATGTAACATTTTTAATTTTTTAAAAATACTTTATAAAGGTACATAAATACAACAAAATGTTATAATAATTATTAACTACTTTTAATAACGAATAAAAATATTTAATTTTTTATATAATTTATTATTTCAATTAACAATTTCTAAATTTAATTTTAATATTATATGTAATTTAAAATTTTTTTTAAAAAAATTGGAAATTGTCTAAATTTTTAAATGTTTTATCAAATTCCCTAAATTTCAAATTTTCAAATATGATAACTAACGTATCAAATACATTTCCAAATGTTCCATAGCGATATATATAACAATGGAACGTTTTGTTTTTTTTTTGTCTTCCCGGAGGAGATATAGGGGAACTGCCCAGCATTTGTTTGTCTTACGGAAGACAACTAGTAAGCTTTCCACAAAGCAGCCTGGCTATTGCTCAATCGCAATTGAATTTTCTCGCTTATAACTATCGTTATTGCAACTCACACCATCAATGAAATTGAACCTGAACCTTTTTAAAAGATAGTAGTGTATTTCACCTCTGGGTCAAGAGTCGAGAAATATGAGCATATTTTTCTCATATGATACGCAAATGCGAAGATATCTCATCCTAAAAGTCCTACCAGAAGGCATTGGCCTCCTACCTCAGCAACACGGAGGCAAGTCAGATTTCCACCTACGGTGCTTCATCACAACAAAAGCTGTCCCCCTCCCTTCCCTCTTTCCATGAGATGGCACGGGTTATTTGACTTGATCTAGATATTTGTGTCGACCAAGTGAAATAAGAAACAAATTTTGATATATATATATATATATATAATCATTAAAATCCCCAAAATAAATTAAAATCTGATAATTAATATATTTAAACCGTTTTCGTTTACATATAATTTGAGAATATTCGTCCAAAAATATTAATTATTTTCAATATGATAAGTATATTTAATGTCATCCAGCTCAGTTTTTTTACAATTCCTTCTATTAGCTCACACTCTCCATATATACATCTTGTTCAAATTTTCAATCTTCAATAAAATGTTTTTTATTCATCCAAGTTCAAATACATTTTTTTGAACTTGTAGGGGATTACACTGGATGTTAACACAGTTTTTTCAAATATCAATACAGTGATTAAATTTAATTAATTAATTTAATTTTTTTTAGCTTTAAGTTGCATATATCTACCAATAGATGGCGCCAGATAAACTTAATAAATGAAAATTATTTATAAAAGACTTTCTGCAATATAGTGTAAAAAAAGGAGGAATTGACTTTAAAAATTTTTTTTTTTTAATAATACTTGTTTTTTTTTTTTTTTTTTTTTTTTCTTCTTTATAATGGACTTTTTGTAAAAACAAACTAGTTGAAGAAATCTAGTGACAAAGAATGATAAAGATTCTGATCTGGCATTTAAATTTCACTTAAAAATGAATAGATACTCTACTCCCTCTTTCTTCTCCATATTCCAGAAATTTGTTGTTTACTCATATATCATATCGGTTAAATATAATTTTTTATGCAATATTGCTTAAAATAAATAAATGAAAGCCAAATTTTTGTCCCTCTAGAAAAAAATCACACCGAAAAAAAACAGATTTATTATAAAAAAAGTTTCAAAATTTATTTTATGGTAAAAAAAGTTACATAAATTACAGCTACGTTAAAGAGAAATCCTCATAAATGTATAAATAGGCATTTCAAATGTTACTGTAACATAAGAAATTAGTTCATGTATTTACAAATATGTATTTTTTTTTTATTTTCAAAATTTCTTCTATACAACAAGCAGAAATAACGCTTATTATCCTTCTTCTGGAAATTATTATTTACTTGCCTAGCGTTCTAGAAGGAACAAACTGTACATAGTGAAATAGAGTTTAATCTTTACAAAACCGTGAATAGACTTGTGACGACGTCAATCATGGGAGAGCTAAGAAAATATACAAGTTATATATATATATATAATAGTTACCTAAAAATATAATAGTTATATAGTATAAAAATATAATAATTATATAGTATAAAAATATAATAGTTATACATCTAGAAGAAGAATATGCAAATTACAGGAAACCACCAGATGGCGCGGATAGTACGTCACAATGACGAGAGTGTAAGAGAGGGGTATATAAGGAATGGTGGCAAAGAAGTAAAATTGTACACAAGCGCTTTAAAAGCTTTTCAGTGCAATAACCGCATAGTTATGGCACAAAGGAAGCATTTGGAGGATTTTTTACGTGGTAGAATTATCGGACGATTGGAATGTGGACGTACCCAGCTGGAAGTATACGAGGAACTTGGAATCGCCCAGAGTATCATCTCCAGGCTTTGGCAACGATTCCAAGATGATGGTAATGTGAGTAGATGTTACAGCACAGTTCGCCCCCGAGTTACAACGCCGAATGAGGACCTGTATTTAGCAGTTACTGCCAAAAGAAACAGACGGAGCACTGCATCAGACATGTCTCGTCAGCTCTCTTCAGCTACCGGTACGACAGTTTCAAGGCAGACCGTGTACAGACGCTTAGGGCACATTGGTCTATATGCCCGTAGTCCTGTCAGATGTGTTCCACTTACCGCAACTCAATTTTGCCTGCGATTAACCTGGAGTAGAGAGCATGCATTGTGGCCACCGCAACAGTGGTCTTGTGTGATGTTTTCCGAAGAGTCCAGGTTTAGTTTGCAGTCTGATTCTCGCCGGACTTTCATATGGAGAGCGCCAGGTACCCGTTACCACCAAGAGAACACCATTGAACGACACCGTTACGGTGGTGCAGGATGGCTCGTTTGGGGAGGAATTATTCTTGATTCCAGAACTGACCTGCATGTTCAGAGTGTAACGATGACAGGCCACATCTATCGGGCTGTCATTCTGGAACAACATGTACGTTTGTTTCGGGGCGCCATGGGTGCTGAATTTCTGTTTACGGATGACAATATATACCATCCTCACCGTGCAAACATTGTAGACGAATGCCTTCCATTGGAGGATATCACCCGTATGGATTGGCCAGCATACTCACCAGACTTGAATCCAATAAAGCATGTGTGGGATATGCTTCGCCGACGAATTGCAGCCCGTCAACCCCCTCCCACCTGTCAACCGGAACTTCGGAGGTCATTGCTTGATGAGAGGTGTAATATTCTCCCAGATCAGATTGATAATTTGATACTCAGCATGCCTAGGCGTTGTAAGGCATGTATTGCATCGTCCGGGAGACATACTCCATATTAACCATCATACTAACCCTGTTATACTGTTTTTTGTAAATAGGTTCTTTTTTTAAATTTGCTCCAGGGAGTAAAAATCGCAATTTTTATTAATTATGTCAAACATATAGCATCTTTTTTGCTCTTTACCTTTTGTTTAATAAATAGACTTTACAAATAAGTCAAATTTGTTTTGCTTCTGTCTCTTTCTTTGCCTGAACTTCATTATCCTTAATTTATGGACATGAGTGTATATATATAATAGTTACTTTTTAATAATAAAATTTTCTGTTCATTAATAAATGTATATGACATTATTTGGTATTAAAGTATTGTGAATCTGATACTAATTTTTGGAACAAAATTCAATATCAAATATAAACCCATTATTTATTAAAAATAAAATAAATATACATAAATGCACCTAAAAAAATGCATTAATAACGTGTTTCAAAACGGCTAAATAAATACTTACTTTCCAAAGAAATAAAATCTCTTGACTTAATTAACTTTCATGTTAATAAATTCTTTTATTCAAAAATCTATGACATTTTCAGGTTCAGGTTATACCTTTCTCAGAAACTGGTAAACAAATGCGGTCTGTATAGATCGATTTTCTGCGACAAAAGTGCCCTGAAGGGTTTTCAAGACAAAGAGTTAATCCTTTTATACTTTTCTCAGAATCCCTTTTCTCTAGGTGCTTCTTCCTCTTAAGAGATATGGCATTCTGTTCTGCATTGAGAAGAGAGCTTCACTCGTTAAGGGAGGAAAAGCAACGCAGCATCTGAGACGAAAGGGGAGAGTGACTATGAATTTTATATTGGAAAAATGTTAATGCCTTTGAAGGGATTTTACTTTTTATGTTAGAGGAAAATAGAGAAGGTTCTTAACTTTTTTTTTATTTTATCATGTTTTTAAACCATTTGATTCATTTATGTTTTTTCTAGGAAAATCCATCGCTGGTCGGTAATGGAAGCACATTACCTTTGAAAAAAACTTACAAGGATAACTGATCCCCATCTGAATGTCATATCAAAAGATTCCCTCTATATAACATGGCTATTGATGCAGAACGTTTACAAAATCTGACACAAACACCATTAAATCTCTTCGTTTCTGAAAGCTGTGACTATAACGTATACTACCAGTTTACGTATACTACCAGTATTCTTCAAATTGTGTCATGCTACCTTGACCAAAAAATACTCGAATGAAAGTGAAACAAATCACAATAACTATGTAAACTCAAATAAATAATCCAACAGATTTTAATGTACTGTACATTGAATAGTATAATTCCTCTAATCATGGTTTTTTAACTAGAAATCCGCGAGATTCGATCTGGAGATTATTGAATTTGGATACGAAAATCATTATTTACAGTATCATTATATTAAAATTCTTCATACAAATGTAATTCTGCGTCTACTCAATGAATTATTCATCATTGAATAGACAATGAAGTATATTGACATTGATTAATGTTCTTCCATTGAGATTGAGAAGGAGAATAGAAAGTTTCCATCGATGGCACCTTTTAGATTGATGTAAAGAAGACTGGGTGTCGCATCAAAAGGGTCGTTTCAGTGTCACAAACGTTTCTCTTTGTCAACTGACATGGAAAGAGATATGCGGTTTTTATCCCACAAACATCAGTAAATGAGACCGTAAATATGGAGATGAGACTCGTTTAAGAAAGCATTAGGATGAAAGATTGGAATTTGATCTAAATTTTCAGCTGAGGCACTCTTACTGGAGATTAGTATAGTCAAAAAGTCATCCGGCCCCATGGACTTCTGTTCGGAAGTGCCACGGGTGAAAAATTCACTTAATGAAGGATACGTCAGACCACATTAGACTCTTACAGTTGGGAGCTTCTAGATAGTAAAAGTATCACTAGAAATTCATCAGCCAGTGTGCTTCCCTGATTTAAATACCATAGAGCAAAAATGGGATTATTTGAAAAGACGGCTTTCGATCCGTTTATTTCCCCCAACAAAAACCCAACAAGTCAAATCAATATTCGTTGGGTTTAATTGGAATTGTCGCCTCACCAATTGTTGGAAATTCTGGTGTTGAGTATGGAGAGATGGAGCAAAACAATCACTGAAATTAAAGTATATCTTGTCCTTTACTAAGAGACATCTGTTTGCTGTAATTTCTCTTTTGCTGAAAAGCATTATATCAATGCTTCATTACTGATAAATCCTCTTTTTCTTTTGTTCCTTATATTTTTTATACCATATATGTTTTCTTCAACGTTGAGGTAAAACATCTGTTGAATTATGACTCCCAAATGGTTTCTGTGGAATTAAGGCATAAAATAACAGTCACGGATTAAGTTCCTCACGCCATCGAAGTTGCCTGAGGTGGTCAATAAAAAAAATATTTCATTTTCTTTACAATTTACATCAAGATAAACGACAACAGTAGAGTCACATTGACAATTTTTTAATAACAACATTTCGACTATCCTTTATTTTAATTAGTTTATTAAATTTAATTAGTTTCATTATTAATACGTATAAGAAAAAACATGTATATTTCTGTATACTGCATTTTTTTAAAATTATTCTTGGTATCACATATCCTTATGACATCTCATTGTTTTTCTTCATTGCTTTTTTTAATTTGAGCATTTACATTTGTTATTCTGATAAGTTCTCCATTCTATCTTACATATAAAAAGTATTTCCGGGAAAAAAATAGGTTGAGACCTCTTGCTCTTAATAAACAACATGAACCTGAAATGAATTTTTAATTAAATTTCAATATTTTTTTAACATTTTATATCTTAAATTTCATTTGTAATTTAAAGATAATAATATATAATAAGCAAGTACGATACAGTTTTTTAAAGTCAAAAGAAAATTGCAGTTTTTTATGTAATGAAAATACCATATTTACAGATTTTTTAATCTTTAAAATAATTAAAAATCACAATAACTTATTTTGAAATGGAAAAATTTTATTATTTGCTCATAATTTAATTTAGATATTGATGATTTCAGGTGGAGTAAAAGGTGGAGAGTTCAAGTGGCTCCTCTTCCATTTAAATGAAAAATAAAATTTCCTAAGACGGATAATGGCTGCTCGTAAAGGTTAACACTATTATCATGAATATTAAACATTTTTTTTATACATTTAGTTAAGAAAATATTTATGTGATTATTATAAATGTTAATTGCAACATTAATTTTTTATTCATGTCTTTAACGGTAGTATCTTTTTTAAAGTTAAATTCTAATTGATATTATTTCGCTTTCTCTCTTCATAATATTTTTATTGCCTTTTTGGTGTTGAACAAAAATTAAAGAGCTTCTAAGAGCATTTTCTTATTTTGATCTTCTATGCAATAGGGAATTATAAATAGTGTAAAACTATGCAATGAAAATATTTATATTATGTATTTCCATGTTAATGCAATCTAAGTGTTAAATGCTATGTTAGTGCAATCTAAAAGTTATGTACAATGTTAATGCAATCAAAGCATCAATGTTCTGCGTGAAGGTCATACAAGAGGAATTATTTAACATTAAGTCTGTGAATGCACTTTAAAATATGATGGAATAATGAATACCTATAAGAAAAAATTGTAACTGTTCAGAAGGGTGGTCAGAAGTGGTCCTTTAGAAGTTTAAATACATTTGCTACTTTTAAATTATTCGATTACTTTAAGAATCATCTACGATTCATTAATTTAATTTTAATAAAATAATTATCACTTTATCTGTTTACAGTTGTAAATTTTGTACTCTTACCTTAAAAAAAAAGTCATGAAATTAGACTTAATTGTTGGAAAGTATCTTTCTTTGCTAAATTCGTTTTTATATGTATTTGTTCAGAAAAAAACATACAATATTACCTGCATTAATTAATTTTTTCCAATACTGGGCTATAACTCCTGGTGAAAACAAATCCAAGTAATAAACTCAACCAAATTGAATCAAGAAAAGAGAACTAAAAAAAAACTTTTTGTGACTTACCAACAAAGTGAACGATACTTCTAATGCTTTTACACATAGGAAATGTCATTTCCCGACATTAATTTAATTTTGAAACGCCAGAGCGAAAGAAATTATATCGACTTTTATTCATACCACATTAAGAGCAAGTTGAGGAACCACCTGGGCACTAATGGAGCTTTCGTGTTAGGGATCTTTTTTTCCCTTGGATTATTTAATGAAATAACTCTGTGTGGGATTTCTGTTAAATTGAACACCGCCAAAAGATCCGGATCCATGTACAGCAAAAACCGAATATGCCTTTTTTTACGCTTTAATCTCACAAAGTAAGACAATGCGCATTAATTATTGTGACTTAAGATTCTGATGGAAAAACCAATTCATTACTGGCTGCATCAGGGTTAATTCTTGATGTTGTCACCCTCACTTAAAAGGATATTCTTTTCTTCTGTAAGAGAGATCGGTATAATAGGCACTAACTAGTTCTTGATAAGATAATAGTTTGCTGTTTTGATTTGAAAGAACAGAGTTGTAAAAATGCTCATTTAAATTGGCGACTTTATTGAGAAGGGTGTATTTTTTTTTAAATTAAAAAATAACTCAAAAAGCCTAAGTAACCACAGAAATTTATTTATAATTGATACATTTAGAGGAATTTTTGGAATTGGAAAGTCATTTGTTGACATTGGAAATCGAATTTCTCAGCGAAAAAAATTATGCTATTATTAAAAGTTAATTTACGTTAACTGGAAATATTAAAGAAGCATTCTGCGTAAATAAAAATATCCTTATTATATTTATATTTTTCATGTATTTTGAAGTAAGTAAAGAAACTCCCTCCAGTTAAAAGTGGATTTATTCTAAACATCTTTAAAGAACATTTTCTTATATGCAATGATTAATTCCATGCATTATTATATTAATATGTTTAATGTATTTTGAAGTAAGTAAAGAAACTTCTTCCAGTTAAAAGTGGATTTGTTTTAAACATTAAAAAAAAATTTATATGGGTTTACCATGCAATGAATAATTTTATATAGTGTAGCACTATAAAATGAAAACTTATATATTTTGTATTCCTATTTTAATGCAATCTAATCGTTAAGTGCTATGTTAATGCAATTCAAGCGTTAATTTTTTTCCGTGATGGTATACAAGAGGAATTATTTAACAGTAACTGTGGGAATGCGCTTTAAAATAATGATGAAATAATGAAGAACTTTTAAATTATAACTGTTATTACTGAAATTTAATTGTTTAGAAGTTTAAGTGGCCTGGTTGCCAATTCGCTAGCGCTCTGGCTAATGATACCACAGGATTCATGTTCGAACAATGGCGGTGGCATGAATGTTTGTTTGCGGTTCGGAATCCATGTTAAAATATATAGCTCCCGGTCTAATTAGCCTAAAATGTGCACATAATGATCGTAGAGTGACAAACAAAGCTAAACTGAACTTTAGAACTAAAAATATTTGATATAAAATCATTCAATTACTTTAAAAATTATCTAAGATTCAGTAATTTAATTTTACTAAGATAATTATCAGTTAATTTGTAAATTTTGCAATCTTACTGTAAAAAAGTTATGAAATTAGACTTAATTGTTTGAATGTATCTTTCTTTGCTAAATTCGTTTTTATATGTATTTGTTCAGAAAAAAACATAGAATGTTCTTACCTGCATTAATTAATTTTTTGCTTGTACTTTGTTATAACACTTGGTGAAAAACAAATCCAAGTAATAAACTCAACCAAATTGAATCAAGAAAAGAGAACTCGAAAAAACTTTTTGTGAACTCCCCGACAAAGTGAACGATACTTCTAATGCTTTTACAGATAGGAAATCTCATTTCCCGACATTAATTTAATTTTGAAACGCCAAGCGAAAGAAATTATATCGACTTTTATTCCTACCACATTAATGGCAAGTCGAGGAACCACCTGGGCACTAATGGATCTTTCGTGTTAGGGCTCTTTTTTTTCCCTGGGGATATTTAACGAAGTAACTCTGTGTGGGATTTCTGTTAAATTAAACACCGCCAAAAGACCCAGATCCATGTACAGCAAAAACCGAATCTGCCGATTTTTGCGTTTTAATCTCACAAAGCAAGACACTGCGCACTAATTATTGTGGACTTAAGATTCTGGTGGAAAAACCGATTCATTACTGGTTGCATCAGGGTTCATTCTTGATGTGTCACCCTCACTTAAAAGGATATTTTGTTCTTCCTTAAGAGAGATCGGAATAATAGGCACTAACTAGTTCTTGATAAGATAATAGTTTGCTGTTTTGATTTGAAAGAAACGAATTGTAAAAATTGCTGATTTGAACTGGGGTTTTACTGGGCATAGGTTCAATTTTTAAAAAAAGAAATTTTAAAAAAGAACTCAAAAAGTCTAAGTAACCATAAAAACATATTTGTAATTGCTAAATTTAGAGTACTTCGAATTTCTTCATGATTATTCTACTATCAAAACATTATTTAAATTACATTATATTATCACTTTATTTAAGTATGTAACTGTAAATATTAAAGAAGCATTCTTCATAAATTAAATAATCTTATTATATTCATATTTTTAAATGAAATTTAGATCACAAAAGTGAAACGGGAAATAATGGTTTATATAATGCTGAAAATAAGATACATTTAAAAAAAAAAGATCTTTGAAAGTGAGGTTTAATTGACTGGCGCAACATAGTTTAATTGCAATGCATTAATAACCAAATTATTAAAATGTTTAATACTACTGGCGGTATTATATTAGGTTTTCACTAAAAGAATTCTGCTTTTTGTTTCCCATATCAAATGTATAAAATTAATAACATTTATTTACTTAAAGAAAATGAATAATTTGAAAGTTTGTTGTTTCAGCTTGTATTGCAACATATTGAATGTCTCAATTTCAATGATGATTTATTGCTATTATTATTATATATAACACCGTTAACAGTCTTGTCCATTTCTGTTTTTGATCCAAATCATAAATTAGCAATAAATTAGAGAACTCTCCCCTATTCGAAAGAAACAGAATGTTGAAACTCCATTTCCATCTTTTTCGTACTAAAAATGACGGTACATCGGCGTTTGACTCCTTTTTTTTCTCCACATTTCTTCCAAAAGATAGTTATATATATATATATATATATATATATAATATGTGTGCAATTAAAACTATGCAAAACATGCAGATAAATGCTACCTTACAAAAATTAAGAAACAATAAAATACATTCGATAAATGTTATATTTCAATATATAACAAGTGTTATCATAATATACATAACAAAAACAAAATATATAAAATATAATAAGAATAATTTTATTTATTAATAAAAAGAAACACATATTTAGACTAAATTCATATTTATTTTAAAAAAAAGTTAACAATTCTGTTGAAAGTCGTTGTATGATAGGACTTTTTCCCTTCTTTCTAATAAGTATAGATAGTCACTAAAAATTCGCCATTGCATAAGTTAAGATAAAAAAAAAACCTACAATATATGCTTAAAGCTAATTATCAATGTGTTTAAATGACTCCATATATAAATAAGTGTTATAGCTATTATCAAAATTTAAATTACTCATCTAACATACTGCGGTATAAATGATATGATTTACGTATAAATAAATTTGCTTTTAAAATATTCCATATTTATTCAATGGAATAAATAAATAAATTTATTTGTATACAAGGACCGCCTTTCATACATTTTGCGGTACGAGTATACACATGCAAAGCCATATTTAACCATTTTTTTTCATTGTATGTGTTTCTAATCCTTAATATCCTGCAGGTGGGACAGTTATCCCATGAGTAGTCTAATCTTTGTAAACAAATTTATGTAAGTTAAATCTTAATTAATGAAATGAATGATACTTTTATTAAACCATTTGCTTGCTTTATTTTTAAAATATATTTTATTTTTTCTAATCTTTTTTATGAAATTCAGATTTTAATTTCATTGCAAATATGAAAGTGTTTCACTTTATTATTAAATTATATATAAATAAATTATATTATATATATAAATTATGTATTTTGTAATATAAATGTAAAGAACAAATTAATAAAAAAGTAAAGTAAAGAATAAGTTCATTGAATTATTTAGAATAATATGCAAAGAATTAATTAGATTTTCAAGAATTATTGATATGTTTCCTGAAAATTTAAACTAAATATAAGACATAATTGTATGTGTAAATGCAAGAAAAAATTGTAAAACATCAAGAATTTTAAATTTTGACTTAAAAATTTATTTTACTTGGAATTATTTTTATGCATTTTTGTTAACATTAAATTAGAAAATTATTTAGTTAAATGTTTAAAAGTAAAATTTAACCACGAAAAATTTTATTTTTATTTAACTAAAAATAACTAATAACATTTTTTTTATGATGTTTGGTTATCCATTTCCAAAAAAGAATATTTAATAGAAAAAATAAATAAATATTTATTGCAACTATGTACAATAATATTTATTAAAAAACAATTTCGGATAGCATTGCACAAGGTCATTCAAATTATTAATTAAATGTTTCCACAGATTTTAAAGTAATAATATGATTTTCTTCAAATTCTTTATAAAGTCATAAAAAAATTGTAAATATCGGATTGTGTAAAAAGTTTCCCATCAACATATGCAATTTCTGTGGTTTTCAGACTTTCCACAAACGGGATTTTGCACTCGGAATCTAAAAAGTGAAACTACAAGATTGTGTAATTTGTTTGTTAAAAATTTATTATCTTACGATTCAAGGAAAAAATGCTTAAAAAGGAGCTATCACGTCAATAGAACAGAGCGATTATACTTTATTAAATCCTTAACAAATTCAGGGTGATTAAATTCTACAAAAAAAGGGTTAGAGTTTAGGCATCAATACTATTTCTAATGATATCGTCAGAGTTCGATTTCGGAAGTTTAAAGCTAGAAATGTCGAAATTGAAGTTGAGCCAAGTTCTGACAGCCCTATTGCGGTTTATTGTAAGAAGTTAAGCAAATCATTGATCACAACAGAATTAAGTCAACACGAACTATTGCATTATAACTGAAACTTTGCCAAAAAACATTAGTTAACGTTTTGAAACTCATAAATTTAACATTAAGGTGAATGGACTGATAAAGTAACAAACACAAAAGAAAAAAATCCTGTTTGGCTCTGTTAAGAGATCAAAGGAAAGAAAATATTCTGGACAGAATTGTGAGCTGTGAGGAAATAGGTGTATTACAATACAAGCCGCAAAGGAGGATAGTTATCACTTGGATAATCAGAAGACTCGGAGGCAAGAGAACCCTAACTAACAAGCTTCTGCTCTATATCTGGAGGAATTACCGCAGTATTATCAGAAAATAATACCTGAAAAGCGGACAGACTACCAATAGTGCAATATACAGCAACATGCTAATCAAAGTCCGTGATGCCAGTCGGTAAAAACAAAGAAACTAGTTCAAAATAGGTTCTCTTTCATCAAGAGAATTGCCCGTTATATGTTAGTACAATGACCAGCTGGACACTCTACAAGCTGGAGTGGGATTTAATGCAACATCCACTATACAGAACAGACATGAGCCCTTCGGATTTCTATTTGCTTTTACTTCTGCAGTTGAATCTTGACGGAGCAATCTTCCTTTTAAATGGGAAGGTCTTAATGAGGTCGATCTCTTTGTGGACTCGAACACACCATAGTTCTTTGTGGAAGAAATTGAAAAGTAACCAAAATGTTTAAAGGAGATTACTACCATCATTAGCTTTCCTGTTTTCGTACGTTTTTATCATTTTACGATATAATTTCATTTGGAGAAAAAAAAATTTCTCAACAAATTAATTTAATTTTTCTTTTATTAAATAAAATCTTTTTACTTTTACGCAGATATTCAAATAAATAAATTAATTAATTAAAAATAAAATAAAATAATAGATTAAATTAGATATATATTTAAGCTAAATTTATATTTTCTTAATTATTTGTTATATTTTTAATAATGCAACTTAACTATGCAATAAAAACAAAAATTTAAAAGTTAAATTTATTTTTTGCATAATATCTACTTAAGAATACATTAAAAAAAATAATATGTTATTTTACTTGATACTTTCAAGCTTGCTTAGGTATCGCAATAGTAAACTATCCATTTAAACGGAAAATAAAAAATAAGTTAAAGACGACAGTGGTATGATAATGATATAATAATTTAAATTCATAAAACGTGATGGCTTCCATTTTCTTTCTACTTTATAAAATAAAGTGTTTACTATAAAAATTAATAAAATTTAGAAATTTAATTTCTTTTTAGGTGCTCAAACACGTTTTAAAAAAACTTTATGAAAGAAATTCCCTAGAAGAAAAGTAAAAATATTAAATTTACCATTATCAAATAAAATGTGATTTCAGAATAATTTTTAAATTAAATAATTTTTAATTTTTAAAAATAAATTAATTCAAAAGGTCGTTGAAAATCTGAAATTGAAAGACAAAACTGTTTGAAAATGCAATATTAAAGAAAATAGATGTTAAACTTCTTTCTTAAAGCAAATTTATTTTTAAATTCCTATGAATTTCTGCATCGAATTCATAATTTAAAACTTTTCTCATGTCTAATGGCTCTTTTTTAAGACTTATGTAATTAATTTTTTTTCTTTTCTTTTTATTTATTTGTATTGTATATTTATTTATATTCTTGTTGTGTTTGCTTTATTTATATTTATATTTTTATTTATTTATATTTATAACTTTATGTTTTATTTATTTATATTTATATCTTTATGTTTTATTTATATCGTTGTATATTTGAAATCCTTATGTGATGTATTATAGATGACATTTGTATGTATTTTCCAGATCAATTTCCTTTATTTTAATCTTATTCATTAATAACCTTATTAAATACTATTCGTTAATATAATTATTCTTTTAAAATTATATTGCACGAAGATGTTTAAACGTAATTTTTCATGAAAACTTAATTACTCCTATCTTAGTAACTTTCCAAACATTTTAAATGAAGTTCTCCTTTAAAGTCCCATCACTAAATAATAGCCCTTCTTTCTCGTATGATGACATTCACACAAAATTAGGCTTGGTTGAATAAACTCCTCACTAATTTAAGGCAAGCTAAATTACTTTCAAAGAGGTGATAAACTCATGTCCGCCTCATAACAGGATGTTCTTAGTTCCTCAAAACAAGAGAACGAAAGGTCTTTCATACTAAAAAATTAAAA
Source organism: Caerostris darwini (assembly GCA_021605075.1). Lineage (NCBI taxonomy): Eukaryota > Metazoa > Arthropoda > Arachnida > Araneae > Araneidae > Caerostris > Caerostris darwini. Next base: position 61,704 of record BPLQ01002161.1, on the reverse strand, counting down.
AAAAAAAAAAAAAAAAAAAAAAAAAAGAAGAAGTGGAAACAAAGAAACATCTGTTTGGAATTGCAAACAGAATGTTTCATTCTTAGCACCTTAATGCTCTGGGAAAGAGTAAGAATCCTACATGACTTCTTGAAGCAAATTATATTGTCAAAAGGGTAGAATTCAAGGTTGATAGATCTTTCTTTCAAGGACAAGTTGCACACTTACGTTAGACTTTGGTTTTGCACGTTTTTCTGTTTCTTGGAGAGAGGCGAAAAGGGAGTGGACAGTCGAGTGAAGAATTCCAGGAGGGTACAAAGACCCTAAAACGAATTGACTTTTAAGATGATTTTAAAAATATTTTTTATATAATGTCGTTCTATGTGTTCTGTGTTGCAGTGCTATTTGTGCAGTGCTGCCTTTGCAAATTTTAATAAACATGACAGCTAAAAATTTAGAATTATTATTTAAAGAAATAATTGTTTCTAGTATAGAAAGACATTGAATCAAGAACACACGTATATCTAGCCCTAACTTGTTTTGAAAGATAAAATTTTTTTTGAAAAATCATGCAAATACTAGATATCGAATTTATGACCAAATATAATCCAAAACAAGTCACAATGTGAGAAAATCCAAAGCATTTAATTTGTATTATTTGTTTTATTTAATTATTGCTGTTATTTTATTTTAAATTTAAAACTTTCATGTGATGTATGATGCATGAAATTTGTATGTGCTTACCAGGACATTTTTTTAAATTTTAATTTTATTCATTAATATCCTTATTAAATACGCTTCATTCATCTAATTAATAATTAAAATAAAGTTTCAACATAATATTTCAAGGAAACTAAATCAAAGCTGTGTAATTTGTTAAGCATTTTAAATGAATTTTTCCTTTAAAAGTAGTACAGATTAGGGACAGATATGGGCGTGGTCTTCATTCAGAGTTGTTTCACAGGAGAAACTGAATTATTTCTTAAAATAATAACAAAATTTTTAGCAAAATTTATTTAAAATTGTAAATACAGCACTGCACAACTGCTAGACATAACACAGAAAACAAAATTTAATAACGAATATTTACAAAATAGTTTTAAAAGCGAGTTCGTATAAAGATTTTTTTTACCCTCCGTAGTGCCTGGAACTTTTCATTCGACTGTCCACTCCTTTTACTACCTTTCAACAATCCTTGATTCCAAGGTCGAACCGGAAAGAAATAAAAAAAAGTGCAAAACCAAAGTCTAAAGTAAGGATCAACCAGCACCTGAAGAAAGATACGTATATCAACCTTGAATTCTTCTCCGTGGGCTATATAGTTCGGCATGGTGTATCCTTACTAAGGTTCATCACTGAATAAAAGCCCCTCTCTCATTTGGTGAAACACGCAGAAAATGAAGCTGAGCGTAACCAAAGCCTTACTCATTTAAACTATGCTAAATTACTTTCAAATCAGCCTCATAATACGTTGTTTCTGTCTTCCTCAACATGAGAAAACGGGGAAAAAAAGGATGAAAGATATAGGAAATAATAGAAGAAAAGAAGCATCTGTTTGGAATTATAAATGGAACTCCACGTCCTTCTCGGCACCTTAGCACTGTTGAGAGGTGACATTGCTTTTTAACAATCATGCAAATACTGGCTGTCAGGTCCGTGACCAATTTTATCCGGTGCGAGTCACCTGGAGGAAAATCCGGGGAAACTTAAATATTCTCTTTAGATATAGGAAACTGGCGGGAGTCATAAATATTTACGAGACAAGCGATTCCATGGCAGTAAACCAATAGGAAGGGGAAGAATGACTCACGAGTTGGAGGACAGATGGCTGGATTCGAATTGAATTTTGTGAGATTTCAAATAAAAGGATCCGGCTTTGAAAAGACGGATGTTTCGATTTTAGGATGATATTTGCTTATCTGTTTCATCACTCAATTAAATCTCATGCTTTATTGTGGTAGATACGCTTACAGGGAAAATTGGATTATTTCGAATCGGACAAGTTTACGAGTTGGACAAGCTCTTTCTGTGATACAAATGCATTACGTTCATGAAATGTAACCATTATTAGTGAATACATTATCAAATAATTGAATTTACGTTATCAGTATTCAACTTTAAATTTTGTGAATTTTGATTCAGATATATATGCGATGAGAAATGTTATAACAGTTGTTTAATTCATGTATGTTATGAATTGTATTGCGTTTCTAAATATATCCTTTGATAAATTCAAATTCTTCCATTTCATAATGATAATTAATTCCTATGTCTCGTCATTGATCAAGCTTTATTTCTTTATTTTATATCAGATTTACTAATCAAACAGTTGTTCTGTTTTGTAAGGTTTTATTATGCATTATACAATAGTATTTAATATAATTTATTGTAATACAATATACTATACTATTTTTATATCAAAAATATTATTATTTTTTTTTTTTAGTGTCTAAGTTTAGCAAATCAAATTTTAACATATTATAATTAACGTAATACTACTTTTAAAACTCTGTATTTACAATTTACTATCTTATATTACTTATTTTTATATATATTATAATGAAATAAAGGTGTATTAATATTTTTGTGTGTATTACACGATTTCAAATTGAGCAAAACCATCAGCTTTCACAAGCCTGTACGTGTTGATAGTAATTTGTAATTAATAGAATTCATATTGAATTTAGGCGCTTTAATGTACAAAAAGTTCCTCTAATTTACTAAAATAATTGTTCGCTCATGCATCACATTAGATTAGAATTAGAATTTTGTTTGTCTTTGAACATCGGCGTCCACAAGCCTGTGAAACATTGATGGTAATTTGCAATTGAGAAAATTCATCTTGAAATTAGACCCTTGTATGTATAGAAAATTTTTTACTTTCTTTAATTGTTCATTTCTGCATCGCATTAGACTAGAAATTGAGTATCCTCTGTCGTTGAACATCAATGAACCCATATCAAATAGTTTCTGGTCAAATTATCAGACGCACCTTTTTTGCGATATACAATTAATTAAAGCTAATATATATAATGTAAAACTAATCTTTTTACTAATATTGCGTTGCAATGTCAATTACTAATATTACGCTGCAACTCATATTTACCTACCGGTTTGGAGAAATGTTTATTGAAAATCGATTTGGCACAGTAAAGAAAAGTATAGTTATTAGTAAAGACAATTATAGTTAGTATTTAAGCCTCAGAGCAAATCGTAAGGTGAGCTCTGGTAAAATTGAACTTTAATAGATTGAGATCAACTTAAAAACACAAGAACAAGGAGAAATGGAAGAAGGCCCACCAGTACAAAGATCTGAAATCTGTAAATCTGTAATTGTTATTTATGGTTCATGTTTACTTTTAAGAATCTATTGTTTATTTCTTTCTGAGATTATTTTAGACACCTTTTTAAATTTTTACTTTTTTTTTTTGGGGGGCTTCAGCGATGAAAGTGCATTAGAAATTATAAGTAAAAAGGCCCAGTTTGTCCAAAAACGTCCTGAGAAAAATAAACCTCTCGAACTGTATTACTATTCCGACTGTTAAAACGAACCAAAGAAAGTATATATTCAATATACACCAAAAAATTATATGTTCAATCATTAGTGACGAGGATAAGAGGTTTTTTAACAAATTCATAATACATATATACATTGTATCCGGGAATACAGAAAAGAGATACAACGTCAATAAAAAAAATTTTATAGATATTATTACAATAATTACTGTACAGTTTGTCCGAACTTTTTTTAGTTGCAAAAAAAGCAATCCGCTATCATAAATCATCCGCCTACAATCTTTCCAACCCACATGCAGACATCTCCGGGCAATTTAGGGGACAGTGGCTTTCAAGCCTAAATAATTCCACTAAATCTGGGCAAGAAGAAATTTATCTATTGGCCATAAACATCCCAGCAACCTATGAGACGGAACGCTGGCCAACAAAAGTCCAACCACAGCAAAGTGAGGAAATTAATAAAGTCCTAGATAAATCTATAAAGCATCATAATGAGACAAGAAGGAAATATTTTATAGGCCATAAACCAGGATGTTCCCATCGCCTCTGTCGAATGATTAAAGGGACTCTCCGGTTTGCCTTCGTTACAAATCTTTGCTTTTTTTCATCCTCCGGTACAGTAAAATGGCTTCAAGGTTATAAGTTTATGCCTCACCGTTGTTGTCTAATGAAAGAGAGTTGACAATGATACTTTTTTATTGGAACGATTGATAGCGCTGTTTAAAAATAATCATAATCTTTAATGGAGATTGTTTTAAGAAAGAAAGTACAGATAATCATAAATTTTCACTTTTTTGTATTGTTATCTCAAGCCTGTTAGAGATAAAAATATTATATATTATAATATAATTATAATCTATTATAATATATATATATATATATATATATATCGAGATATTATATTATATATTATAATCTTCATGAGTAAAATAAATAATAATAAAAATTAATTAATGAAACCATTCTTACAATTTATGTATCTATCAACCTTGAACATTTCCCCATTTGACATATAGTTTATTTCGAAAAGGCATGATGGGGTGTTACTACAGGCTATCAATGTATAAAAGCCCCATTTCATTTGATGAAATTCGCAGAAAATGAAGCTGAGTGTAATCAAATCCTTACTCATTTAAGCTATGCTAAATTACTTTCAAAGCAGCGAATCAATGTGCACCTCATAATAGAACGTTTCTTTCTTCCTCAACATAAGAAAACTGGTAAAAAAAAGAAAATGAAAGATGTAGAAAATAACAGAAGAATAGAAACATCTGTTTGGAATTGCAAATGGAACTCCGCGTCATTCTCGGCACCTTAGCGCTGTTGAGAGGCGGCATTGTTTTTTTAACAATCACGCAAATATTGGCTGTCAGGTCCATGACCAATTCTATCCGGTGCGAGTCACCTGGGCGCAAATCCGGGGAATCTTAAATATTCTCTTTAGATATAAGGAAACTGGCCGGAGTCATAAATATTTACGAGACAAGCGATTCCATGCCAGTAAAACCAATAGGAAGGGGGAAGAATGACTTGCGAGTTGGAGGACAAATGGCTGGATTCAAATTGAATTTTGTGAGACTTCAAATAAAAGGAGCCGGCTGTGAAAAGTCGCATGTTTCTATTTAAAGCTGATATTTGATTATCTGTTTCATCACTCAAATAAATCTCGTGCCTTATTTTGGAAGATAATCTTACAGGGAAAACTGGAATATTTCGATAAAATTTCATTTACTCTAGGTTCCATTCTCTGAGTTAGCAAAACTGTATTTCTGTGATACAAATACTTTACGTTATGTAACCTGGATTAGCGAATAGTTTGTCAAATAATATAGTTTATGGTATCAGTATTCAACTTTAAAATTTGGGAACTTTGATTCAGATATATACGCGATGAGAAATGTTGCAACAATTTTTTAATCTATGTATGTTGTGAATTGTGTCGCGTTTCGGAATATATCTTTTGGAAAATTCAGATTCATTCCTTCTAGAATGATAATTAATTGATCTGTTCCATCGTTGATCAGTCTTGTTTTGTTTATTTGCAAATAGATTTGCTAATTAAACAGTTGTTCTGTTAAGCAACATTATATGCTTACTTGTAGTATTTATATATCGAAAATATATTAAAGGGTACTAAGATATAAAAATTTGATTATTTATTATTCATTCTATCATGTATAACTGTGTTCAATACGTAATGAGCGGTTTAGTTTATAAACATGTTTGTTAAGTCTCCATCTGGAAATTCTTTGTTGGATTAATGTTGTTTTTGCGTTGCTAGGCTTCGACAGATACGTGCTCACGTATTTTTGCCGCTATCATTACATGGACAGACAATAAATTATGACAATAAGACATGTTAGACAATTTTACTTCTTTGAAGACATTTAGAAGTAATTGCTTCGTATTTCAGTGTTTAAGGAGATGTATTTGGAGAAGTAAGTTCGCTTAAGGGTCTTTGTTGCCATCCGTGCTGCCTGGAACACTTCACTCGACTGTCCACTCCCTTTTTCTCATTCTCTCCAATCCTCGATTCCAAGGTCGGACGGGTCGCAGTTAAGAAGTTGAGCATAATAAAATCCTTACGCATTTAAACTATGCTAAATTACTTTCAAAGCAGCTATTCATTGTGCACCTCATAATACATTGTTTCCTTCTTCCTCTACATAAGAAAACGGAGGAAAAAAGGATGAAAGATGTAGAAAATAATAGAAGAAAAGAAACAACTGTTCGGAATTGCAAATAGAACTCTGCGTCTTTCTCTCTCGGCATCTTAGCGCTGTTGAGAGGCGACATTGCTTTTTAACAATCATGCAAATAATGCCTGTCAGGCCCGTGACCAATTTTATCCGGTGCGAGTCACCTGCGGGAAAATCCGGGCAATTTTACATATTCTCTTTGGATATAGGAAACTGGTGGAAATCATAAATATTTACGAGACAAGCGATTCTAATGCAGTAAAACCAAAAGGAAAGGAGGAAGAATGACTCGCGAGTTAGAGGATAGATGGATAGATTCAAATTGAATTTTGTGAGACTTCAAATAAAAGGAGCCGGCTTTGAAAAGTCGGATTTTTCTATTTTAGGATGATAGTTGATTATCTGTTTCATCACCCAAATAAATCTCATGCCTTATTTTGGTAGATGGGCTTACAGGGAAAATTGGAATATTTCGTTAAAATTTCAATCACTCGCTGTTCCATTCCACGAATTGGCTATGCTCGTAATTTTTGTGATACAAATTCAATGCGTACAATGATACAATTCATGTAATGTAACCTGGATTAGTGAATGCATTATCAAATAATTGAATTTACGGTATCAGTATTCAACTGCAAAATTTGTGAACTTTGATTCAGATATATATATATATGATCAGAAATTCTGCAGCGATTGTTTAATTCCTGTATGTTATGAATTGTGTTGCGTTTCGTAATATATCTTTTAAAACTTCAGATTCATTCATTTTATAATTAATTTCTGTGTCTCCTCATTGATCAAGCTTGTTTTGTTTATTTTCGAATAGATTTGCTAATTAAACAATTGTTCTGTTATACAATATTATATACTTAACAGTAATATTTTTATATCGAAAATATTTTAAAGGGTACAAATATTTAAAATTTGCTTATATAGATATTATCCATTCTATCATAGATAACTATATTCAATACGTAATGAATGGTTTATCTTATACTATTTTTTTGCTATGTCTCCATCTGTAAAATCTTTGTTGAGTTAATGCTTTTTTTTGTGTTGCTGAACATCGAAGGATATCATGTTCCACATATTTTTGCCACTAATATTACATGGACTCTCAATAAGAGGGACGTATTACTTCATTGAAGATTTTCAGAAGTAATAGCCTTTCATTTGTGTGTTATATGGTAGAAAATCTTTAAAAATAATTAATAAGTTTTAGTATTAAGCAAGAGGTTTTTAATCGTCCTGTCACAATCACCTCTTAATTTCCTATTTTTTGGAAACAGTGATTGCAACGTTACCGACAGTAGATTCGAATGTAAACGGTAACCGTTTGCACACTAGTTGCACATGCGTATCTCTAGGCCACTAGTTATTGGAGTTTCATGTTTGCTAACAGATACTTAGAAGAAAAAAGTATGTATACTTTATTGTATATACAAGTTGAAAACACGTTAAGTTAAAAAAATCATGGAAAAGATTTTTAAATCATACAATAGTTTTAGAATAACATTTAAATTTCTTGAACGGGGGAAGTCATCGAAAAATTATATCTTAATCGATGCTTGCATTCCATTAAAATGTAGGTATTTATTTTAAAAACAATTTTATTCTGTAACATATTATGTTTAAAGAATATTATACTTATGAATAAATATGATTTATTTTTTATTTTTTTTTATTTTCCTGGTTATCTTGCGTATTTCACAGCATGAGACAATCAAACAAATTTTGACAGAAAGATGAAAATTTAGATCATGTTCTAATTTTTAGTTTAAAAAGTGAATAAATATTTAAATAATATGGATATATTTTCTTCGATGTCTTCTAATTTATTATAAGTTAGGAGATCGAATCCTTTTTTCAGTAAGATTTCCACATTTAAACTGAGATCAACAGAATGGATGGAGATTGTTTCCAAACGGTTAGGTATCACAACAAATTTTAAGGCGATAACTTGTAAAAATAAACTTCAATGTATGCGAACCAGCTTACAAACAGAAGAACTAGTTGAAATCCAAACGTTTCAAATGGAAGATGGGCCACAGCTCAAAGATCTGAATTCTGTGAATCTGTAGTTGTTATTTACGGTTCATGCTTATTTTTATGAATCCATCATTGTTTATTTCGTTTTGGAATTATTTTAGACGTATTTTTAATTTTTTACTTTATTTTGGGTCTGCTTCACTGATGAAAGCGCATTTGAAATTTTACGCAAAAAGGCCCAGTTTGTCCAAAGACGCCATGGGAAAAACACTTTCCACACTGTATTATTTCGACTGTAAAACATCTCCCCAAAGAAATTATATGTTCAATGATAAGTGACGAAGATACGAGGTTTTTTTTTTATAAATTAGTAATACATAAACTGAATTGAAAAAGAGATATTCCGTCAATAAATATATATATATAGATAAATAATATTACAATAATTACTTTACAGTTTGTCCGAATTTAGTTGCAAAAAAAAAGCAATACACTATTATAAATTATCCGCTTACAAGCTTTCCAACCCACATACAGACATCTTGAGCAATTCAGGGGACAGTGGCTTCCAGGCCTAAACAATTCCACTAAATCCGGGCAGGAAGAAATTTATCTATTGGCCATAAACATCCCAGCAACCATTTTTACTTTTTTTGTATTGTTATCTCATAAATATAAGAGCATATATTATAATATTCATGAGTAAAATAAATAATAACAAAAATTAATGAATACAACCCTTCTTACAACTTTAAGTAAGACTTATTTAACAAATTTAAATATTATTGATAAAAACAAATAAAAATAGTTATTTTCAGTATAATAACTGATAGTTCAGACAATGATAATGATATTTAATATTTTTAACAAATAGTGAACAGTAATTAATTTGGCCATGTTTTCTACTGTTAAATCTTTCACTTCCTATTATTTGATAGACATGAAAGAATTAAACACTAGTAAGAGGCTAACACTTATTGAAAACTAAAAAGTGAAACTTTTATGCTAAAAAGTCTTCGGCAGGGATGACCTCCAAAGCGCGCGGCGATTCACGTTGAATCTCTTCAATCGACTCAAAACGGTGCCCCCGGAGTGGTCTTTTGAGTTTAGGGAATAGCCAGAAGTCGCATGGTGTGAATACGATGGCTGTGGAACGATATGGTTTTAATGTTTGGCAAAAAAGTACAAAGAATCAATGCAGTGTGAGCTTGCGCATTCAGTGTTTTGGATACCCTTCGAGATTTCACGCTTTTGTGGCACAAAATGGAATTGACCAATCCTTTTGAAATTCCAACTTCCTCCGCAAGGTCTCTAATTGTAAATCGACGGTTTGCAAGCACCAAATCTTTAGTTTTTTGGACGTCAGCTTCGTCGGTTGAGGCTGATGGTCGACAGAGGACTCTTCGTTTACAACGCGTTCTCTGCCTTCTTTGAACTGTTTATACCACTTCGAAGCATTTCTTTCCGATATAGGAATGCTCACCGAATGCCTTCTGCAACATTTTATACGTTTCCGCAATCAAAAGTTAATACAAGTTCTTTGTTCAATTCATTCAGACATTTCAAAAATTGCCGGAATCATTTTCGGTGTCTCACAAAGCCAAACATAACTCAAACACTAATGAATATTTTAACTTCAAATTTCACACAAATGTCAAGGACTGGGCCAGCAACCTAAAAAAGAAAAAAAAATAAAATTCCATAAGCCCCGGGAATTTTAAATTGAAGTTATTCTTACTTTTTCGACACTGTAGTATATATATATATATATAAATAAATATGTACACATTATATACCTTTATGTATATAATTCTTCTGTACATGTGTTTGTCATTGAACTCCTATTAAATGAAATGATTTTGATGAAATATTTTGCATGTGTTTGACAAAACATAGAGAATGTTTAGGTTAATGTTAAATTACTATCCCCTTGAGTGTAGGTATATCAACTTCCATACCGTTCAACCCATCGCTATTAAAATCGGTAATAATATGTATTGGAGTATGGAAAATATATCCACTTTATTGTTACTTACCACCTGATCTTACATAGCGTTGAAACGATATCCATGAAAACATTATGCACGTATATTGGAACATGGAGAATATATTCGCGATATGTAATTTTGTATAAAGTACTTTTCTTGCCACAACAACGTCTTCTGCTAGTACACATATGTATATATGTATGTATATAATAAAACCTAAATTCTGTAGCACAAAAGGAAAAAATTGCTTAAATTACTACAAAATTTGTTGAATCCATATTAAAATGAACGAAAATAGTACGAACATAGTTCGTGGATATCGAACCAAATACTGAAAACTATTTAATTAATAGAAATACTTATACAGAAATAAAATTTTTTCGAAAATTATTTTAATATTTTTATCAGCACAATTCCCATTTTCGTCATGTATTAATGAGTTGTTCTCGCATACATATAAAATGCAATGCATGTAAAATACAATGTATATAATAAAATGTAAATTTTAAATGTACTTAATTGTTTCCAAGCATCAAATTCTATTTATGTATTTTATAATTTATAATAATTTATATATTTTTATAATTTATTTTATAACTTTTCTTGTTTGACTATTTGTAGGAATAGCACACTTATTCGAAAACTTTTGAGACACACATTATATAATGAAAAATATTTGTGTGTTGGAATGTGTCAATATTTTTTGAAACTTCAAAACTGAAATAAGCATTTTTTTTCAATTTATTCTTTTGGATTTGTGCGATTACAAATACAAATAAAAATTTATTTTCAATAAAATTCACGAATATTTAATTATTATTTTTTCATGTTTTGCATTTAATGCAGAACAAAAAGTTATTAAAATTTATTTTAAAAAATAGTATTCAGGGTAATCAAATAATTAATTTTCTAAGGAAACAACTTTCATGTAGTTTGTTTATTTCAGTTATTTTTATTGCACATAATTTTTGTTTTTAAAAATGTAATCCTCTTTCCATGAGCATATAACTGATAAACAGTAATTTTTGTTTTTTTCACAAAAATTACTTTTGCTTTTGAGATTTTTTGCTACTAATTATTTTTTTTTCAAATCGCACTTAATAAGTTTATCAGAGAAGTATGTAGATTTCGTAACGTAATCCATATTTTTGTTTTTAATTAATTCCACTTTCTCTGAAATTAATAATCCTATAATAATTGAACAAAAAACATTTTGAGCAAAGAATAAAACAGCCTAGAGAAAGGGAAAAATAATTACATTCAAAATAAACGAAGAACAATGCCTTTTTAAAAAAAACAATTTTTTGAGGATATTGCTGTTGATTTTTCATTGGAAGTTTGATTATGTATCTTTAAGAAATGAATGAAATATTTCAAATGGAATAAAAATTAGAAAAATTGCTTTCGATACTTATTTTGATACAAAATATTAATTATTAACATATTTTTTTCATTATTTTAGAAAATTTTTAAAAATCCGAGTAATAATAGTTCTTGAAATTGTTTGAGATTTTATAATCAAAATAGGTAATGATTTAGGTAAGGAGAATATAAATTCAAGGTTGTAAATTTTTTTATTGTTTTTCTTACTATTAACGAAATAATTGAAACGTAAGTCTTTTTTTATATAATTTTTTTAAAGTTCATATAATTATGATATATATATCTAAGAATCGTTATTTTTAAAAATTGATATCGAATTTTTAGCTATATAATTTATTTTATATTGAAAACAGTATTTTTAAAAATTTTTCCTGCATTTGTATATAATTGGGTAATAAACATGATTGTTTGTTTGCTTGTTCGTGACTAATCCTCAATGTTCTGCAGTGCAGGACGGACAACCCATGAGTAATCTCATGGATGGAGGGAAAGGGGCAGCTTCTGTTGTGATGGAGCACCCGTTGGTAGAAGTCTGTCTTTTGCTCCGTGACGCTCTTACAGTCATAGGAGACCGGGACCTACGGCTTAAAGTGGATTCCGAACCACTACAAACATCCACAGTAACAAAGAAGTAAACAACAAAGAAGTAAAAATTTGTAGTATGAAAATAAAAAAAAATATGATTAGCAATTTAGTTTTTTTTTTTAATATTTTAATATTTTTGTCTACATTTCGAATTCCCCTTCATATTAAATGTTTGGAGAACTACTTAACTCAGCTATTTTTTACATTTGAAGATGATTAAAAAAATCCATCTTCATCACTGTAACTTTAGCGAAACTCATTCATCATTTCACAGCACCAGGTACTTCAAGTTTCATATCATTCCCAGCAACAAAATTTGTTTAATGCGGTTTCTACTTTAATGAAAAATGTTTTTAAAAAGTTAAATGTTTTAAATTAAAGGTCTATGCACATTAACAACAAAGAAGCAAAATAAATTTAATTTTAAGTGTGATGCTTCTAACCTACTTTCTAAAACTATCTTTTCCATCCAATGAAATATAAATTACATTTCAAATTTTTTTTTCTCCCCAAAATTGAATGCGTTCTTGTTCGTAATCCACAAGTAAACTAACATTAAGCGGTTTTATTTGAAATTTATACAAACCTGCGTTTCTTGTTTTTGCTTTAGATTATCAATCTTCTTCAAAAGTACAGTTCATACCACAAAATTAAGGTGGAAGTCTTTCGCTGTTTCAAAAATTAAATGTCCTTTAGTATGGATTGTAAAACGTATATGCTATGCATTTAGTCTATTAGAATCAAATCACAAGCACAATAAAATATATTTCGTCAGGAATGAAATTTTATTTAAATTTGGAATTTGTATCTAATTTAATTTTATTATTCATCAGATACTTCGTTATCCGATCTATAGTTGATGGTCAAAGTAGAGAACTTTTTGTTTTCCTGGTGGTATTTTAAGGGTAATTGTCCCACATTTGTGAGTTGTATATGGCGAGTTCAAAGTAAACTCGGTAAACACTCAACTAGGAAACCTCAATGTTGCTGCGAGACGCGCACAAATGCTATTACAATTGCTTTCGTGTCTCCTTGCTGTTCGAAACACTGGCTAACAATCATACACATGAAATCATAGTCATGCGCAATTTTAAATGATAGGCTGCTTTTGTTACCATGGGACACCATTTGACTTTAATTGAACTCTAACATTCTACACATGAATAAAAACTTATTAACCTTTTCAAAATAAATTGCTATTGTATATCTTTCTTTAATATATATATATATGCATGCATGTGAGTAGGGTGATGCCGTGGTCGAGGGATATTCTCTGAAGAATGTTATACATGCAAAAAAAATATGTTTTTTTTTAGTATACGAATGTATGGTCCGTAGTGCCGCGTTTAGGCTGAGACATGAACAGAACAGAAAACGAGATATGAATAGAAAAATATTGTTTATTTACAACATCATTACAAAGTAGTTTTTTAATAAAATATAATATTAAATGCTCAAAATTTCAACCATGCTTGATAGCGTCGAAGGAGTGATTGACGAGTCTCGCAAATAACAATACAGTTGCAAAAACAATAATTGGATATAATATGAAATATAAATTGTATTTATATGTATGGTAATTTAATTTTGTTTTCTTAACTTTTATACAAATTCATTATTTTCTAAGAGTTACATTCAAAATTCAGAAATATATATATTTTGACCAGGGTAAAATTTTAAGATTAATTTCGTAAGTTACATCAAATAAGTTTGAATTAGATTATTAAACAGAGGATTATTAATTCTGCAACAAACTTTAATTATACAAGTATCAATAAAGTTTAAGTGATTAATTCATATTATTAAATTGATCAAATTAATTATATTATAAGCTTATATTTTTCATGTCAATAGTTGTTTATTTATCATGAAGTCTTGAGTTCGGTTAGAAAAATCAAGAAGAATAATAGTTAGCAATTTACTATTCTTTATAAATAATTCTTAAATTTTAAAAATGTTTACCCTGAACTGGAAATAAAAATAGATAAAAAAAATTTGGTTTTCCGAAAAAGTGGATTGAATTGAGGACTCAATGGGAGTTTACGATTCGAAATCATTATGTGCCTAAGAAAGAATTATTGTTTTTTCCCAAATAACAGGGGGCAGCATGGCACTTTCGTAATACACCATTAATAGAGTTGTACATGCTATATATTTGTGGTTGTTGTTCAAATAATATCAGGAGAAATATCCTCGAATTGGAAAATAACAGCAACATAATGTTAATACAAGTTTCAATGCTATTTCGTGCAAATAAAGTATTTGCATTAATTTATCCATTTATTATTTGCAGTATGATCCATTACGTATTTACCGAGAAAATTAATAAACTTTTAATATTTTATTAATTGTAATATTTAAAGTATAAAATGTATCAATATTTTTTCTGAGATATTAACAATTTTTTTTTAATAATAGAAAGATATATCTAAATACGGAAAGCCAAACATCTGATTCATTTTCTTCAGAAGTAACGTTACAATGTCACACAAAGTTCAGCAATGAGAAGGCAGGATGAAATAAAGAATGAGTTCGAATACCCCCTTTTCTATTAATAAGAGTCATTCAATTGTCTTTGAATTTATTTAGCGAATACGGTATATGTGTTTATACGCCAAGAGCCCTTCCAAATCAAATCAAAGTATCGAAATACAAATGAAAGAAATAATTTAAGATATGTTGGGAGTCGAATTCCTATGCTGGTCTATAAATAATTCTTAAACATGGTAATTTAATTTATTTCCGAATCTCTTCATATGTCTCTATTTAAACTTAAATAAAACATTTATAAATGACTTAAGTTTTAATTCGTTGGGATTTTCCAAGAGGGAATTCTTTTATTATTATTTAACTCAACCGAAATTTGTAATGAATTCTCATATACTTCATAATTGGGTATTAGGCAGAAATTACTTTTGTGCTTTTTTAACTAAATAGTTAGAGTAATTTTAATAAATTAAAAATTACTGAGGTTATTCCTCTCGAGCAAAATTTGTGATTATTACTCAAATTAGTTTATACATATAGGTTTTTTTATATTGTAATTTCCTATTAACCAAAAAATAATCAGTGGTTTTTATACATTGATGGAGGGATTGCAATAAATTAAAAGCACTGTTTTTTTGCTACTAGATAATTATTTATTGCAAGCAAAAATTTTTAGTTATTATTCAAATTAGCTCATCAACGTGTGTTTTTTACTTTATAATTGCCTATTAAACAGAAAATATTCTTTCTCTTTTATAATTAATTGGAGAAATTTCCATAAATTGAAATGTTTGGGTCTGAAAGCTATTTTTTATTATAAGCAAAATTTTTAATTATTACTCTCTCTATAATCTATTCTCTCTTTAAATATTATACTCTCTCTTTATATATATACATAAAGAGAGAGTATAATATTCAAAGAGAGGACTTTTTATTTTTTTATTTATATATATATTGAAATTTCATAGCTAATTATGTTTTTAACTAACGTCATCGATCCATCAGAAATGACATTGTGTATATTATCGTGAGGGTACGTATACCTTGATAAAGTCATTCTCAAGATGTAATAATTAATTTCATTTGAGTTTTTCTGCTCAATTTTCTTTTAAGATTTAATAATTTCTTTTGAGCTTAACTTATTACCTAAACGACTTACACATACTCTGTTATTGTATATTTTATTTAATATTTAAGTTGCTTTTTGATCCACTGCTACAAAATATTCTTCCTTTCAACCATTCCGTTCAGTTCTAACCATTCACCCTTATGTTGGAACTTGTGTTCGTCTAGAGATTTTCAGTTCCATTGCTGCAGCTTATTTGCACTTCGAATCTTGAATCACTTTTTTTCCGAGATACAATAAAAAACATTGCAGGGGTTTTAAATAGTGAATGTAATCATAATTTTTTTATTGTGTTAGGCTAAAAAAAATGCTAGTATGCCTTTTAACATGGCTTATGTTAAACCCAAGAAACTAGAACTTATTTTCGAACAAACTACAACTCAAATCCAGTCGATACTTAACTGACCAAATCATCATGGGATAAATCTTTACAATTGTAATATATTGGATGAATAGTTGATAGAATATTTGCCTGGATAAAAACAAATATTTAGGTAGAATCGTGTCAACATTCACTAAAAGAGATAGCACTGTCTGTGACTTTTTTTATCCATTAACATTATCGTAATAACCAGCAGATGTTAACTAATTTCGTGATGGATTAATATAATCCATCACGAAATAAGTTCCCATACATAATTATTTCCAATTAACTTACTAAAATAGTCCCCCCTTCCTGTGGAATGCATTGTGCGTTCAAAAATCCAGTTAAGTATACATGTGTCTGAAGTATCAGTGGTGTGTTTGCGTTTGTATGTCGTCGCTTTATACTGCTAAACTCTAAAAATATCTAAACGAAACATAACAAAAATGAATACCCGAAAACTATAACATGCCAATATGATTAAAAATTAATATTCCAATGAAAAGCATAGAAACTAAAAAAGATGAATAGATAAACAACTCTCATTTTGCTAGATACTTTCTCGTTTAAATCACCTGAAACATTAATGGCCAGGCACCTTCCAGTAAGAAGAGAATATTTATCCTCCAAGAGATGGCAATTTCTCTAAATGTTATGAATCGATACGAATGATAATTCTATTTATTGTATATAATACTATCTGTGGGTATTGTATTTAAAATCTTTGTGTATTTATTTAAAATATAGCTAGATTACCGTTAATCCAAGAGTATATTCAAAGAGTAATTAATAATATAAATCAGACAAATTTAAAAATATATTACTTAAAGAATGATAAAAAAAAACACTGCGGATTATAGAAATGAAATCCTCCAAATATGAAAAGGAATATTATGCTAAAGAGTTGTCTGTATGGTAGGTTAGTAATAATATATTTTAAACGAAATTTAGTTTTTAGGTAGTTTCTCTTAGTTGACAGGATCTTATTCCAAATTTACTAATTTTCATACCTTTGAGGTGACTGACTCTTTCTCTAATTGTAACTTCCCGTATTCGTATTGATTTCAGACACCTGGTAAGCTTTCTTAATTGACATTTCTCCAATTCTACATTAGGTCATGGCATTTATATTGTGAGTAGTCAGGTCGACGTTTAATTGTCTAGCCTCTTTTGTCAATTTAGCAGACGTCCTTTCCAGTGATTTGTTCTGGCATCATTTGAAAGTTACTTGTCATTTCCATCTAATTAATTTTACCCAATTGTCAATAGATTTCAAAATAAGTAGAGTACAAGGCACCATATCTCTCCCATGGAATCATAATAAATGATTAACAGACTAGAACTGTAACGACATCAAGAAAATGATATATGTTCAAAATCTCTTGCAGTGTTTTACTTGGATTAGGGTTGCAATGGGTAAACTTATGTGCATTCTATTTGAAATTTTCTTCATGTCATATTCTACTTGCTTGTGGGATAGTGGGGATATTCAAAGGAGGTCAGGTTTGATCCGTTTAGAACTTCGTTGCAGTTATTGCTTTCAGAAACAAAGATATTGGGTGGGGATTGTATAAACATGAAAATAAACATGTGATTGTATAAACATTGTCGAAACGTCTGGCATCGATATTCAGATATCTGGTTGAATTTTGTGGTCAATGTAGGACAATTACCCCTAAAAGTCTCTCCCAGAAGGTAATACCCTCTCCTCACCGCCTCTGGTTGTCTATTCACATGCATGCCTAAGGGAAGAACGAGGCCTACCAATGTTCAATAATAATAATAAATAATTAAACTCTACAAAAGCTTTGGATTTAATTTTTTCTGGTTATGCCTCATTATGATATAAAGATTTATTAAGTTATTAAGTTAATGTCCTTATTAGTTATTACGTCCCATTTTTTAATGTTAAGGAATTATTTTTATGTTATATGTCATTAAATAGGAATTTGAGAATGGGTAAAAATAATAACGATTTTGTTTTTTTATAATCCTTAATAAACAAATAATGAACTATATTTAAAAGCTGTTTATTTGGGATTTAATGATAATTTTCTGAATTGGCGGTAATTTGTCTATAGCGTAAAAGAGCATGCAAGATGTTGGATAAGTGATAATAATTATAAATTAATATTATTACATAATCGATATAAAAACTTAGAGATAATTAATGTATTTTTTTGTTATTTTTAAGTTGTGCAATAACTTAGTTACTTTTTACAAGCGGATTATCATCTAAATATTTATTAACATCTTATTAAATTTTATTATTAACAATTATTTAAATTTTATTATTAACAATTAATTAAAATATATTTATATGATGTTTTTAAATAAAATTACATTTATATTTTTGAAGAAGAATTTAATGGAGATTAATTTTGCATAATAATCTTCTAAATATTCAATGTGATATTTAATCCAAAGACTTTTTCTAGTTTACAATTTTAAAGTAGAAATGGGGTAATACTGAAAGTAATTACATAGACCTATTATCTGATTTACGCATATTATTTTCATCATTAAATACCTAAGTACGAATTAAAACTTTGCATACAATGAACGTTTACACCATTTTCAAAATTTAATGAAACAAGTAATTTTATTCTCGGATCTTTCATTACACAAGAAAAAACATCGGTTTGCAATGTACTTATTCAACACAATTTTCATCAGAAACCTCATCATATTAAGGCCTAGCGATAATTAGATTTTCAGTTAATTTGTGTAATTACATCTAAGGAAAGAATATTATTTTTTAGTTTGAAGGTTTGATAGCAATTTGGTTTCGTTTCAAAGAGAAAGTTTCGAATAATTTCGCCTGCACTAATTATTCGAAATCGATCTCCTTCTTAAATTAGTATGGAAAATGCAAACTTTGTTCTTCTGTGCTTTTGAAGGCAACGACACTTCTTTTTCCAGTTACATTTCTGGGTAAGGTTTATTTTAACAAAATAATAATTATTTTCAGTTTCTGTACATTTTTCTTAATTATTTTAAAGTGAATGTAAACATTTAATCATATAATCAACAATACATTAAAGTAAAAATTTATATCAAATGTTTATTCTTCAAACGTTATTTAGAAAGTTTGAAAAGTGACACAAACTTTTAAAAATATATTTGTATCAAGTTTAATTTATGTACGTCATTTTATTTTGGAAACACAATTATAGCCGTTTTAAAATATTTAACTAAGAAAAGAAAAAATACATTACAAAATGCTTATCCAAAATAAATAATCTACATTATAATTTATAAAAATATTGTTTATCTTCATCCAGCAACTAAAAAATATTCATATGTACTGTTATGTCGTCTATAATTTTAAAAGATTAATAATGTAATATATATTGTTATTAATAATAATTTTTAGAATATGTTATATTATTATTGCAATAATAATATTTCCTTCTGAAACATTTGTATATGAGTCTGTGTGAATAGAATAAGTTTGTTTATATCATAAATTTGATTTTAATTTTTTAATGACTAATAACGTAGTTTCGCTTATATCTTTTGTAAAAGCTACAAACAAATAATTAAAGCAATAATTAATCTTATTTGGATTATCTTGCTGAATTTATGCTGCTAAGACAATTTCAAACCATTTAAATATATACGCTATATTTAATTCACGCGATAATTTTTGCCAAAAAAATGTAATATTCATTTATATAGACTCAAGAGCCAAAACATTATGACCAACCCTACATTTTGTAATGAACTCGCCTGGATGACGTGAAAGGCACGTGATCAGGTGGAAGTGGTATTTAACTGCTGCTGGAGAGTCTGAAGAATCATTATTTCACTTACTTCTGTGTGTGATGGGAAAGGCTGCCGATCTAAGCGACTTTGATAGAGGGCAGATTGTAATGGCTCGAAGGCTCGGAACAAGTATTTCCGAAACTGCACGACTCGTGGGTTGTTCGCGATCTACAGTTGTTAGTAGTTACGCAAAGTGGATGAATGAGGGTGAAACCAGCAGTAGACGACATGGTGTTGGACGTCCACACGCTATCAAAGGAAAAGGTCGTCGGAGACTGTCTCACATGGTGAAGCAAAACCGGAGCCAGACGGTGGCTCAGCTGACAGCCCAATACATTGCAGGGCGAAGTAGAATAGTATCGGAGCACACTGTTCAGCGGACACTGTTGGATATGGGGCTAAGCAGCAAACGCTCCACTCGTGTGCCTTTGCTGACCGAGCGTCATCGCCAACTGCGCCTGCGCTGGGCCCGGGAACATCGTGGCTGGTCCATGGATCAGTGGGAGACAGTTGTCCGGTCAGATGAATCACGGTTTGTCATTCATCACGTCGATGGCCGTCCAGGAGAACAGTTGCTCCCTCAATGTACAGTAGGCCTACACAGGCCGGTGGTATTATGCTTTGGGGGACGTTCTCTTGGGCGTCTCTGGGACCCGTGGTTGTGGTAGAGCAGACCATGAATGCTACAGGGTATCTGAACATCATTGCGGACCAGTTGCACACTTAGATGGCCTCTGTTTTTCCAGCTGGAAATGGAATGTTTCCAACAGGACAACGCCCATTGTCACAAATCTAAAATTGTGTTGGAGTGGTTCCAGGAACATGATGCTGAATTCCAGTTAATGTCCTGGCCGCTTAACTCACCGGATCTCAATCCGATAGAACACATTTGAGATGTCCTGGGACGGCAGCTCAGAGTTCAAAGACCCCCAATTCACAATATCTCGGATTCGCGTGACCGTTGCTTAAACATCTGGTACAATCTGACTCCGGCCATCTATCAAGGACTTGTGGCATCCATGCCAATTCGGGTTGAAGCTGTGTTGCGCGCCAAAGGTGGGCCTACTCGTTATTAAGGTTTTGGCTCTTGAGTGTATAGTACATATTTCAAACTCTCAAGCAGTATTCATGTAGAATTTAATGAAGTTTTCACAATCTGTTAAGCTGTTAATTACTATAATCAGTAAGATAATATTTAAGAAAAGTTCAAACTGTAAATGCACATTCATATACAAAACCGTATATAATTATTAATTATATTACATTATTGATATTGTCAGATATATTGAGAAATATTTTGCTGCAAAATAAATACCACGGAAAATATCAGGTATATGGAAAGCATGGAAGAGTAAAGGGACTTCATGTCCTATATTGCACCACCCAAAAAGGAGCCCAACGAGGGAATGTCAATTTCTATGATAGAGCTAGGAAGGTCCTATACAGTTTGAGCTACACCCCCACTTATACCACTTACACCCTAAGGAAAGGATACCTAGGAAGTGACCTATCTCTTGAACTTTAAGCAGTTTCAGCTCCGTAAGTTGATAACTGTCAGCTGATTAATACACTTGGAAATGAAGTATCTCTCGTCTACTTTAAGCGTGGGCCAAAGATATACATTGCGAGAGACTAAAAGTACTTAAAGTACTTACTAAAAGTAAAGTACTTCTAGACATAATTGCCATAACTCTCTTTCCTTTCTCTTCTTACATGATGGTCAAAATACTGACATTGTTAATCAAATTAAAACAGAATAATGAAGTAAATGTAAATAAAAATAATTAACATATCAATATTTATAATTTAAATATGTGAGAAAACATAAAACAATATACAAAATACATGAAGATAATGAGATCTCGACAAGCTATTATGAAAATATTGAGATCTGTATTCTCGGAAATGTAAAAGAAAATCAAGAACAATTAAAAAATTAAAGCAAAGATCATTGGGTACTCTAAAAATGTGATGCATATATACATAAAAAAATTTTACCTCTTGAGAGGTTGTCCCTTACAAATAAAATAATGTATGTCTAAGAAAACTTCAAAAAAAATTGTAATAATCCTTAAAACTTTAAATTTTATACTTTACAAATTCTCTATTTTTCTCTCATAAAACTTTTATGTCTTGTTTTAAGCACGCTTATATTTACTACAACACAATCTAGGATTATAAAACCCAAATGAGAGTGAAGAAAAATACGTGTCATCACACTAGTACATTTAAAATACATTATTCATGATGTGTACCATTATAAGAAGTTATTCCTTCAGGGTTCTTCAACAAGAATCTTGTGTTTTCTCCTGAGAATACGTACGAGTGAGAAAACAGATTTAATGTTCTTATTTAAAAACCACTTTATAAATACACACGCTTCTCAAAAATATTATGTGAGCTTTGTAAAACTCCTTCAGAAATTGTTATTACCACGATTTATTTTCAGTTTTTGGTGTTAAACTTTTCATGTAGTTATTTGAAATGATTGAAAATGTAATGAATTTTTGAGAAACTTATTAATATGCCGATACGTATTTTTTGTCTTTAGGTCGTTTATCTTTTTATAGTTCTATAGGGGTTTAAATCTCCTCTTATTTTTTAATTATTTTTTTGGAAGAATAAAGTTTTTTTTTTTGCGTTAAACCAACAGAAAGCTCATTTTCTTTAAATATATTTTATTTTTCTCTTCACGTACACATTTTTACTTTGAATCCCAGAATATCTTTCTTCTTCGAATATCTTTTGAATAAAAAAAATTTACTTGATATATGATTGCCCAAAATCCTTACGCTTGTGTTTACTGGAAACTACATAATAATAATTATACCATAATTGTGCCTAAATAATAATATTTATACCATTGTCAGAATTATTTAAATATATTTCAAAAGATTAGAAATCAGTGTTTGAGATAAAATGAAACTAATACGTATACGAGTAAGAAAAATAACTCGACTCTACTAAAATATGTCAGTCAAAATCTCAGACATACTTTTATTTTTTGTATCGGAAAAATTCAGTACCATTCAATAGTTCTTTGAAGTCAATATGCTTTACGTCAGTAACGTTTCAATGCTAATTAAATGTCTTTGCGCAAATCATCGCTCCACGCAAGCAGAAAATCATGTCTATGAATGGATTGCAAATGCAAGGGCAACTCATCAGGTTGCCATAGCAACAAACACTGCCATCACTCTTTCTCGAATACTTCTCCGATATCAATAGGAACACATTTGATTAAAGAGACTGCTGATTTTAGAGAAGAGGCTGAAAAAAAAGCATTTGGATGCCTAATTTAAATATATTATCCATCTCATTTCAATATTTGAGATCTGAAAAGCCATTTCGATAAGATTGGGGTGTGTATTTGAGTTTTCCGACATGACTTTCAGTTATGAATTCGAGAATTTTGATATATGGTGTTGAATATGTTGTTTTGCAGATTACGAAATTTTAAATTATAAAATTTTATGTATTTCATTAAGAAATTAGCATAATTTTAAAATACTATTTTTATGATGAAACATTTGAAATTCTTGAGTTTTATGTTGTTGTAATTCTGTAAAATTTGTTCTTGAGTGAGAAAATCTTCTTCTGATTTATCAGATTCAAAAATACAAAAAAATATTTTGTTATTCTAGCATTCAATGATAATGTTCCTGAACTCAATAGAATTTTAATTCCCGGATTTTTAATCACTCCTTTTTATGAAAATGTCCACAAATTTAACAAAATGTTAACATCGTTAAAAAAATTCATAAATTTCAAAGGAAACTGACATAGAGTTACCATCATTCTATCAGCGGACTACTTGAGCGGATGTTTTTAGATTTTCTGTGCATATAATACGTGAATTTGTTTTTTTTAAAGGATTTCAGTACTTTCTATACTTAAAAAATGATAACATATGATGAAATTTTAATGCATCGAAAAGAAATAGAAAAAGAAAGTGATGATTTTTAATACATCTTTCCAGAAAAAGTACCATATTTAGACATGCATATCAGTCAATTCGCTCTGAAACCCTTATGGCACGAGTTTATTTCGTTTCCTCCAAGGTGAAGCAAATTGCCCTAGTTATTCAGATAATAACTTAAAGATGTTGCAGAACCTTTGATAAGCTTAGTTTAAATTCACTGCTCAGCCCCGTAAGCCAAATGCAAATTTTCTAATTCCATGTTCGTATGATCAGCCCTCCTATTACAGTTGTATCATAGTGAAAAATGAGGTAGTATCTCTGAAAGAACACTTGAAACTCTCGCTCCTACGCAACGCTATCTACTATGTTTGAAAGCATTTAAGAACCACCATGACCACATGAATTTGGATCGTTAGTTGTACCTCATCTCTTTTTGAAATATGTAAAACTGGTGCTCGGATAACCTATATGTATGATTAATTTTATTCTATGATATATATGCCACCTACACTCAAGAACCAAAACATTATGACCACCTGCCAATAACGAGTTGGCCCACCTTTGGCGCCCACACAGATTCAACCCGCCTTGGCATGGATTAATACCACACTTCATACCAGTTAAATACCACTTCCACCTGATCACGTGCCTTCCACGTCATCCAGGCGAGCTCATTGCAAAATGTAGGGGTGCTCATAAAGTTTTGGCTCTTGATTTTATATACCTATGTACATATGCAATCTGGTTAATTTTGTTGTAGGTATATATGCCAACCTATGTACTTATGTAACCTATATGGTTAATTTTATTGTGTATATCATCATGATTGTCGCAACAGCCCCATGGTGGGCCAAGGCCGTCTGCCCGCTGGCAGATTTCGAAACAGCCAGCCCTACTCTCGACAGTCATTTTATACTGTTATCTACAGTTTAAAATGGATTCCGAACCACTACAAATTCCATGTCACCGACGAGACTCGAACTCGAAATCTGTGGTACCGAGACCAGAGTGCTAGTCACTCGGTCATTCAGGCGCGTATGGTATATATATATACCGACCTATATTCCTATGTAACCTATATTCCTTGATATAAAGTATATTAAACAATAAAATAATATGTAATGTAAATAATATGTACTTAATTAACATATATAGTTAATTTTATTATATGGTTACCTATAATGTATATTAATTTTATTATCGGTATATATTACCGAGTAAGCAGAATAATAATAATAAAAAGCCTCTGAACACAAGAACGTCCACTCGAATTACAATAGCATAATATTTAATACACTCATGTCCATAAATTAAGGATAATGAAGTTCAGGCAAAGAAAGAGACAGAAGCAAAACAAATTTGACTTATTTGTAAAGTCTATCTATTAAACAAAAGGTAAAGAGCAAAAAAGATGCTATATGTTTGACATAATTAATAAAAATTGAGATTTTTACTCCCTGGAGCAAATTTCAAAAAAGAACCTATTTACAAAAAACAGTATAACATGGTTAGTATGATGATTAATATGAAGTATGTCTCCCGGACGATGCAATACAGGCCTTACAACGCCTAGGCACGCTGAGTATTAAATTATTAATCTGATCTTGGGGAATATTACACCACTCATCAAGCAATGCCCTCCGAAGTTCCGGTTGACAGGTGGGAGGGGGTTGACGGGCTGCAATTCGTCGGCCAAGCATATCCCACACATGCTCTATTGGATTCAAGTCCGGTGAGTATGCTGGCCAATCCATACGGGTGATATCCTCCAATCGAAGGCATTCGTCTACAATGTTTGCACGGTGAGGACGGGCGTTGTCATCCATAAACAGAAATTCAGCACCCGTGGCGTCCCGAAACAAACGTACATGTTGTTCCAGAATGACATCCCGATAGATGTGACCTGTCATCGTTACACTCTGAACATGCAGGTCAGTTCTGGAACCAAGAATAATTCCTCCCCAAACGAGCCATCCTACACCACCGTAACGGTGTTGTTCAATGGTGTTCTCTTGGTGGTAACGGGTAACTGGCGCTCTCCATATGAAAGTCCGGCGAGAATCAGACTGCAAACTAAACTTGGACTCGTCGGAAAACATCACACAAGACCACTGTTGCGGTGTCCACAATGTATGCTCTCTACTCCAGGTTAATCGCAGGTGACAGTGAGTTGCGGTAAGTGGAACACATCTGACAGGCCTACGAGCATATAGACCAATGTGCCCTAAGCGTCTGTACACGGTTTGCCTTGAAACTGTCGTACCGGTAGCTGAAGAGAGCTGAAGAGACAGGTCTGATGTTGTGCTCCGTCTGTTTCTTTTGGCAGTAACTGCTAAATACCGGTCCTCATTCGGCGTCTTAACTCGGGGGCGACCTGTGCTGTAACATTTACTCATATTACCATCATCTTGGAATCGTTGCCAAAGCCTGGAGATGACACTCTGGGCGATTCCAAGTTCCTCGAATACTTCCAGCTGGGTACGTCCACATTCCAGTCGTCCGATAATTCTACCACGTAAAAAATCATCCAAATGGTTCCTTTGTGTCATAATTATGCGGTTATTGCACTGAAAGACTTTTAAAGCGCTTGTGAACAATTTTACTTCTTTGCCATCATTCCTTATATACCCCTCTCTCACACTCTCGTCATTGTGACGTACTATCCGCGCCATCTGGTGGTTTCCTGTAATTTGTATATTCTTCTTCAAGATGTGTGTGATAATTCTACAGGAGAAATTTTTATTTTAGAGTTCAATTTCTGTGGGATTCTGAATTATCCTTAATTTATGGACATGAGTGTAAATTTCCTATGATTATATGACTGTAATTCCAACTTTCTTGTTATTTTCTCCTAACGAATAATTCGTTCCTGGTGTTTATTCAAATATAATGACATAGACACTCAATAAGGTAGTTTCAAATATTACTTTATTAAAAAATATTCAATTTACAGCTTAGCAAAACACAATAATATAACTTTTTTTTATGTAACTTTTATTATAGTACAACATATATCTAGCATGTAAAATTTATAGTTAAAAAAATATATATATCAGCTTTCTGTAGTCTTACATGAATGAAATCAGTGCACCAAAAAATAAAGTAGTCTCTTTCAAATGCTATGATTGCTTGAAGCTCTCACTTCAAAGAAAATGTCCGCCAACAAATTGATCAGCATGCAAGAAGTTTTGCATTTGTTCCTCTGAATTTAATGTCAAGATTTTTCAAAGAAAATGAAACATTTGCAATTATTTGAAGTCTATATCTTCACAAGCAGATCGAAATATGTGTTTTGCTTTTCTATGCCTATACATATTGTAATTTTATTTGGTTTGTAATGTTGAAGAATCAATGTTTGAAAAATATTATAAAGAATATAATAAACATACCGATTTCAATTTTGTTTTGTTGTTATTGGTGAGTCTAAAATATTATTGCACTATAATTTTAATTATCTTCAATTAATATTAAAATTTTCTACATTTTAAAATTAATTACTTATTTATTTTATTATTTATTTTAATTAAGGATCATAAAGGAAACACAATTATGTAAACAAAGGTAATTTATTTCAAATTTATTCCCTAAAGATTTATTCGTATTGTTTTATTTGCTATTGTTAGATTACAAAAATCAAATGAAACTTTATTAAAACAATATTAATAGAAAACTTCGTTCTCATAAATCAGCATATAAATAAGCAGAACTCTTTTAAAACACATTGACATCACAATAAAAAAATATTTTTTCAATTTTTTTTATTTATTGTATTATATATTATTTTTTTTTCAGGCAGTCCATCTAATGTCAACAGTACATTCTTGTAGCGCCATCTAGTGTCAGATTCGTCATTTTTTTATTTCCATAAATAGCACAGATCACATTTCAGAATGTTACATAGGTTTGGTGAAAGCCATTAACATTCGATAGCAAAATGCATATCCACAATAATATATATTTAAAATAATTAAATTTTGTTACACAAGCACATAAATTCCAACATTTTCTTTGTTAAAATAACAATGCATGATAACATAAAAGTAGTTTTTTTTTAAAAAAGTGTTATTCATAAAGCAGCTTAAATATGCATGCAGCTTTAGATGTACATATGTATATCTTCATATCTATGTACATATTATGTATGCAGTTAATATTATGTAACTTTTTCTTCTCTTCTAATTAGCAAAGCATTCATAAAATACAACATTAATTTTTAATTTCATAAAATAATTAAAAGGTACATAAAATGTTATAATATTTATTTACTAATTTTGAAGAATGAATAAATTTACTTATTTTATATATAATTTATTTAATTATTTTAGTAAACAATTTTTTAATTTAATTTTAGTAATATGTTTAATTTTAAATTTCTTTATCAATAACTAAATTTAAAAACTTGTAAAATCCCTAACATTCTCTAAATTTTTTAAATATTTTATTAAATTCCCTAGTTTTCTATCCCTTAAAATAAATTTGAATCTGATAACTAATGTATTAAATACATTTACAAATATTTAATAATATGTATAACAAGAGAATATATATTTTTTCTTCCCGGAGGAGATGAGGTTATGAAAGTAACCCAGGAAACTTTCCACCAGGCAGCCTGACTATTGCTGAGAGACGTTTTACACCCAATCTTTATTTATAAAAACCGTCATTGCAACTCACGCCACCTGCGAAATTGAACCTGAACTCTCTTACAAGCTAGCTTTGTATCTTACCACAAGGCCACGAGTCGAGAAACATGAGCACATTCCTTCAAACAAAATGTTTATTATATTTATTTTTTATCATTTAAATCAACAAAATAAATTAAAATCGGATAACTAATATATTTAATATATTTTCGATACTCTTATGGTAATATATAATTTGAGAATATTCGTCCAAAAATTAATTATATTGAATAAGAGGAATATATTTTTCTCGTTCCAGCTCATATTTTTCAGCATTTTTTTTTTTTATAATGAAAGATTCGTAAAAGTAAACTAGTTGGAGAAGTCTACTGACAAAGAATGACATAGATTCTAATCTTAACGTTTGGCATATAAATTTCACTTAAAAATGCATAGATACTCTACTCTCTCTCTTCTTATGTGACAGAACAAGTTTTTCTTTAAATTTCCGGGGGAGGTAAACACAAGTTGTGATAACAAGTTTTGTCAAAGACAGAGATGGTGTGACAGTTTCATATACCGGAAGTCATCTATCATATCGGTTAAATACTATTTATTTACACAATATTGCTTAAAAATAAATAAAAGTCAAATTTGTGTTGCTTGGAAAAACATCCCATCGAAAAAAAGGCTTTTTTTTTTTTTAAAATAAAGCATTTTCAAAAATTTATTTTATGGTAAAGCAAAAATAGTTAAATTATAACTACATTAGAGAAATCTAAATAAATGTATGGATACGCAATTCAATTGTTACTGTGGCATAAGCAATTTGTTAATGTACGTAAACGTATTTTCTGCACGATCTTTTTCTTTAAATTTTCAAACTTTCTTCTATATAACAAGCATAATCAGTACTTGTTATCCTTTTTCTGGAAATCATAATTGACTTTCCTAGCGTTTTAGATAGACAAACTGTACATACTGAAATAGTTTTTAATCTTTACAAAACCGTGAATAGACTTGTGACTTTAGAGATATTATTATTGACTTTAGAGATTATAGACTTTAGAGATAAGAGTATATATATATATACGCCTACTATAACTGTTACTAATATATATATAAAATTCCTGTTCAGCAATAAATGTATATAACACATTTAATATTAAAGTATTGTGAATCTGATACTAATTTTCGGAACAAAATTCAATATCAAATATACATCTTATATATATTAAAAATAGAATAAATATATAAATACACCGACAAGAATGCGTTAATGACGTTATTCAAAAAAACTAAATAACTTACTATTTACATGCTAAAAAATAAAATCGCTCGACTTAATTTATTTTTATGTTAATAAATCCTTTTATTCAAAATATCTATAACATTTCCATGTTCATGTTATACCTTTCTCAGAAACTGGTAAGCAAATGCGGTCTGTATAGATCGATTTTCTGCTGCAAAAGTGCCCTGAAGGGTTTTCAAGACAAAGAGTTAATCCTTTTACACTTTTCTCAGAATCCCTTTTCTCTCGGTGCTTCTTTCTCTTAAGAGAAATGGGATTCTGTTCTGCATTGAAAAGAGAACTTCACTCGTTAAGGGAGGAAAAGCAACCATTTGATTCATTTATGTATGTCACGGAAAATCCCACGATGGTGGGTAATGGAAGCCAAAGATAACTGATTTACATTGGAATTTCAATCAAAACATTCCCTCTATATATAGCTATTGATAAAGAACGTTTACAAAAGCTGCCACAAACATCATTAAATCTCTTCGTTTCTGAAAGCTGTGACTGTAACGTATACTATCAGCTGAGAATCTGTTCTTCAAATTGTGTCATGCTACCTTGACCAAAAATACTCTACCGAAAGTGAAACAAATCACAATAACTATGTAAATTCAAATAAATAATTCAACAAATTTTAGTGTACTGTACATTGAATAGTATAATTCCTCTAATCATGGTTTTTTAACAAGAAATCAGCGAGATTCGATCTGGAGATTATTGAATTTGGATACGAAAATCTTTATTTACGGTATCATTATATTAAAATTCTTCATACAAATGTAATCCTGCGTCTACTCAATGAATTATTCATCATTGAATAGACAATGAAGTATATTGACATTGATTAATGTTCTTCCATTGGGATTGAGAAGGAGAATAGAAAGTTTCCATCGATGGCACCGTTTAGATTGATGTAAAGAAGACTGGGTGTCGCATCAAAAGGGTCGTTTCAGTGTCACAAACGTTTCTCTTTGTCAACTGATATGGAAAGAGATACGTGGTTTTTATCCCACAATCAGGAAATGAGACCTTAAATATGCACTCTTGAGATGAGATTCGTTTCAGAAAGCATTATGATGAACGATCGGAATGAGCTCTAAATTTCCAGCTGAGGCACTCTTACTGGAGATTAGTATTGTCAAAAAGTCATCCTGCCCCATGGACTTCTGCTCGGAAGTGCCACGGATGTAAAATGCATTTAATGAAGGATACATCAGACCACATTAGACTCTTACAATTGGGAGCTTCTAAAAGTAAAAGTATCACTAAAAATCCATCAGCCAGTATTCTTCCCTGACTTAAATACCATAGAGCAAAAATGGGATTATTTGAAAAAACGCCTTTCGACCCGTTTATTTCCACCAACAAAAACCCCACAACTCAAATCAATATTCTTTGGGTTTAATTGGCATTGTCGCCTCACCGATTGTTGGAAATTCTGGTGCTGAGTATGGAGAGATGGAACAAAACAATCACTGAAATTAAACGAGATCTTGTCCGTTATTAAGAGACATCTTTTTGCTGTAATTTCTATTCTGCTGAAAAGCATTTATATCAAATCTTCATTATTGATCAATTCTGTTTTTGTGGTGTTCCTTATATTTTTTATACCATATATGTTTTCTTCATCGTTGAAGTAAAACTTCTGCTGAATTAGGATTCCCAAACGGTTTCTGTGGAGTTAAGGATAAAAGTAAGAGTCACGGATTAAGTTCCGCACGCCAGCGAAGTTGCCTGAGGTGGTCAATAAAAAATATATTTCAATTTCTTTACAATTTGCATCAAGAGACAGTAGAGTAACACTGACAATTTTTTAATAACAACATTTGGACCATCCTTTATTTTAATTAGTTTATTATATTTAATTAGTTTTATTATTAATACGTATAAGAAAAACATGTATATTTCTGTACACTACATTTTTTTAAAATTATTCTTGGTATCACATATCCTTATGACATTTAATTGTTTTTCTTCATTGCTGTTTTTAATTTCAGCATTTACATTTGTTATTCTGATAAGTTCTCCATTCTATCTTGCATATAAAAAGTATTTCCGGGAAAAAAATAGGTTGAGACCTCTTGCTCTAAATAAACAACATGAACCTGAAATGAATTTTTAATTAAATTTCAATATTTTTTTAACATTTTATATCTTAAATTTCATTTGTAATTTAAAGATAATAATACCAATTTGAATAAGCAAGTACGATACAGTTTTTTAAAGTCAAAAGAAAATTGCAGTTTTTTATGTAATAAAAATACCATATTTACAGATTTTTTTTAATCTTCAAAATAATTGAAAATCATAATAAGTTATAACGAAATGGAAAAAATTTATTTTTTGCTCATAATTTAATTTAGATTTTGATGATTTCAGGTGGAGTAAAAGGTGGAGGTGGAAAGTTCAGGAGGCTCTTCCATTTAAATGAAAAATAAAATTACCTATGACGGATAATGGCTGCTCGTAAAGGTTAACACTAATATCATGAATATTAAACATTTTTTTTACACATTTAGTTAAGAAAATATTTATATGATTATTATAAATGTTAATTGCAACATTAATTTTTTATTCATGTCTTTAACGGTAGTATTTTTTTTTTTTTTTTTTTTTTTTTGAGTTAAATTCTAATTGATATTATTTCGCTTTCTCTCTTCATAATATTCTTATTGCCTTTTTGGTGTTGAACAAAAATTAAAGAGCTTGTAAGAACATTTTCTAAATTTGATCTTCTATGCAATAGAGAATTATAAATAGTGTAAAACTATGCAATGAAAATATTTATATTATGTATTTCCATGTTAATGCAATCTAAGCGTTAAGTGCTATGTTATTGTAATCTAAAAGTTAAGCACAATGTTAATGCAATCTAAGCATCAATTTTTTGCGTGAAAGTCATACAAGAGGAATTGTTTAACATTAAGTGTGTGAATGCACTTTAAAATATGATGGAATAATGAATACCTATAAGAAAAAATTGTAACTGTTCAGAAGGGTGGTCAGAAGTGGTCCTTTAGAAGTTTAAATACATTTGCTACTTTTAAATTATTCGATTACTTTAAGAATCATCTACGATTCATTAATTTAATTTTAATAAACGAATTATCACTTTATTTGTTTACAGTTGTAAATTTTGCACTCTTACCTTAAAATAAAAGTCATGAAATTAGACTTAATTGTTAGAATGTATCTTTCTTTGCTAAATCTGTTTTTATATGTATTTGTTCAGAAAAAAACATACAATGATCTTACCTGCATTAATTACTTTTTTGCCAGTACTGGGTTATAACACCTG
The DNA here is from genome assembly GCA_021605075.1 of Caerostris darwini. NCBI lineage: Eukaryota > Metazoa > Arthropoda > Arachnida > Araneae > Araneidae > Caerostris > Caerostris darwini. Next base: position 28,681 of record BPLQ01002161.1, on the reverse strand, counting down.
ATGAAAAACAAATCCAAGTAATAAACTCAACCAAATTGAATCAAGAAAAGAGAACTCGAAAAAAATTTTTGTGAACTCACCGACAAAGTGAATGATACTTCTAAGGCTTTTACAGATAGGAAATCTCATTTCACGACATTAATTTAATTTTGAAACGCCAAGCGAAAGAAATTATATCGACTTTTATTCATACCACATTAATGGCAAGTCGAGAAACCACCTGGGCACTAATGGAGCTTTCGTGTTAGGGCTCTTTTTTTCTCTGGGGGTATTTAACGAAATAACTCTGTGTGGTATTTCTGTTAAATTGAACACCGCCAAAAGACCTAGATCCATGCACAGCAAAAAACGAACCTGCCGTTTTCTGCGCTTTAATTTCACAAGGTAAGACAATGCGCACTAATTATTGCGGACTTCAGATTCTGACGGAAAAAACAATTCATTACTGGCTGCATCAGGGTTCATTCTTGACGTGTCACCCTCACTTAAAAGGATATTCTTTTCTTAAGAGAGATCGCAATAATAGGTACTAACTAATTCTTGATGAGATAGCAGTTTGTTGTTTTAATTTGAAAGAATAGAATTGAAAAAATACTGATTTAAACTGGATTTTTTATTGCGAAGGGGGAATTTTTTTTTTTTTTTTTTTAAATTCAAAAAGTATATGTAACCATAAAAATTGATTTATAATAAAGCAATTGAATAACTTTTGGAATTGAAATGCCATTTATTGATACATTCGTGAAAAATTTATTCTAGTATTAAAACTTTATTTAATTTACATTATTTTAATACTATATTCTATTATGTAACACTAAATATTAAAGCATCATACTACACAAATTAAATAATCTTATTGTATTCACATTTTTAAATGAATTTTAAAACCCAAAAACCGAAATTCGAAATAATATTTTAAATAATACTAATACTATTAATATTGATATCTAAATAATATTAATATTAATATTTTAAATAATGTTAACATTTTTTAAACATATTTGAAAGTGATGCTTAATTGATTGGCGCAATATAGTTTAATTGCAATGCATTTATAACAAAAAATTATAAAGATGTTTAATATTAATGGTGGTATTAAATTAGGTTTTCACTAAAGGCATTCTGTTTCTGTTTCACATAACACATGTATCAAATTAATAATCCTCATTTATCTAAATAAAATAAATAATTTGAAAGTTTGTTGTTTAAACTTTTATTGCAACATATTGAATGTCTCAATTTCAAGGAAGATTTATTACTATTATCATTAAAATGTTACCAGTCTTGGCCATTTCCTTTTTTGATCCAAATTTTAAATTAGTAATAAAATAAAATAAATTAGTAATAAAATAAATAAAATAGAGAACTTTCCCCTATTCAAAAGAAACAAAATGATGAAACCCAATTTCCCGTCATTTTCCCACTAAAGACGACGCTGTATCGCTGCCTGGCTATTTTTCTGTACAAAATTCTTCAAAAGATATTTGCATATTTTTTGTATTAATATATATATATATATATATGTACGTGTGTATTAAAAGTATGCAAATGCATGGAGGTATAAGGTACCTTACAAAAATTAAGAAATAATAAAGTGCATTCTATAAATTATATATTTTAATATATAATAATAGTTAACAATATAAATACTAATTCCCTTAAAACGTGCAAAATATAATGAAAATAATTTTAATTTTTAATAATAATAAAAACTACACATATTCAGACTCATTAAATTTATATTTATTTTAAAAAAGCAGCATTTCTTTTGAAACGCGCTGCATGACAGGACTTTTTCCCTTCTTTTCAATAAGTACAGATAATCATCAAGAAATCACTAAATTGTTACTGCATATTTTAAACTACAAAACCCTCCAATATATGCTTAAAACTAATTATTAATGGATTTAAATTATTTCATATATAACTGAGCTTTATTGCTTTTATTAAAATAAAAATTACCGTTCTAACATGCTGCGGTATATATAATATTTCATATGAGTAAATTTGCTTTTAAAATATTCTATTTTCATTCAATGTAAGGCATACACAACCAAAGCCATATTTAACCATTTTTTTTCATCGTGTGTTTTTGTGTCCAATCCTTAATTTCCTGCGGTACGGGACGGATATCCCATGAGTAGTGTACTGATGGATAGAGAGAAAGGTACAGCTTCTGTTGTGATGGAGCACCCGTAGGTAGAAGTCTCACTTGGCTCCGTATCGTTGAAGAAGGAGGCTGTGCCTTCCGAGAGCACTTTTAAGGGGAAATTTTAATTATTTGCGTATTTGCGTATCTTATAGGAGAAAAACCGGAACACTCCCACCAGTTAGTCCGATTAACGAGGCAAAATATTAAACATCACATCGCCATCGAATCTCCTCGTTTTTGAAACAATGTCTGCAGCAGAGCCGCTAGAGGATGGAACCTCAGCCCTGATGCTCACCAGAGGAACAGGTTGCTACGAGTCGGGCTTTTTTTCATTTTAATGAAAACGACGCGAGAAAAGTCCCATACAAATCAATGGGAGAATTAAATTACTTTAATGAATTTAATTACTTTAAGTTACAAAATCGAAAAATCCAGTGAAATGTAATACTCCTAATTAACATTAGCTAACCACATGGATTTATTTTTAGTCTCATTAAAAAAAGTGAAATCATGTATTCTAGTAAAAAAATAAAATAAAATATTGGTTCTAAATGTAAAATTAGAAAGTTAAATATCAGTAAATTAAGTTCATTCATCTTAGTTCGGTTTCCTAACAAAGTCTAGAAAAATTACTTTTTTTTTTTTTTTTAATTTGATGCTCCGAAAAATTTATAAAATACTTTCGGCCTTAAAATATGCTATTAAATTCAATGAAAATAAAAGGAACAAATTATATTTATGGAATGTTAATATACAGCGAACTATTAATTTCTGAACATAGAAATCTTAATTCTCCAATTTTATATCTTTTTTGAACATCTTTTTTTCTTAGTAGCTTTTAAAAAAGTGGGTGTTTTATGTCTAACAATGTACTAAATTATTATTTTATTTTTATTACCTCTCCTTCATTTTTTAAGAAGAATACAAAAAGAAATAGAAGGTTTAGAATATACCAAAATAAAAATAAAATTATTTTTGTCTAAAATCATCCTTATAAAAGGATATTAATTAAAAAAATCGTTATTGGCAACTTGTAAGTTTAAAAATAATTTCAGTCACGTGTAATAAAGAAATAGTTCAGTCACTTGTAATAACTATAGTTCAGATACAAACAATTGACTTCAATTTTGTTATTAATAAAAAACACCATCTTATTAGTTCCTTTCATATATACGAAGAAAAATTCCAATGGAAGAAATAATTTGAATCGTTATCTCATTAAATAATCGTTTATTTAAATTTATTATTTGAAACATCGTCTGCTTTTCCGGACGAGAAATAATTATTAAAATTTAAGATTAATCCAAATTTAAGAATTATCCAAAGAATATAATTATTAAAATTAATTATATTCTTTGTAAATAAATTTATGTAAGTTAAAACTTAACTAATAAAATGAATTATACTTTTACTATAACCATTTGTTTGCTTTATTTTTAATACATATTTTAAGTTTTCTAATCTTTCTTATGAAATTCAGATTTTAATTTCATTTCAAATATGACAGTGTTTCTCTTTTATGATTAAATCATATTACAGTAAATTATATTATATATTCAAATTATATATTTTGTAATATACACTGAAGTGACAAAAGTCATGGGATACCTCTTAATATCGTGTCGGCCCTCCTTTCGCCTGGCGAAGTGCAGCAACTCGACGTGGCATGGACTCAACAAGTCGTTGGAAGTCTTCTGCAGGAATATTGAGACATGCTGTCTCGATAGACGTCCATAATTGTGAAAGCGTTGATGGTGCAGGATTTTGGGCACGAATAGACCTCTCGATGATGTCCCATAAATGCTCGATGGGATTCATGTCGGGCGATCTAGGTGGCCAGATCATTCGTTGGAATTGTCCAGAATGTTCTTCAAACCAATCGCGAACAGTTGTGGCCCGGTGACATGGCGCATTGTCATCCATAAAAATCCCATCGTTGTTTGGGTACATGAAGTCCATGAATGGCTGCAAGTGATCTCCAAGTAGCTGAACATAAGCATTTCCAGTCAATGTTCGGTCCAGTCGCACCAGAGGACCAAGTCCATGCCATGAAAAAACAGCCCACACCATTACGGAGCCACCACCAGCTTGAACAGTGCCTTGCTGACAGTTTGGGTCCATGGCTTCGTGGGGTCTGCGCCACACTCGAACCCTACCATCAGCTCTTACCAACTGAAATTGTGACTCATCGGACCAGGCCACGGTTTTCCATTCATCTAGAGACCAATTGATATGCTCACGTGCCCACGAGAGTCGCTGCAAGCGATGTCGTTCTGTCAGTAAAGGCACTCGAGTCGGTCTTCTGCTGGAATAGCCCAAGAAAGCCAAATTTCTCCGCACAGTTCTAACAAACAAGTCCCTTGTACGTCCCACATTGATTTCTGCGGTTATTTGACGCAGTGTTGCTTGTCTGTTAGAATTTACGACTCTTTGCAGACGTCGCCGGTCTTGGTCGTTAAGTGCAGGCGGTCGACCACTGCGCTGTCCATGGTAGGATGTTATGCCTGAAATTTCATACTCTCGACACAGTGGATCTGGGAATGTTGAATTCCCTAACGATTTCCGAAATGGCATGACCCATGCGTCTAGCTCCAACTAACATTCCGCGTTCAAAGTCTGTTAATTCCAGTCCTGCGGTCATCATCACGTCAAAACCTCTTCACATGAATAACTTGAACGGAAATGAAAGCTCTGCGAAAGCACTGCGCATTTATACCTGTTCTACGCGATACTACTGCCATCTGAAAATTTGCATATTGCTATCCCATGACTTTTGTCACTTCAGTGTATATGTAGAGAATAAAGTAATAGAAAAGTAAAGTAAAAGAATATATAAAGAATAAATAAGTCCATAAAAATATTTAGGAAAATATGCTCAGAATTAATTAGAATTTTATGAATTGTTCATATGCATCTTACAAATTTAAACTAAATATAAAACATAAAAGGTAGTATTTATATTTCTTGCAACACTGTACAATATTTATTTAAAAACACAATTTCAGATTCAATACAAGGACATTCAAAATATCAATTAAATATTTGCACGGATTTTAAAGTAATAAAACTGTTTTCTTCAAATTTTTTTATAAAGTCAAAAAATTGTAAATATAGAGTTAAGTAAAATGTTTTCCTCTAAAGGAAATACCATAGAACCAACGGTTGTCATTTCAGTAGTTGTTAGCCTTTCCACTAACGGGTTTTTTGCATACGAAAGTTAAAAATTAGAACTACATGGCTGTGTAATTTGTTCGTTACAAATTTATTATCTTATGCTTAAAAAAAAAAAAAAAAAAAGGTTTGAAAGGAGCTATCACTACAACAGATCAGAATGATTATATTCTATGAGTTCCGTAACAAACTCAGTGAGAAGAAATGCCCCCCAAAAATGTGTGAGAGCTTAAGCATCAATGATGTTTCTTATGATAAATTTGATATGATATGATAAGTTTAAGTCACTCTAAATTTGATTTTGGAAGTTTAAAGCTGAAATTTCGGCATTGAAATGGCAAGCCAACTGAAATAGTATAAAACTTTATTTCTTTCAGTAATCAACTAAATATTTTTATTAGAAATAATTTTAGAAACAATTATTCTGGAAGAAATATTACCATTGAATTTAACATTTTTTTTCCATCCAACTAAAAAAATTAATAAAAATTTCAACGGTCATTTATTATATAAAACTATAAAAATCATCATTCTATTCGTACATATTTGATATCATTCAAATAAAAATGATCTACAAAAAGTTGAAATTTCTTAAAGCTAATTTACCCATCGATTTCTGTATAGAATTCATAATTTAAAACTTTTCTCAAATCTAATTATTCTTTTTTAAGACTTAGTATAATTACTTTTTCTTTTATTTTTATTTATTTGTAATATATATTTATTTATATCTTTGTTGCGATTTCTCTTATATATAAAATCCTTATGTAATGTATGATAGTTAACATTTGTACTTATTTTACAGATCAATTTTCTTAATTTTAATCTTATTCATTAATAACCAATTTTTCTTTTTAAATTGTATTGCTCGAATATGTTTAAACGTAGTGTTTCATGAAAATTGAATTACTCCTAACTCAGTAACTTTCCAAACATTTTAAATGAAGTTCACCTTTAAAGTCCCATAACTAAACACCCTTCCTTTCACACATGATATAATTCCCAGAAAATGATGCTTGATTGAATAAACTCCTCACTAATTTAAGGCACGCGAAATTACTTTCAAAGCGGAGATAAACTCATGCCCGCCTTAAAGCAGAATATCTCTTCTTTCCTCAAAAGAAGAAATAGAAAGATATTTCATACTAAAAAATAAAATAAAGAAGGCAAAAAAAAAAGGGGGGGAAGAAACATCTTTTCAGAATTGCAAATAGAATTTTTCATTCTTGGCACCTTAATGCTCTAGAGTAAGGACCCACCATGCCCCTCGAAACAAATTATATAGCCAACGGGAAAAGTTCAAGGTTGATAAATCTTTCTTTCAAGGACAGGTTTAATCCTTATGATAGACTTATGCTTAGACCTTATGTTTTTCTTGTTTCTCCAACTTTCGACCTTGGAGAGAGGCGAAAAGAACGAACTGACTTTTAAGATGATTTGGTAAATGTTTGCTATATAATTTCATTTTATGTGTTATATGTTACAGTTTGTAAATTTTAATATATATGACAGCTAAAAGTCTCGAATTATCATTTAAAGAAACAATTGTTTCTATAATGAAATAACACTGAATCAAGACCACATGCATATACGACCCTAACTTGTACTGAAATGCAACATTTTTTTAAGAAATCATGCAAATACTAGATGTTAAAAGAATTAAAAAATATATAATCCAAAGAATCTAATTTGTCAAATTGCGAGAAAATCCAAAGAATCTAATTTGTATTATTTATTTAATTAAATTAGTGTACGGGTTTTTTTTTTTTTTTTTTTTTTTTTTTTTTTTTTTTGTTAAATTCGAAACTTTTTTGTGATATATGATGCATGAAATTTGTATGTGCTTCCTAGGACAATTAAGGACATTAATATTACTTATTAAAATACGATTCATTTATGAAATTAATAATAAAAATAATGTTTCAAAGTAATTTTTCTGGGGAACTAAGTTAAAACTGAAGGATTTTTTAAGCATTTAAAATAAAAATTTTCCTTAAAGACAGTACGGATTAGGGCCAGATAGCGGTGCTGTCTTGGTTCAATGCTGTTTCATAGTAGTAACTGTATTATTTCTAAAATAGATGTATAGAATTAGAATGGCCTTGAAAAAAAGATGTTTCTTAAAATAGTTTTTCCAGATGTTTAGCTGTTGTATTCATTTAAAATTGCAAAGACATCACTGCACAATTGCAAAACATAGCACACAAATCAAAATTATATATATAACAAATATTTCAATATATTTAAAAGCTTATTATTTAAAAGCAAGTCCGTTTAAGGGTCTTTGTACCCTCCGTACTGCCCAGAATTTTTTACTCGACTGTCAACTTTTTTGCAAAAGCATGCGAACCCAAAGTCTATAGTAAGGATCAACCCGCCCTTGAAAGAAAGATCTATCAATCTTGAACTCTTCCCCATTAGCTATGTAGTTTGTTATGAGAAGGGATGGTGTATCCTTACTTAGGTCCATCACTGAATAAAAGCCCTTTCTCATTTGGATGCTCACAGAAAATGAAGTTGAGCGTAATAAAATGCTTACTCATTTTAACTATGCTAAATTACTTTCAAAGAAGCGAATTAATGCACACCTCATAATACGATGTTTCCTTCTTTCCCAACATAAGAAAACGGTGGGAAAAAGGATGAAAAATGTAGAAAATAATGGAAGAAAAGAAATATCTGTTTGGAATTGCAAATGGAATTCCGCGTCATTCTCGGCATCTTAATGCTGTTGAGAGTCGACATTGTTTTTTAACAATCATGCAGATACTGGCTGTCAGGTCCGTGACCAATTCTATCCGGTGCGAGTCACCTGGGAGAAAATCCGGGGAACCTTAAATCTTCTCTTTGGATACAGGAAACTCGCGGGAGTCATAAATATTTACGAGACAAACGATTCTGTGGTAGTGAAACCAATAGGAAGGGGGAAGAATGACTTACGAGTTGGAGGACAGATGGCTACATTCAAATTGAATTTTGTGAGACTTCAAATAAAAGGAGCCGGCTTTCAAAAGTCGGATGTTTCGATTTTAAGCTGATATTTGCTTATCTATTTCATCACTCAAATAAATCTCGTGCCTTATTTTGGAAGATGCGTTTACAGGGAAAATTGGAATATTTCGTTAAAATTTCATTTACTCTGGGTTTTATTCTATGAGTTGGACAAGCTCGCTATTTCTGTGGAACAAATGCCTTATGTTCATGAAATATAACCAGGGTTAGTGAATTTACGGTATCAGTATTCAACTGTAATTTTGTGTGTCAACTGTAATTCAATGGGAATTTTGATTCAGATATGCATGCGATGAGAAATGTTGCAGCAGTTGTTTAATTCATATATGTTATGAATTATGTTGCGTTTTGGAATATATCTTTTGAAAAATTCAGAAGCATTTCATTTATAATGATAATTAATTATCTGTCTCATAATTGATCAACTTGTTTTGTTTATTGCTAAATAGATTTGCTATTTAAATGGTTGCTCTGTTATGAAACATTATATATTTAGCTATGGTATTTTTATATGGAAAATATTTTTAAGGGTTCCAAGACTTAATATTTGCTTATAGATATTATCCAATCTATCACAGATAACTGTGTTCAATACGTAATGAATTGTTTATTTTATAAACATGTTTGTTATGTCTCCATATGGGAAATCTTTGTTATGTTAATGCTTATTTGTGTTGCTGGATATCGACGGAAATTCATGTCCCACATATTTTTGCAACCAGCATTACATGAACGGACAACAAGAGAATGCATTACACCTTTGAGGACTTTTAGAAGCAATTGCCTCGCATTTGCGTGTTGTATGAGACAGAACCTGTAAAACTAACCGAACAGTCTTAGTATTGTGCAAAAGGTTTTTAACCTTGCTAATCACCCCTTAGTTTCATAGTTTTTGGAAGCAGTGACTGCAATGACATTGCCAGCAGATTAGAATGTAGATTGTAACCTTTTACACGCGTTGTTACTAGTTGTGCACGCGTATCACTAGGCCACAAATCGATCTATGGCGTCGGATTTTCATGTTATCTAACAGAGATTTAAGAATAAAACTGTTTATCCGTTATTGGATTTGCAGTACAAGTTAAAGGCCCTTTGTGTTAAAAAAGTCATGGAAAGAATTTTCAAATCATACAGTAGTTTTGGAATAAAAATTCAATTTTTTGAATGGCGACGTCATCGAAAAACCGATCTTAAACGGCGTTTACATTTCATTAAAATGTAGGCATTTATTTTAAAAATACTTTTATTGTGTAACATATTATGTTTGAAGATTTAGGTCATTGCTGTACAGATCATTTACTGACAATGATATATTACAGTATTCCTTTTTTTTTTTTTTTTGCCTATAGTACTTTAAAAAATATATGTTATCATTATTTTTTTTTAATAGAAAGATTTTCAAACTTGATAGAAAGATAAAAAGTTTGAATATGTTCCAAATTTTAGTTTAAAAAGCAATAAATATATTTAAATAATATTGATAATCTTTAATGTTATCTAACTATTTATAAACTAGGAGATCATATCCTTTTTTTCAGTAACATTACCACATTTAAATTGAGTTCAGCAGAGTGGAGGGGAATTGTTTCCAGACGGTTAGGCATCAAAAAAAATTGTAAGTCAAGAACTTGTAAAATTAAACTTCAATGTATACAAATCAGCTTACAAACACAAGAACTAGATGATATCCAAAAGTTAGAAATGGAAGAAGGACCACAGCTGAAAGATATGAATTCTGTAAATATGTAGTAGTTATTCACGATTCATGCTTACTTTGAAGAATCTAATGTTTATTGGGTTTCTGTAATTATTTTAGACAGATACCTTTTGCCAGCTTCAGCAATGAAAATACATTTGAAATCATAAGAAAAAAGTCCCAGTTTGTTCAATAACGCCTTGAGAAAAAAAATACTCTTCGAACTGCATTATTCCAACTGTAAAACATCTCACCAAACCAATTATATTTTCAATCATTAGTGACGAGAAAGTCATTAGTGAAATTTTTTTACAAATTAGTAATACATAAACTGCATGCGGAATAGAAAAAGAGATACTCCGTTAATAAAAAAAATTATAGATAATATTACCATAATTACTTTACAGTTTGTCTGCAGACTTTTTGTTAGCTGCAAAAAAAAGCAATGCACTGTCATAAATTATCCGCCTACAAGCGTTCCAACCCACATGCAGACATCTTGAGCAATTCAGGCTTCCAGGTCTAAGCAATTCCACTCAATCTGGGCAGGAAGAAATTTATCTGTCGGCCATAAACATCCCAGCAACCTCTGAGACGGAAACGCCGGCTAACAGAAGTCCGACAACAGCAAAGCGAGAAAACTAATAAAGCCCCAGATAAACCTATAAAGCATCATGATGAGACAAAAAGGAAATATTTTATAGGCCATAAACCAGGACGTTCCCATCGCCTCTGTCGAATGATTAAAGGGACACTCGGGTTTACCTTCGTTAGAAATCTTTGCTTTTTTTATCCTCTGATACAGTAAAAAGGCTTTAAGGTTATAAGTTTATGCATCACCGTTGTTGTCTAATGAATGAAGATTGGTAATGGTGATTTTTTTTAATGGAACGATTGATAGAGAAATTTTTAAAAATATTGATAACATCTAATGGAGATTGCATAGATAATCTAATAAATTTTCACTTTTTTGTATTGTTATTTCAAGCCTGTTAGAGCATATATATTAATGAGTAAAATAAATAATAACAAAAAATAATTAATGAAACCATTCTTACAACTTTATGTATCTATCAACCTTGAACATTTTCCCGTTTGCCGTATAGTTTGTTTCGACTAGCCATGCTAGATCCTTACTAAAGCCCATCACTGAATAAAATCCCTTTCTCATTTGGCGAAACTCGGAGAAAATGAAGCTGAGCGTAATAAAATCCTTACTCATTTAAACTATGCTAAATTACTTTCAGAGCATCGAATCATTTTAAAACACCTCATAATACAATGTTTCCTTCTTCCTCAACATAAGAAAACGGGACAAAAAAGAAAAAAGTTTTAGAAAATAATAGAAGAAAAGAAACATCTGTTTGGAATTGCAAATGGAACTCCGCGTTTTTCTCGGCACCTTAACGCTGTTGAGAGGCGACATTGTTTTTTAACAATCATGCAAATACTGGCTGTCAGGTCCGTGACCAATTTTATCCGGTGCGAGTCACCTGGGGGAAAATCCGGGGAATCTTAAATATTCTCTTTGGATAGAGGAAACTGGCGGGAGTCATAAATATTTACGAGACAAACGATTCTATGGCAGTGAAACCAATAAGAAAGGGGGAAGAATGACTCACGAGTTGGAGGACAGATGGCTGGATTCGAATTGAATTTTGCGAGACCTCAAATAAAAGGAGCCGGCTTTGAAAAGTCGGGTGTTTCTATTTTAGGCGGATATTTGATTATCTGTTTCATCACTCAAATAAATCTCATGCCGTATTTTGGTAGATGAGCTTACAGGGAAAATTGGAATATTTCGATAAAATTTCATTTACTCTGGGTTCCATTCCCCGAGTTGGTTAAGCTCGTTATTTTTGTGATACAAATGACATACGTCCATGTAATGTAGCCAGGAGTAGTAAATACAGTATCAAATAATTGAATTTACGGTATCATTATTCAACAGTAAATTTTGTGAACTTTGATTCAGAGATATATGTGATGAGAAATGCTACAGCAATATAATTCATGTATGCTATGAATTGTGTTCTATTTCGGAATATATCTTTTGAAAAATTCAGATTCATTCATTTTATAATGATAATTAATTTCCCGGTCTCATCTTTAAGAAATCTTATTTTGTTCATTTTCAAATGGATTTGGTAATTAAACTGTTGTACTATTATGCAATATTATATACTTAACTGTCGTATTTTTAAATCGAAAATATTTTAATGGGTACTAAGTCTTAAATTTTTTTTATAGATATTATCCAATCTCTCAGATATAACTGTGTTCAATACGTTTTAAATGGTTCAGTTTATAAGCATGCTTGTTATGTCTCTAACTGGGAAAATCTTGGTTGATTTAATGCTATCTTTTGTGTTGTTGAACATCGAGGGATATTATGCTCCTCATATTTTTGCAACTAACATTGCATGGACGGACAGTAAAGCGAATGCATTACTTCTTAGAGAACATTTAGAAGTACTTGATTCGTATTTGCGTGTTATATATCAGAAAATCTGGTAAATTAATCGATCGTCTTAATATTATACAAGAGGTTTTTAACCATGCTGCAACATTAGCCCCTTAGTTTTCTCGTATTTGGAAGCAGTGACTGCAACGGCACCGCCAGCAGAATAGAATGTAGACTGTAACCGTTTGGCCGCTATTTGCGCACTCGCATAACTGGGTCATAGTCGTATGTGGCGTCGTAGTTTCATGTTTGTTAACAGATGTATAAGAAAAAATTTTTATCCGTTATTGGATTTACCTAACAAGAAGACACATTGTGTTAAAAAAGGTGATGAAATGGATTTTCAATTCCTATAACAGTTATGGTATAACAATTCAATTTCCTTAATGACTATGTTATCCAAAAATATTAACTTAACCTATTTTTGTATTACATTAAAACCTCTGTATATATTTTTAAAATAATTTTACCGTGTAATATACTAGGTTTAAAGAATATTGTAACCATGAATGAATATAATTTAATTTTTATTTTTCTTCTGATAGCCTAACGTATTCCACAGAATGAGGAATACGTCAAGCAATCAGAAGAAAATACGTAAAGCGATATATAATGTAAAACATATCTTTTTATTAAAATTGGTCTATTTACGTTGCAATATCAATGCTTTCCTGGGAAACGCTGTTAGAATGTTTGGCAATCGCAAGTAACAGATAACATCCACACGTTTAAAAGGAAAAGTCATCAGCACAAAGATCTGAATTCTATAATTGTAATTTATAGTTCATGCTTATTTTTATGAATCTATCATTGTTTATTTCTTTCTAGAATTATTTTAGACGTCTTTTTTAATTTTTTAATTTTTTTTCTGTCTACCTCAGCGTGCGGCTCTGTCTTTTGGACGCCTCAAATTATAGACAAAATGGCTCAGTTTGTCCAAGATATCCTGGGAAAAAAATACTCTCCAAATTGTATTATTCCGACTGTAAAACATCCCGTCAAAGAAATTATATGTTCAATCATAAGTGTCAAGTATATGAGTTTTTTTTTTTTTTATCAAATTAGTAATACATAAATTGTATGCGGGGATAGAAAAAGAGATACTCTTTCAATAAAAAAAATTGTAGATAATATTACAATAATTACTTTGCAGTTAGTCCTACTTTTTTTTTAGTTGCAGAAAAAGCAATCCACTGTCATAAATTATTCGCCAACAAGATTTCCAACCCACATGCAAACATCTTGAGCAGTTCAGTGTTACAGCGGCTTCCAAGCTAAATAATTCCACTAAATCTGGTCAGGAAGAAATTTATCTATTGGCTATAAAAATAACATATAACTTCGATGATGATTTGAGTTTTGGTGAAGCTCCGTGACTGCGCAACAGCCGTTAGCTTCTATCTTGGATTGTCCCTTGGAAAGACGAAAGAGCATTGCTGGGGAAAGAAAGCGGCAAAGACTAAAAGGAATCTTGCCCAAATACTAAAAGAAAGTTTAATAGAGCGAAGTTTTTTTTTTAATTTATTTATTTATTATTATTATTATTATTTTAATAATAAGTGATGAAAGTAATTAAAATACATGGGAGAGAATTAAAATAAAATGAACGAGTATCTGAAAGAGCACAAAAAAGAAGTTAAATATACTGGGTAGAGAGATTGGAAAAGAAATAAAACAGAAATGATTAAATCGTTGGCTGTGTGAGAAATAATCACTGGATAGTGTTGAGAACTTAACAGAATAAACGAAAATAAACAACCTGAAGCGCGGACCAATAACATATAACTTTAATAATAAATACTTATAAATAAATAAAACTTTATCTTAAAAAAGTGGTATTTAAGCATCAGAGCAAACCATAAAACAAGAACTGCTAAAGTTACACTTTAATGCATGCAGATCAACTTAGAAACGCAAGAACCAGATAAAATCCACACGTTTGAAATGAAAATAGTAGGGCCACCAGAACGAAGATCTGAATTTTGTAAATCGGTAACTGTTATTTACAGTTCATGCATAATTTTAAGAATCTATCAATGTTTAATCATTCTGTAATTATTTTAGATGATTTTTTAATTAAACTTTTTTTTTTTTTGGGGGGTTCAGCGAAGAAAATGCATTAAAATTAAAAACCAAAAAGGCCCAGTTTGTCCCTGGGAAAAAATACTTTCCAAACTGTATCATTCCGACTGTAAAAATCCCACAAATGGCATTATATGTTCAATCATTAGAGGCGCAGTTAAAAACGTTTTTTAATAAATTAGTAATATATAATTTGTATGCGAAACTAGAAAATGAGATACCCCGTCAAAAAAAAAATAGAGGTAATATTACAATAATTACTTTAATGTTTGTCTGCAGACTTTTTTAGTTGCAAAAGAAGCAATACACTATCATAAATCATCCGCCTACAAGCTTTCCAACCCACATGCAGACATCTTGGGCCATTCGGCTTCCAGGTCTAAGCAATTCCACTAAATCTGGGCAGGAAGAAATTTATCTATTGGCCATAAACATCCCAGCAACTCTGAGACGGAAACACCGGCCAGCAAAAGTCCAACCACAGCAAAGTGAGGAAACTAATAAAGCCCTAGATAAACCTATAAAGCATCATGATGAGACAAAAAGGAAATATTTTATAGGCCATAAACCAGAACGTTCCCATCGCCTCTGTCGAATGATTAAAGGGACACTCGGGTTTGCCTCCGTTAGAAATCGTTGCTTTTTTATCCTCCGAAACAGTAAAAAGGCTTCAAGGTTATAAGTTTATGCATCACTGTGGTTGGCTAATGAAAGACAATGGTGTTGTCTTTTAATGTTTTAATGTTTGGTAATGTTTGGCAATGGTGTTTTTTTTAATGTGAATGATTGATAGAACTGTTTAAAAGTAATGATAACATTTATTGGAGATTGTTTTAAGAAAGAAAGTGTAGATAATCCTAAATTTTCACTTTTTTGTATATTATCATCATATATAATATAATTTTAATGAGGAAATTAAATAATAAGTAATCAAACCATTTTTGCAACCAACCAATGGACGGTAAACGTTGGGAACAACATCTACCGTCCTTTTCGTACTAGATTTGGTGTTGCATCTCCTCTTGGCTCCTTTTTCACAAGACAGTTATATATTTTTGTATTAATATACATAATCAATAATATGAAATAGCACTTAAATAAATTCTACTTCACAAAGAAGCAACAAACCTGATAAATTATGTATATTAATATATATATCAATAATTAAATTCCTGATTCGCTTACAACGCAAACAATAAGAATTATTAAATATGCAGTTATTTAGAGTATTAAAAAGTATCACTAGATCAATATATAAATATTATAGCTTTTCATAAAAATAAAAATTATCAATATAATATTTTACATGTTACAGACTATAATGCAATATGAACTGCCATATACTCAATAAAACTGTTCTTACAACAATCTATATTCAATCAATAATAGTTTTATGAAAATTTCTAAATTTCCATACCTGTAAATAAAATTTTCCATCCTGTTGATAACATTTTATTCAATGTAGCCACCAAATTAATAGTTTCCAGAAATATTCTTCCATTTCCATTCCTCTAATCCTATTTGCTAAATTATTTGCTCGTAAAATATTTAAGAAGCGAGACAAAATTAATAGTTTTCAGAAAAGGTTCTTCGTTTCCTTCCTTTAATCACACTTGACAAAATTGTCTGTTTGTAAAATCTTATTAAATGTGTATGACAAAATTAATAGTTTTCAAAATAATATCTTCATTTTCATTCGTCTATTAATTACTTGCAAATTTTTCTATTAACCAAATTATTATTAACCAAAATATACGTCAACCGAAATTAATCATGACTGGTTTAATGTTGAACATAAAAAATTGGATGAAAGAGAAAGCTGCAATTGATAATATTTTGTTCGTTATGTTGACAAATAGACAATTGCAATGAATGTTGTTATCCAATCCAAGAGTACATCCAGAGAAAAAAAGAAGAGTGCACTATTTAAAGGTACATCCAGAGAAAAATTTATTATAAGATTACATTATTTAAGGGTACATCCAGAGAAAAATTTATTTTAAGAGCACATCAATTAAGAGTGCGTCCGTTAGGAATAGAAGGGATATAATACATCCGTTATCCTAACGGCAGAACTCCTAGAATTCAACGTACTGTTTGGAGATACGTTAAAATACTACAAGCATTGGTTAAAAACACTAATAAAAGGAGAAAAAGGAAGTAATAGAAATAATCCTTTCAATTAATTTATCATTCATCTTGTCATTAATGCCACGCAGAAAAGTTAGATATAAATAAGCTTACATTAGTATTACAGATCAATAATTCTATACGCGTCTCTAAGGTGCCTGATAAAGTATTGTTATTAGAAGAAGGTCAGTGCGAGGTTACTTAGAGACCTCAAAGTTTTCTTATCAGAAAAAATGAGCTAAAAAATATTATATTATAGCACACTTAAAAGGACTTAATATATGTCCTTCAGACAGTTGGTCACAAAAGTAAAATAGTGGAGATAGCAGGATTTCAAATCCATTTGACGAATTGTTCTTTAAACTAGGCGAAAAAGCATCACTTTTGGAAAATAAATATTGATTCAACTTTCTACAAGATTTAAAAAAAAAACTCTCATTAATTTGGTGGCAACAGTGAAAGAAGAGTACCAAGTTACAAATATTTATTGTTGTCAAAAGAATGTTCTCGCCTTGTACAAAAAATTAAAAGAACGCGAAACAGTATTGATGGTCTTCAGACTTAAGATTACATTTGTCTTCATTTAAACCAGATTTTTAAAAACTTAAATTCTCGTACTAGTAACATGTTCAAAGGACATGGTACAAAGTGAATTCAGGTTCTTAAAGGTCACGTTTGACAGCTTCCATATCAAAAGCAAAATTTGCGAATTTTATTTATAATTTTATGTGGTAAGAAATTACTATAATTCTATTTAGTTCGGTGCAAGGCTGCTATTTTAGACAACAATGATGGGCAGCAAAAATTAAAAAAAGAAATAGAAAGAATATAAATGAGGTAAATATGCTTCATTGGATTAATTTAATAGCTAACTTAATAATATTACTAATTAAATAAAAATAATTTGGATAGTAAAAAGTATTATGCCAGAAGAAGTGAGAAGGTATTGGGGAGAGATATAAAAAAATTGAAGAAGAAACCATTAATTGCAAGTTATTGAGGTCCATCATTAAGCTCTTCTTTATTTAAAGTTAAATGAATAATTGTGTGAATAGCAGGCTCTTATGTGACTGTGATTTCTGTTCTTGATGAGACGTTTAATAATTCATATATTATATATGTATATAATCAACTATTTTGTAACCTTTATTGTCTATTCCTGTTTTTTAAATAACAACTTAGGAAAATAAATAGTATTAGAATAATTACACACACATGTAAATAATCCCACTCAAATACTATAACTATATAAATTATTGATCGTAGCTAGTCGACCAGTCACTCGCTTCAGTCATTAAGCAACCGCGAGGTGCTAGTTATCTTGTGACTGGATTTTTGCCTTATAAACCAGGCTACAATGCCAAATTATTTTTCTTCCTTTTACATCTTACTGATTTCAGCCATCTGTATACGTATATAACCATACGTATGCCTTGATAAAGCAACCCTCAGTATCTCATAATTAATCTCCTTTGGTTTTTTAAAAAAAAATTATTTTTGTTTTATTCTTTTTGTGTCTTTCAAAATTTATTTCGGGTTTTACGGATTTCCTAAACGACATATTTCAGACTTTATATATTTTGTATTCTTTTGTTATCTGCTAATGCAGTTCTAGTTTTCAATCTTTTGACAATTGTTGTGGTTGAGTATAGTGGTTATATGTATATATGTATATATATATATATATATATATATATATATATATATATATATATATATATATATATATATATATATATATATATATATATATATATATATATATATATATATATATATATATATATATATATACGTGCATGTAATAACACTTTGCTCAAGTTGATTTCCTGAATTAGAAGGGTTGTGATGGAGCATCAGGGGGCCTCGTGTATATCATTTACAATTCAATCGGTAAGACTCCTGCATTCTCAAACATAAATGCACGCAACCGAATGTATCGTTGTTCGAAATCTGTACACATGTCTGTCCATATCATTGACAAACATTTCTGTACCTTTGAATATCATTTTCTTCATTGACATAATCACCAATCATTATGTTGTATCATCGTTTGTCCATATCATTGACAAAATTTATTATTTCGGAAGCCGTTACGTGTGCTATCCCTGACAACAACCCATAGTCGCCTTTATTTGGAGTAGTGATCATGATTTCGTGGGAAAAAATTACGACGAACAGTCTTTCAAACGGAATTATAATGACAACCATTCATACATGTTCAGTTTTTAAAGCTTCAAACCTCTGGATCCATCATCATCATCTGGTGTAATTGATTAAATTGTCATTATTTACGACACTCTATGCCTTCAAATAGTTATTCATGGCAACATGACATATTAATTGTACTCATGTCCTTCTTCAGCCAAATATGTTAGTTCTCATGACAGAGCTACTAAGAGGCTTGTTTCACCAGGATAATACTAGTAGGCCATAATGCTAGGGTGTTGCAGAACTTCTTTCTCAAAATTAAGTCACCTCCTTTTGGCCGCAGAAATTTAGTCGAACAAAGTACATGCTTACATCAATTATAGAATAAGAGGTCCAAGGACAACTTAAAACAATAGCAATATAAGTTATTTATAAACTCTGCAAATTGCTTCACATTCAGTCAACTTATATATATATATGTCTGTGTAAGGGAGAGAAAGAGAGAAAGATTTTTGGTAATGATTTTGAGAAGTCTTCGTAGAAAATATAAAAATTGCTCAGATTCATGAAAAATTATAAAATACTGAGGTTGAAATTATAATATATTCAAGTCTTTCTCAAATTAAAATTTCTCTGACTTTTCAAAACAGTCGGTGTGAATTCTTTGTTCATCAAATATTGAATGCTATCAAGTATTAAATGATTTCAATTACAGATTTATTAAATCGCATTATCCGTTGTATTTAATTAGATAATCTTTAAATCATGTTGCATTTACAAAAAATGGAGCAACGTTTACTATCTTAAGTTCTGTCAAGCAAATCCAAATGAACATAAAGAACGATTTTGTGCTTTGCTTCCACACAGAAGTTCATTTTTGCTTGTTATAGTTGTTCTTAAAATCACATTAAAGAAATAACCCAATTTCATTGATTATATTAGATTTCTAAGGGGAGCGACGTGGATCCACCTCCCCGTGGTGCTCCCTGGTAACATCACTTAAGGCGGTCAAGAGGTCCACACATCTCCGCGGGTGTTCTCGAACACGTTCTATAGCGTGAACGTTGATGCCTTGGAGTACAACAAGCCCAGTCGAGGGCAGCCAAAGGCGGTGGGGGTGTTGTACTTATTACATATCACCCTATCCGTGGAGTCGAATAAGGCGGAATCCAGGTAGCACTAGTAGGTTCTGTCTGCGCTTCTGGTCATGCAGTCTTCCGTAAGCCTTCGGGCAGGTCGGTAAATCTTTATTGAATATTAGATTTCTAAGTATAATTTTTGAATTTGATGTTTAAAGTAGTTTCTGTATTGTGTTATTAATGATATGAAAATTAATAACAAAAAAAATTAAAACAAATTACTAAATTTAGGTATTAAAGGATATAATGACATACAGAAATATATTTTTATTGAAAAAAGCCTGCATTTTTTTAATGTTATCAATACTTAAGCGAACCATTAAGTAACCTTTCTAAAAAACATTTTTCGCTATCTTTTGTCGGAACTATTTTTAATGCATTTCTGAGTTTACTACATTAAGCTTTTAAGCCGATAGATATTAATTTTTATGATATTATAAAGCTTTTTATTCCCTCACAATAAACAAAAAGAGCTATGATGTCGTAGCCATTGAACAAAAGAAACTCTAAAAGCCAATCCATACACATAAAGAAAGAAAACATACTTTGCAGAAAAAAATTCACTTAACTTTCATATCGTTCCTTGTAAAAAGTCGTTTTTTTCATTCTTCAAGTCAATAAAGTCACAATTTATGAAAAGAAAATAATGAATAAAGTCATCTTGAATTATAATAAAAGATGAGAGTTTCTTTTAGGAAATAGGTAATAGTAGGTAATAGAAAAAAAGTAATGTAAACTACTGAAAAGTATGCACCGTATTCAATATATTTATTTTGTATACATTATATTATTATTATTATATAAAGGTTATTTTTCAACTCAGATATAGATCTGGTCTAAAACTTTACAAGGTATAAAAAGTCCTTATCACTCAATCTAAAATGTCCATAATAGAAAAAAAAGAGATAGTAAGAAATTGTTCTTAGAAAATGAAAAAACTGTAATATGTAAAAGAAATCCTTCTAAAACATTTTTCTCTTAGTAAGGTTAAGTTTTAAGAATAGTTAAGTATTTTTAGAAATATAAGTATTTTATAAATATAAAATATTATAAAGTATAAAAGTATATAGTTATAAACTATAAAAATATAAAGTATTAATATTTATACTTTTTATTAAGTACTTATATTTAAAAAAATTCTATAAATAAATATAAAACTGTAAGCTATCCCTAAAATTTATATATTTATACAATTGATAGAATACATTTTATTTCATATTAAAAACAAAGGCTTAGTTATGTAGTTATAAATTTTAGAACATAAGATTACCCCATAAGAACATTTAATTTATTAAAACATTTGGTATTAAGTCACGCTTTTTCTATATATAAAATATTTGAAGTTCTTTATTTTCCATTTATAATCACTTACTTAATCATTATGTCAATGTTATAAATAAATATATATACACTGAAGTGACAAAAGTCATGGGATACCTCTTAATATCGTGTCGGCCCTCCTTTCGCCCGGCGAAGTGCAGCAACTCGACGTGGCATGGACTCAACAAGTCATTGGAAGTCTTCTGCAGGAATATTGAGCCATGCTGTCTCGATAGACGTCCATAATTGTGAAAGCGTTGATGGTGCAGGATTTTGGGCACGAACAGACCTCTCGATGATGTCCCATAAATGCTCGATGGGATTCATGTCGGGCGATCTAGGTGGCCAGATCATTCGTTGGAATTGTCCAGAATGTTCTTCAAACCAATCGCGAACAGTTGTGGCCCGGTGACATGGCGCATTGTCATCCATAAAAATCCCATCGTTGTTTGGGTACATGAAGTCCATGAATGGCTGCAAGTGATCTCCAAGTAACTGAACATAAGCATTTCCAGTCAATGTTCGGTCCAGTCGCACCAGAGGACCAAGTCCATGCCATGAAAAAACAGCCCACACCATTACGGAGCCACCACCAGCTTGAACAGTGCCTTGCTGACAGTTTGGGTCCATGGCTTCGGGGGGTCTGCGCCACACTCGAACCCTACCATCAGCTCTTACTAACTGAAATCGTGACTCATCGGACCAGGCCACGGTTTTCCATTCATCTAGGGACCAACCGATATGCTCACGTGCCCACGAGAGTCGCTGCAAGCGATGTCGTTCTGTCAGTAAAGGCACTCGAGTCGGTCTTCTGCTGGAATAGCCCAAGAAAGCCAAATTTCTCCGCAGAGTTCTAACAGTCAAGTCCCTTGTACGTCCCACATTGATTTCTGCGGTTATTTGACGCAGTGTTGCTTGTCTGTTAGAATTTACGACTCTTTGCAGACGGTCGACCACTGCGCTGTCCATGGTGGGATGTTATGCCTGAAATTTCATACTCTCGGCACACTCTTGACACAGTGGATCTGGGAATGTTGAATTCCCTAACGATTTCCGAAATGGCATGACCCATGCGTCTAGCTCCAATTAACATTCCGCGTTCAAAGTCTGTTAATTCCCGTCGTGCGGTCATCATCACGTCAAAACCTCTTCACATGAATAACTTGAACAGAAATGAAAGCTCTGCGAAAGCACTGCGCATTTATACCTGTTCTACGCGATGCTACTGCCATCTGAAAATTTGCATATTGCTATCCCATGACTTTTGTCACTTCAGTGTATTTTTTAGCGTTGGGTGATACAACAGTATTGTAATGTTTTAAATATTTAATATATTTGCTGTGGTATTTTTGGTGTAGTTTTGAGCATATGCATAGCTATTTTTTTAATTACATTATATTTAAGTTCACTGATGTTTGGAGAAATGATTCTAGGCATTGTATTCTAACCAAAAAAAATTTTCTGACTATCAATGGGTCGACGCAATATGTGTGGTCTACAGAGAAAATAACTATCGGTATGAGAATTTGTTTCTATTTTTCTTCTTTTCTGTTATATAGGAGTAGTTGTATTTTTTAAAACTCCTATGTAATAGACTGTTTTCAGTTGTAATGTTTTCGTATATGAGTATAATAAATTTTATATCAATAATGAATTCATAGAATTGAACCATTCAATGTGTAGCAGAAATCTAATTGCAAGCAGCCATATTATAAGAGACATATGGTTGAAAAAAATGTAAAATTTATTATATAATTGCTTACTGGTATTTTTAATTATTTATATTTAAAACAACTGCATCAAACTCAAAACAACTCGCCATTAAGCTTTAATAAAATCATGTTAAAAATAGTTATTTAGCAATGATTTAAAAGCAGCAAATGCAATTTTAAATACTTTTGAATACTTAATAATTTAAAAATATGTCAGTCAAAGATGTTTTAATTATAATTGAAATTATAATTAACTTATAATATTTTTATAAATGACTTGTTTATATATTCACATGAGAAATCACACAGTGCAATAAAACAAGTATCTTTCGTAAAATTATAGCATGCTAAATTTAATATTCAAGTGATTCTTATCTCAATAAACAAATTTAATGGCTTCCGAAAAAAAAAATTTTTTTTTAATAAGTTATCTAAGTTTTAACCGGAAAAAATATTTTAAAGAAGCATTCTTATAGAAAGTAAATTACATTATATTATAGATAAATTTTTAGTAAAACTAAAGTTAAACGATTTTGATCAGTTTTAAATTTTAAGGAATTCCCTATTGAACTATTTTAATGCTTGCTGTCTTTAACATAAATTTAAAGAGACATTTTTCAGTAAACATATTTAAAGAAATTTATCCTAGCTTGTTTCAAAGATTTTTTTTTTTTTTTTTTTTATGTATTATAATTGGATTTTCTAAATTTTTTTTTCAAAACAATTTTTATTAGCAAACTTTGATTACTTTACAAGATGGCGTTTTCATTTTCCATGCCATTTATTTTGTCATTAAATATGAAATAAAAGCTGGTAGAAATATTTATAATCTTCGCATTTCAGTAAAATAAAAACAGACTGCATTAACTAAGAAATCGTAAAATTATTAATGTAATTATTAAAAATTATTAATTATTATAAATGTTATTTTAATTTTGATATTTTTTAATGTGTACAATATGAGAAACTAAAAAGAAATGAATAGTCCTTTGACAATGATTATTTTAAATAAAAAAAAGAACTCATCACGTAAGAAAATATTTAAATCAAGGAAAAATTTATAAAAACAACTAATCAGAATAAAATAAATTTTTAATATTTCGTTATTCATTATTAAATTCTAGAGACATTTCTGTAAGAAATTTTGATCTGTGTTAACATTCATTTAAAAGTTCTACAAAAAAATAATGTAATTTATATGAAGCTAGCTGTATCTTATTATATGATGCAAGCAATATAACAATTTATTAATATAATTTTGTAAAGAAATGAGTTATTCAATTATATTCAATTTCTTCTATTAGCTCACACTCTCCCTATATATATCTTGTTCAAATTTTCAATCGTTAATAAAATACTTTTTATTCATCCATTCAAATACATACAACTTGTAGTGGGCGACTAGTTTTTTTTTTTTCCAATGCAGCTGGCAAATAGACCGTGATCTTCGCCATAAGGGCTACACCGATGTTACTCACCTTGCATTGCCCAGGGTGAGCGTGTAACTTGATGGTAAGCCACGGACGCGGAGTAACAATGCCCCCGCAACGCTCTACGATCCTATTAGGACCGGGACCTATGGTTTAAAGTGGATTCCGAACCACTACAACACCCATGGGCTAGCCATTCGGCCATCAGGCCCCCACGACTGGTTTGTCGTGCCAGAAAAATCGGAGAAACCCCGACATGCCCCGCGGTAGTTACATATAAGATACTTATACACGAGAGTACAACACCGATAGAACTTACACGATTCTGAAATCAATTACTGCCATGGATGCTGCCAGCAGATTTAAAAAATGAATCCAATTGCATTCCAGTTGTGTACTTTACTACTGTGTCATGAGTTCTATATCTACCTTTCGAACATGGTTTGCAGAACAGGGAAACTATGACAAGGTGTCTATTGCTGTGATTATCTTTGATTCTAGATCACGTGTTTATGTTGTAATGGCTGGAGAATGTCAGACATTAACAATTGAATGAAAAAATTTTGTCTTTTCCGACGAATCCCGATTCTGCCTAAAAATCACCATAGCCTGGAGATACTCTGGCAAGATGATGCAGAACTCTTGTCTAAAATACCGTCATACCAACCTTTCATCTGGCCTTAAGGCATTTGAGGTGTTATTAGATTTTACTCCTGTGCCACTTTAATACGCATTCCAGAACAGAAAAGCCAGCGCTATACATCTGAGATTTCGAAGCCTCTTACAGCGAACATGTACTGTACGCAAGGTTCAACAATTCTTCTTCGTCCACTAAATTGCTTTGATGTCTTAGAATGTCTATTATTCCTATCAGTCGAACATGTCTTATTGATGAACCGACCGCAAACAACCGACTAAACATGCAATACTTGCTGCACCAGATCAACTTTAGTAACGTGTGGAAGCAGCATGATCTCACATATCTCAAAAGCACATTCATAATTTCTTTCATTCAATGCCGATGCGCTTAGAAGCAGTTATTGATAGACATGGCGGCTACACAAAATATTGATTTCACCGTGATTCTCCACACAAAGAAGACTGTATTTTCAATCATCGTGTTTGTTATTCGTGTCTTAAATAATACGAAGTCAATATAATTTTTTTACACAAATAACACAAAATACAAAATTCTCTTATTCTACTAGATGTTGCTTTTGGGAGGTCAGAAATAAATTATATTATTTTTAAGCATTCTTAAGGAGAACTTTTCAGAATAATAATTTATGCGTATTATAACTAATGTATCCCTTTACGCGTAATCAGTTGACATGAACAACTCTGCTTTCTTCAATTTTATTTAAATAATAACAATTTTACGTGTTGTTTATTGTTTTTAATAAATTGCTTTCTTATAAAATATATTTAATAAAATAAAATATAATTAAGGAATAGAGAGGAATTTTAATCAATATCAATAAACTGGTAAATACAAGTTTTCAAATTATATTTAAAATCCCTGTTTTATTTTAAATTTTCCTTTAATTACTTCTTAAATAGGAAGATATTTATAAATGAAAACAAATGATGTTCGAATTGTTTTTTTTTTATTTTACTTTATTGTTAATTTGCTATCAGGAATAACTTTCCTCACTAGTTTCGAAGAGAAGATGAATTCATTATAATTTTTTTTATTAAAATTTCCCAAATTTAATGACATTTCTAGAAAAATTAACTATTTCCTGTATATTTCTGAGGAATACATGAGATAAAATTTTTCATATTCTATTCTTTTTTTGGAATTTTTGAAGCTGTTGTAGTGAAAGTGAATATAATTGCATTTCTACCTTTAAAATTCGGTTTCACTTAGTATAGAACATAATCAAAGTTCAAACTTCATAGCTTGAATATTCCACAACAACTCCAGACTACAGAGTCTAGACTAAGAAACAGACAAACCAAATCTGGTGTATCTTGAGAAGAGTGAGGAACTTACCAATCTACTTTCTCCATTTCCCCAGACACTTCTCCACATTTCAGATTGCATCGCCTCTTCCATGGGACAGCTTCTGGACTTCGAGGACATAAATAGTTGAGAGATGGGAGCATTGTTCTAATGGAATTGCTGCAGATTGTTTGTGTTCCAAGTGAGAATAGAAGCAATAACAAAGGTGAGTAAATAATGTTATAATATGAAACTGTTTTGCTTAGGTTAGCAGAAAATTTAACCAAAAGATATGTTCCGTACGAGCTGACATGGTATTACATAAAAATAAATCTTGTGTGAGTTTTATTCCAAGTTATTACGTTTGAACTTCTAAGTCAATGTAGCCTGCTGGGAAACTAACTTTCCGCATAAAGGGAATAGGGTTCAAAATCTGAGAGACAAAGACGACCTGAAAGAATCTAAGTATGTCTAGAATAAACATGATAAGTCTGTAAGATGTTGTAGGTACTTGTTCAAATCTAAGGTGACAAATTGTAGTGTGGTGTAATGAGTGGTGAATCCAGAATAATGCATATCTGCTTTTCTGGTGGGAGATGAATTATATTATAGTGCCCTGGCATTCAAAACAATAATAAATATTACAGAGTTCTTATTTTAAACCATATCCTCACTATATGATGACAACAATTCTATACGAGGTAAAATAAGAAGTATAAAAATGTATATTTTAAACCTTAAAAATATGAAAAAAGGATGTAAGCAACATATTTTTAATTCGTGGTTCTAAATGTTTAATTTTAAATGTAAAATAAAACATTTAGTACAAATTTTTAACTTTATTAGCATTTATGCTGAAACCTTTGAATAAAGCTAACAGAAAAAGTCACTGAGTATTAATTTTAATTATATGCAACGTAATAATACGGTATTTCGTGAAATTGTATTAAATACGTGAAACATGGCATGTACTCAATTAAAGGTTAATAGTGTCAGTTTAGATCAATAATTTTAGAATCTCAAGGCTACCTCATAAATATTTTTCCAGATACTATATTTTAAATATGATATTTACAAATAATTGAATAGCAATTTTTAAAATAATGCAAATGTTCTTGTTTTATGGTAACATTTCCATAAAACCAAGATTACAAATATTTTTAATGCATTGCAAGAATAAATTTTAAAACATAAATAGAAATTAATGCGACTTAAAAGGAAATATTGCTTTGCTCTACAATTTTTTTAATAATAATAATTCATTTATTTAACAAGTGTTAATCAAATAAAATATAACAATAAATTAACAAACATATTCAAAAAAAAAAAAAAATTTCTTCAATTGTTCGAATCACATGACTTGGGGCCCAATGGTAGCATGTGCTGATAGTGTGAATGAGGGTTCAAATTCACTCCTGGTCTCCATTAAAGTTGCTGCTTTCAAAAATGAACAGACACCATGGAAATTGTGGAAATGTGCATAAAATATTTAGTTAGACTATCTGGACTTTCTTCTATGCCTCTAAAGCTCTCCTAGAAAGAACCACTCTTCGGATGTTCGTAGCATATATTAGTGTAGCATGAGAAACTTCAACAAGAAAAAAATAACTTTTCTTATGTTTGCATCCAAATCTTGAACCTTACATACTTTAATCAATGCTTTATAACACTAAAATGTAAATTAATATTATTAGTAGAAAGCAATACTTAAAATCTTATTTAAATTTATTATTATTAATATTTGAACACTAATAAATTTCAAACTACACTGGCTACACTGACACAAGCTGGGGAAAAAAAATTGGAAATAGCGTATCAATATATTTTTAATGGGGGACTAATGCTTTTGCTAAACGTTTACAATCATAAATTATTAATTAAACGTATACAATCATTGCATGTAAAAAATAATTCTAACGTTATGAGGGAAAACAAATATAAAAAGTATAAAGAAGTTTCTTAATGATGCATTAACTATGAATTGAAATGGATGAATTGAAATAAATATTAATATTGAAAAATTATATTTAAATAAATTATATATATATATATATATATTATATATACATATATTACATAATTATATATATATATATATATATATAATTTATTTAAATATAATTTTTCAATATTAATATTTATTTCAATTCATCCATTTCAATTCATAGTTAATGCATCATTAAGAAACTTCTTTATACTTTTTATATTTGTTTTCCCTCATAACATTAGAATTATTTTTTACATGCAATGATTGTATACGTTTAATTAATAATTTAC